>JAWWMP010000028.1:17632054-17664580 GCA_035047865.1 Dendrocincla tyrannina
GAGCAACCTGGGCTAGTGGAAGGTGTCCCTGCCCATGGCAGGGGGTGGAATGAGATGAGCTTTAAGGTCCCTTCCAACCCAAACAATTCTGGAATTCTGTGATTCTATGAAGTGAATAAATTCAATTTCTGGATTTTGTTGATGTGAATATGGGTGAGTCTAAAGGAAAAAGTATTTAGACACACAATGACAACACTGTTACAGGTAGGATTGGATAACAAATATTTTAAAAGCCCTTTCAAAGAAGATCCAATAACTCAATAACTGAATGTTGCTTTTATGAAAAGCACCTGCAGCAGTTTTGCTGTTGTGCTGCATTTCAATCCTCAAACCAATTTCTGAGTTGTAAGTTACAAAGCTGACAGATAACTCCTTGTCCTTCAGTGATACCACAGACTTTTTTTTAATATTATATTCTGATCTTTCATAACCTTAATTTCTTTTTCTTGCTCAACAAAGGTCTCTATGTTTGAATTTATAGCTACTCCACAGAATTCTTTTTATATTCTAGATTGGATAAATGAAGAGAGACTCACTGAAGTTTGTGATCTGTTGTACTGCTGATGTGATCTAAAGACAGGATTGTGCTGGACAGGGCTGGGAAAGTCTGGAGATCTCCTTATCTCCTGCAAGAACAGTGAGGCAAGTGGTGACTTATAGAGAATTCCCATGTTTTCCTTGACTGATCCTACATTACTACCATACTCTTGCTTAGGGCCAAAGCATGCTCAGAACTTTTTTTCAGTAACATATGAAATTCAAAACAAGTCTAATTTCATAAACACGAGCAGAATAGTCAACAGAAGAGCAGAGAAAGTCTTCAGAAAAACAGCAGAGAACAGATTTTCCCCAAACTGAAGCACATTTGGAAGAGAGCCCATTTCAAAATGAAAACCTCTCATTTATTTAGCTCCAGATGATGCAGCCACTTACCCAGTTCCAAACCCTTCATGGAGAGAAGCTGTTGAGTTTATCCAGGGGTCTGGTCCCCTTTCAGTGAGCAGAAACATTCCCCCTGAACTGGCTGCCAGCCTGGGAGCCCAGGGTGTGCAGTGGGAGCAGGGCCCTGTGCTGGCTTTGTGCTCCCTTGTCATGTTTCAGAGAATCCCAGAATGGTTTGGATTGGAAGGGACCTTGAAGATCCTCCACTTCTTGGCTCTTGGTCCAAGGGCCTCTCTTCCCACCACTGGGATATGCTACTTGAGCTACAAGGAAATTATTGTGCTTTCACACTGCTCAGGGGAATTGCCACTACAATGGTCCCCACAGACCCATCCCAGTGCTCCACCTCGCAGAAGTTCTGGTGATGACAGAGCTGTCCCAGCTCTGCTGTGCCTTGGGTGCAGGCGCCAGCCTCGCTCCTGCCAGGCAGGGAGAGCCTGGGGCTGGATGTGTTAAGTGGGAGCGATGAAACCAGGTGGATTTCAGTTCACTTGTTCCAGGCAAAGCCTCATATTTGCACAGCTGCAGCTCTTTGCTAAATACGAGCACTTTCTCTGAGGCTCAGCATTTTCAACTTACCCTTTTATTCAGGAAACCTAATGCCCAAATGGGAAAGATGAAATTATATCCATAGTGGGGAATGGAAATGTATGAATCAAATAACTCCTTCCAGAAAAGGGGCTTTTGTACAAGAAACGCCACAGCAGTTATTTTATTTGAGCATGTTTACATTAGAGATGAAAAAGCTTGTCTCGTAATCAAATAGGACCCAGAAGAACATGGCTCTCTCAAAGGCTTGTCTAGACAGCCCATGAGCAGCCAAACCACAGTGCAGGCTGTGGCAGCTGCCGCGATGGCACAGCAGCTCCTCATCTGCCACCCCACCATGTCCCGGGCACAGCCTGGGCACTTGGTTCATGGAATCACAGAATATCCTGAGCTGGAAAAGACTCACAGGGATCACTGAGCCCAACTCCTGACCCTGCACAGGACACCTAAACCTCCCCTGACAGAGGTCCCTGTTGTTCAGTAGTTGTACCGAGGGGAAGAACAGCAGTGACACAGCTTGTGAGGAACTGCACTTTGCCACAGCCTGTTGGGGCAGTTTCTATGAAATGTGATCACAGCATTGCTGAGCTCACACACTGCCAACACCACAGTCAGGGCTGGCAGCAGGACCACAAAAACCTTCCCAAAAAAGCTTGAACTTCATTATTACATCATTATTCATTCATTAAGAGCTCTGCAAGCCTAAAGGGAGAGGCGTGTGAAAGTGTTTGCAAACAGCAAAACACTTGACACCCATCCTTGACTGCAATTTGGTAAAGATCAGGCATGAGCAAAGCTATTGGGTTCTCTTGGAGCATAAATATTTTGGTAAGGAAGGCTAGAGAAGCTGCCCTGTGCTCAAAGCACTCTGAGATCTGCAGCAACCAACACCATCCTGGTCTCTGCATTCCAAATCTGTCTGCAAGGGGGGAGTCCGGAGCAGCTCTGGCACAGGGAGGAGCAGTGGAATAAGCATGGAATACTTAACCCATGTCCTCCCAGCCAAGCTACACTCCATCCAGCTCTTTTTGCTTATACATATCCAAAATACAGAATGATTGATCCCACACCCTTCCCTGCCTTCTCATCCTACCAATCTCTGGGCAGGATTTTTACCAAGAACCAGCAGCAGCCTGTGTTGAATTCCTGAGTCTGCAAGAGCCTGTTCAACTCAATTTATTCAAATCAGTCTGAAAAACTGCACATGCTGTTGGAGTGGGAGCCCTTTCACCCTGTTTTTGCCTTATTTCTGCTGGATACCTTCATTTCAAAGTTTGTTTTGATCATCTTTAATTCCCAGCTCCTGCACCAGAACATCCTGTGCCTCATTCTCCATTCAGATTGCAATGATTTCTTCATTATTATTTCCTTTCAGTAGCAGAACTAAGAGCTGAACCTGTACAAGGCTGCTTCCATAGTTTAACACAGCTTGGAGAATGTTAAGCAATAGATGTGTTAATGTCTCATCTCATTCTGTCCCCGGTAAAATGTCTTTGTGCATCCATTAAGTGTTCAGTAACAGGAATATGAGGTCAGGCACATACAGTTTGGAGGCCCTGAAAAGGGAAATAAAATCTCAGAACTACCTCTAGAAAAAAAAAATATCATCTTAAGTAGCTCTAAGCAAATAAAGATATCCCAGGGATTCTGCCATAAGTCCTGCACAGGCCTCACACAAAATTACTTTGTTTCCTACAAACACAGCATTAAAGCAAACAGTAAGGAATGAGTACACATTGGGACCAGAGCAACCAAAAACCTCATCAGGTGTTATTCTCAGTGCATTCCTTCAGCATCCCCCTCTGGTTTCACAGGGGGCTGGGACTGAAGGAAACCAAGGTGGTTCTGGAGCTCACACACACCCCAGAGCTGCTTACCAACAGGCTTGGCACAGGATTTATACTGGCTGCTCCACAGAGCTGTTGAAAGTACCATTTCCCTGCTAACACCACCTGAGGTTGGGGAGTTGCAGCACAGAATGACCCTCTTCAACACCCACAATCCCCACCAAGGAAAAAAAATCCCACTGCTGCACACAGCCAGGAATTTATGCCATGGTACATCACAGCTACAGAGATTTGCCAGCCTTGGTCGGGTTTGGGTGATGCATTTTGGGATGAATTCAGGAGCAGTTTCAGCGTGCAGAGCACTCTGCCTTGTGTGTGTAGGCTGCAGGAACCGTCTATGAAAGTCAGACCCTGGAGATCAGGGTTGTGAGAGAAAGAGATTAAATTCCCTTTGTACTTAGTCATGTGCACAAGGAGGGAGGGATGCCACAGAAGTTTCAGAAATATTAAAAGAACCTTGAGTCCAGGCTCAGCAGGAACCTGTCATTGCTCGCCAGCCGGGTCACATAGGTCAGAAAGGATTTATCTTTATCTACAAGCCGTCATGGTAACATGAAACAGCTTGTGAGGAGGATTCCTGTTTTATTTAAGGGTGTCCTCCAGCTGCTCTGCAGAGGCAGAGCCACATTCCTGCGAATCCTGCCTGTAAATGATGCAGCTCTTTGCGTGACCAGAAATTGTAAAGAAACCCATGTAAGGGCAGGCAGACAGCACTGAATGCACAAAAGCAGCAACAGATTTTATACCCTGGGTTAAGGCAAAAAAGAGCCTGTGTCTGGAAAAACTTTGTTTGTTCATCCCAAGCTGTGATTCCAGCAGAGGGTGCAGGGATGGAGCTCAGCACCAGGCACAGCCCCACAGGTACCTGCTCCTGCACTGCCTCACACTGCTTTTTGAAGGTGCAGCTCTCATGCTGCTCCACTTGGTGTGAAAAGAGCTGTTTCCACTTCAGCTCCATGACACCTGTTGCTTAGGGACCAGCCATCAGGCACACAGGGCACTGCCAGGCAGGCGATACCATGGAATCAACAGGCTGTCATCCCCAGAAATAACCCAACTGGCTCTAACTAGGAGATGTGCACAGGTGGCAACATTACAGTGGTAATTTTGGTGTGAGATGACAAAATACTTCCAGAAGAGGCACATAAAGGGATCTGGTGTTCCATCAAAATCCTCCAGCTTGAAGAAATATCTCTGGCTTTACTCAGAGGCCTTAGCATGACTTCTGTAGGTTGCCATTGGACAGAAGTGTTTATGACAGCTGCATAAATAAAAAATAACTGAAGATATTACAATGCTAGAGCTTAGAAATGAGATATTTGACCTGGGGTTGAATGCCAACCATCACATTTAGGAACTGCAGGGAGCCTATTTATTTCTTGGGCTTTCCCAGCACCCACTCTACAGTTTGGAAAAAAGGGGGATGGTTTTGCAGGCTATCAAGCTGTTAGGCAGCAGATTAAATTATCAACCTCTAGTTTTGGCAATATACCAGAAACGTGAATATTTGTTCCTTCTCCTTTCTCTCCCCATTTCCCAGTGCCGAGCTGAGGGCACGGCATGCACACAGCTGTCTGCATCTGTACAGACATAAACCCTCCCTGGTGAAGCACAGAGACATTTAGAACAGGAAGATAAGGGGGGTTGCCACATCCTTTAGTTATGTTTAATATTTCCGCGTAGTCAAGAAATCATGAGGAAAGAAATTGCAACTCAGTTCTGGCAATCACCAGCTCTGTTGCACCCATTTGCAACATATCATTCCATCTCAAACCTCATTTCTTAAGCCTCTTGTTCTCATTCTGCTGGTACACACACTATCATTCTCATCAGTCTGTGGGACTTCTTTCTGTGGTTTACACACCCGAAATTAATTGGTTTTCTCAGCCTCCTTTACCAGCATCTTGCCCCTAACACAGCAGTAACAGCATCCACCCTCACCATCAGTAACAGCTGCAAACATCCCCAGAAACAAAACCCAGGAGCAAAAGCCTTTTGGTAAACTGAATAATTCATTCTTATCAAAGCTTTAATTTAAAAAGAAAATAATTAAACATCTCCTCAGAAGGAGGTTTGAGGTCCTGGCAACAACAAAGTGCACCATGTGCGTTTTGATTTTAAAACCATGTTGAGCTCCATCCCCATGCTTTTTAATTTTCCTGCTCCCAGTCCTCCACAGGTTTTGTGGGCACCTCTGAGCACTGAGTTCAAATTTTATTAAGATGATCTCCTGTAGCTCTGAGACAGAATCACAGAAACACTAAGGTTGTAATATACCTTTAAGACCATAAAGTCCAACTGTCCATCCAGCACCACTGCCCTGTTCACCTTGGAGCTGTGATCCTTCATGGGAACAAGCCAGCCTAAATCCCACCACTCTACGTCCTGCAAGCCACAATGCTTTTCCTTCCCCTTTTTCCATTGCTTTACATTTATTTACACCAAATTCCACCCACCCTTCCATCACCTTGTCACTTGGCATGGGGAGCATCTTTTGCATTTATGTGCACTCAGCTCTGTCCTCATTGAGCTGGTCAGCTCGGCACCATCACCCAGCTCTGTCACCATCCCCAGAGCATGCACACCTGGCATGGCATGGCACAGCTTGGCATTCTCCTGCCTCACTGGCTTTATTTAGCAAACACCAGCCATGCCAGGGTTAACACGTGGCTCTGTAGCTGCAGCACAATTACAGCAGCAGCAATAAAATGTATACTCTGCAGATTTATCCCTCTTCTCCCAATGTCATTCCATTAATTGGACCTTACGTCACCACAGTTAAAATAGTTTCGTGACCGGGCAAAGGCATTTCTTTAAAAATAATTATATAAATTACATAAATTTTCCCCCTTAGTACATTTCTTACACCCCTGGTGGTTTTAACTCCCCGGTAAGACAGACCTCTGAAACTTTACTGTGCTTTTTTTGGCAATACTTGGAATCAGATATTGATCTCTTTCCTCATGTTTGTATCGGTTTTATTGGAGACGTTCAGGCCTCTCTGTCCCAGGTCGGTGCCAGCACATTGCTTGTCATCGTCCCCCCACCACATCATGATCAGCAGCATTTCATTTTCTTTATCCTACTAACAACACACTATCAGTGGTAACAAGGTTCCTTTTATCTCCTTTTGATAGGATTATGCAACAAAAAAAATGAATTTAAATATATTATACAAAGACAAAAGGAAAAATTAGCAGCAGACCTTGAATGCAGCAAGATTTCTCCTAGTCAGTTAACCAAGATGATTCATTGAAGAGTAATTGAAGAGTAGGGAAACATCTTTTTGCTAAATATTTTGGTCCAGCTGAGACTTATATCAAGATTCTAAAGAATATCTCTCCTAAGGATTCACAAGTTACTAAAAATATTTTCAGAGGTAAAACCCACTGAAAAGAGTTGGTTTTTACGTGTCACTAATGTAAATATTTTTGAAAGGGCAAGTTTGTGATGTTTGTAAGGCTGCTGTGCTGTGGTAGAAAAGTCAATTCTCCTTTAAAAATGACAGAACAAAAACCTGCCTTGATAAAACCCCAAACACACACCATTCCAGAATCATCCTCAAGCACCAAGAAATTCCTGGGTCGGAAATTTTCTCACCCCACTTCTCAGCCATAGGAAAACCAGACCATCCTGAGCCAGGGCATCCCCTGTCTTTCAGAGAACACACACATCTTTCCATGTTATTTTTGGGACAATTTTCTGCTGAGAACTTGAAATTCTCCACAGGTTTTAGACATGAACATACAGAATTCCTTCCCCAGGGTTGACTCATGAGCTTTTATACATCCTGTGGCAACACTTTAAAACAATGGCCAAGCCATTATTCATCGCCATGACATTTATTTTAATAACATTAATCATAATGAACTCATTTGGTATTAATGCAGGTGTCACAAGGCCTTTAATAGAATTCCTCAGGCATTCATTAGCCAGGCCATTATTTTTATTATTTTTCTAAAAGTTAATTTAACTGTGCCTGTAAGGTGCTGGACTGGCATGGCCTGGTTGGGTTCAATGTTTACCCAGGGAACAAATATAAATCACTTCTTAAAGCAAGGATGCTTTTTGGCTGGATTTTGGTGGGATATGGGGGCAAGAATCACTTCCCTTCCCAGTGTTTTGCTCTGCCCTGGGTCCACTGTCACCTGCTGAGCCCAGAACAGCTCCTGGCATCATTACTATAACTAGGCATGTATATATATATTAATAACCTTTTTTTCCCAATCAGGGCCATGTTGCCAAGGAGCTGAGAAATGGTGCCAAATCCTGTATCTTAGCAGGAAGCTGTAAAATCACAGATTCACAGAATCACTGAGGTTGGAAAAGACCTCCAGGTCCTCATTGAGTCCAACCTTGTCAACCAGACAAGGGCACTGAGTGTTATGTCCAGGTGGTTGTTCCTTGAACACCTCCAGGGATGGGGACTTCACCACACCCCTGAGCAGTCCCTTCTGATGTCTGACAACTCTTCCATAAAGAAATTCTTCCTGAAAAACGAGCCTTGTCTTTCTCTTGGCTGCTGTGATGGTATCTACAGAGCACACCAGGGGCTCCTCAGGGTCTTTCTCTGAACAAGAGAAGCAATGCAGCTCATCCAGACTCTTCATTCCCTAGTCCAAACACTGCCTCATCCATAAATATTTGTGTTTCAAAGCTCCTCACACTGCCAGTAGCTCCCAGGGAGAAGGAAAGCACTCTAGATTTTAAAACTACAGACTAGAAATCCTGAGAGAGAAACCTGCTTTTCAGGGAAAGTCTTCTTAAAGGAAAAACATCCCTTTTTGAGCTGGATCCTAAAAAGGAGGGTGCAGGCAGATAATGATGGAAAACTCAGAAATCCAATACAGGCACCTGGGTAGAACAGATAAATTAGGGTAAAAGCCACAAAAAGAACCCCACAGAACTGCTGAACTCTCTTCAGCTTAATTTTAATTAAACAGCCACATACCCCTTGGATGACAGCTCCTGGGAGATGTAGCAAAGAAATAATGTGAATTCTGGCTCCTTTTGCTGCTTTATGGCACATTTCAAGGGAGAGTTTATAACCACCCACATCTTCGAAAGTCTCAGATTGTCATAATCTTGGAGAAAATGCCCAAACCTCCCAGCAGTAGCACATTAAATAGACTGTTTTTCAACTAGAAAAGAATTCAATGGGAGGAGAAGGCAGACTACTGGCTGTTTTGTGATGAGAATCTCAATTTTGGCAGTACCAAGAACACTTACATGGAAGCAAGAACAAGTTCAGCACTTACTCCAGCTTCTGCAGTTGTGGAATTAGTGTTGCACAGACAGGCCCTACTTCAACAACAGGCTGTGTGTTATCTGAGACAGTTTACAATCAGAAGACTTTCAGTTTTATATTCCAAGCCTCTGCAAAAAGAACTTTCCAGTAATAACACAGTGAATAAAATGCCTACATAATCCTAGAATGAGTCACCCTGCCTGCAGCAGATGATAACACAGGAACCAAAGTGCTCAGTAGTTAGACCGCAGTCCATGCCCCATCTGCCTGAGCTGGCATGAGAGGAGGAGTAGGAGGATGCTCAGCACTGAGATATCACCGATGGCTATCGGACAACAAGGACAGCCCCCAGGCCCAAATACCATGTGAGCTCTGGCCCAGATATTTTCCTGCCAGATGATACAAGTCCTGGTCCCTGGGAACACATAGAAAGTCCAGGAATGGTCAGGTCACTCTTTAATTGATGTTACAGCAAGAGCCACTTTCAAGGAGCAAACTCTCCCAGCAAGGAAGTGCCTGGAGAACCCACACAGGGTGGTATGCAGGGACAAGTTCCATCTCTGGGAATACAATAGAAAAAAAACAATTAAAAGAATAGAGAGGGGGAGGGAAAGCTCTGCTGTCTGCAGCTTATCAATGATCTGAAGCATCCTTTCAGCTGGGACTGTGACAAAGTTCCACTTGCCAATCTGCTGAATGTTGGAGAATGAATCAATTTAGCAAAAAACACACAAGGCAGAGGAAAAACTGGGCCTGCAAGAGGGAAACTAGCTATTCTCCTTTCACATTGCAGCCATAACCACCTCTGTCAGTTGGGTGTGAGCTCTGTTTGGTGCAGCAGCCACACCGTGACACGTTCAGCACAGACCCCACACTCCATGAGCACACCCAGCCCCTCAGCTCCAGCGTGCTCTGTGCTGCAGCAGAGCCCCCAGCCCTGACCCAAGGAGCCGGGCAGCAGCAAGAAATTAAGGCATGTTAGACACTATAGGCCAAAACCTGAGGGATGAGGAAGCCAGCTCAGCAAGGGATGCTAGTGGACATCTGTGTGTGACACTGGAATAACTCCAGCCACGCATTTATGAGGTTTTGTCCAATTCTACTGAGAAAATTATCTCACTTGACACCATTCCTCCTTTCATATCTGTAGCTTTTCCCCCATTTATGCAGGAATTTATATTGCAGATAAATTGGACAGAGACTATTTACAATTTATTACTTGCCCAAATCATGAAAACATTAAATAACAGTTCTTCTATTTTTAGGATATAAAGTATATTTTATTAGAGACATTTTGGACACTTCTTTATTACTCAGCTTAGAAAAATATTAATGTCAGAGTAGTTTTTCAGGCAACCTCAAAAAGTTTTTGACAAGGGAGATGCAATTCCAAGAGGAAGCAAGTTTTCAAATACTCTCTCTCCTTTTGGCAACAGCACTTGGAATCAATACTTTCCATTACCCAGACAAACGGTGACTGAACACGGGGTAACGTTTAGCTGTAATATCTTGTGCTCTGATCTATACAGAATATCCGCTTCTCGTAGTCTGATTGCATTGACTCCTCATTGCACACAGAAACAAGGCTGGGAGTTCATTACAAAGGGAGAAGCAGTTGCACAGTAGTTTATCCCTGTCACTCCAGAGCAGAGTCATATTTCAGCTCCCTCACGGGCGAGCAATAATTAGGAGCATGTGCATGCTTGTCTTCGGAAGCTGCATAAATCTTCCTATAAAACCTGTTCCAGGTTTTCTCTAACCTTAATGCCTCAAACACTGGAACAGTTTCTCTTGGCTGCTAGAAGAAACATGAGACACCTCCGCCAAGCCCATCCACCTGACAATGCTCCAGGACAAGTTTTCCTGAGTTCCTCTCATCAGCCACTCTGTGGGAACACAGCAGCAAGTGCTGCCTGCTCCAGTCCTGGAGACAGAGGATGAAAGAGTATTTTACTGTGGGAGTGGCAAGGCCCTGGCACAGGTTGCCCAGAGGAGCTGTGGCTGCCCTGTCCCTGGAGGCATCCAAGGTCAGGCTGGATGGGGCTTGGAGCAACCTGGGCTAGTGGTTGCTCCAAGGTGTCCCTGTCAACAGCAGGGAATGGAACTGGGTGAGCTTTAAGGTGCCTTCTAACACAAATCAGCCTGTGATTCTAAGATTTTTGACAAAAGCAAAATAGCACATCAGTCCTTCACTTCTACCTGTTCTACAGTGTTTTCCTTCTACAGCTGAAACTGAATCTGAAAGGCTACAGATTGGGAACACCTGGAATTCACTTTACTATTTTAGGGCCATCCACACACTGCTCCAGCCAGAGAAGTCATAGAAGAAATCACACAGAAGAACAATAATTCACATTACAATTGTCACCTCATCTGTATCCAGTGGAAAGAAGAGCCTCTTCCTCCTGGCCAAGGGCTCAGCCAGCCCTCGTAGTTTGTGATTTGCTCATTAAGACTCCTGTTTATGTATCCAGTAACAGTGAGCTGTGGCTCACGTGGCCTCCACCAGACATTATCAAATAGGAGTTTTGCTCTCAGGCAATGCAGGGCAGGAATCCAGTGTCCATCCTATCAGCACTGCTCGACACAACTGCAAGGAAAGGAACTCCTGTGGCTAAAGTACATCATACAGTTTAGGCTTCATAACAGGAAGCTGTTAAACTGTCAGCTTTGGATGACAAAAAGCCTGTTTTTCACTCTTGGAATGAAGAGATGAAATACCAACATGAGGGAGGGAAGGATAGGTGTCATGAATCAAGATTTCAGGAAAGGCAGTTTAGTTTCCGCCACCTGGCTTTGAGTTCTGACTTGGAGCTGATATCTGTCAATCTTGTTATATTAGACTAATCTAATATTTAATGGGATTCCAAAAATTCCAACCCCAATATGCCCATGCAGACTCCTCCAAAATTATCAGGCAGGAACTATCTCTGGCACTGCAACGCTGTGCTAATTTGGATTATTAAAGCAGAGGGGCACATCCATAAATCCTTACCAATTTTATACTTTTATTTGCTGTGGGAATAAAGATACCAATTTTTTAAGATTACAGCAACCTGGCAGAAGAACTTGAGCCAAATCATGAGGCCATAATGAACACAGCCCTGTCATTTCCAAGGCTCAGCAGGAAAGCCAGAGATGCATTAGGTACATTTATGTCTTACATTACAGGAGTTTCAGTATACTCTGGGTGCAAGACTCCCAATACTTTTGAAAACTCTGTCCTTGAAAAGGTAATGGCTGTGTCAGACAATGAAGTTAAAATAAGAAATGTGAAAGTAATAAAACACTATCCATAAGGTGCAGCAGGTCTCCAACCCTTTCACCTGCTGACATGCTGAAATGTCTTTTTTCCCCAGAAGATAAGCTGAGAGAGATGACTATTTGGGAAATTACATTTTAGCTCCAATGAATCACATTTTCCAGCTTGAAGTCACTCACAGTGAAAGCACTATGTGCCTGAGGACTCTTGATTTCCAGAAATAAAGCTTGGAGTGGCTGAGAGAAAAAAAAATCAGATTGCAGTGGCTGTAGGGATGCACAGGGATGCTATTTAGATTTACCTCAAAATTTCCCCCAAAGACCACGATCATCCCTCTATTTCTAATCTTCCAGAGACTTTAGCAAAGGACATTTGTGCTCATTCTTTGAACATTATGCCCAGCAGAGGGTTATAAATACCTGGATGTAATGCCAGTGCTGCTGACTCTTAGGGGAGATAACTATAGAAACTGGGAAGAGTAACGCAGACAAATTGTCTTTTCTTGTACTTTCACATTATTTACCTCCATGCTTTCTTTTTACACATTGTTTTCTCTTTCTGCTGTCTGCTCCATGTCCTACTGGTGATAGTAATTATGGTTCTAAATGCAAGATGAAAGGGACTGAGCTACTGGCAGAAAATTATAGCTCTTTATGTATTCACACAATTGAATGTTTTCCTTTTCTTGGATATTTACATGAGCTATTAATTTTGTTTTCTTTTAGGTATGGAAGTTAGAGCTTCAAAACAATCATTTGGCTCATTTATTTGCAGAAGATTCTCTGATTTAATTATTTATAACAATTATGAATTAAGAATGATGAATAAACATGGGTGACAATGTATTCTTTGTTGAATTCTCCTATGGAACCAGATGGTCTGACTGATGCATGTAAACAGATCATTTATGTCATTTGGAATTCTCAATATTGAATAAGAAATTAGATATTTGCAGTTGAAGACCTTACCAAGAGTTAAAGCTAATTCAGAACAGAATCAGGGAATAAGTTGCACAGCATCACATGGAAAAAAAATCCAGGGGCCTCTCCAGAACAATCATAGCTTAACACATGAGCTTATCACAACTGCTCAGTGTGCATGGAAGGAAAACATTTGTCTATCTGAACCTTTTAATCACCACATTTTCCATCAGAAGTATTTATTGTATCTCTCTCACTACAGGCTGTAACATAATACACAAACTTTGGCAGTGGTGACTGCCCCATCCCTGGAAATGTTCAAGGCTGGGTTGGATGGGGCTTGGAGTAACGTGATCTAGTGGAAGATGTCCCTGCCCATGACAGAGGGGTGGGACAAGAAGAGCTTTAAAGTCCCTTCCAACCCAAATCTATGATACTCTGACCCCCCCAGTTTGCACAGGTCTGCTTCAAACAGGAACCATGCCCAAGCAGGCTGGATGGAAAAAGCAAGAGGACCTAAGCAGCACCAGGATGTGTTTGCTCTGTTCCAGCACCACTGCTTTACTTTGCAAGACAGACTTCTAAGAAGAAGAAACCACCCCACATATGAAACCCCAGCTCCCAAATGATGCTGCCGTGACATGTTTGCAAATAACCACAGCAACAACAGCCACCCTGATACCCATCAGTGTGGTTTAACGGCTCAGCACACACACGCCTCCAAGTCATTGATAAATAAACCCATGGATGCACCATGAAGCTGATTTTTCCCTGCCCACTCTAATAGTAGAAAGAGGTAAATATGGCTGTGACCTTTCTGCAGCACAGGGGAGCTCCAGCACTCTAATTAATTGGCTCAGTTTATTATTCAGAATCTGCTATCACAGTGACCCTGGAAAATAATTGATGCTCACAGGCAGAGGGAGGCAATTCTCATCTTGCTAAAACTGGTATAAATCAGACACCAGTGGGGGTACAACAGGGCTGAGCCAGGTGGGCAGGAGGAGAAGTAGATCCCACATCTGCAATCAGACCTTCCACAGCCCAGGGGCACAAACAGCTGCCTACTGCCCCTCCAGACAGGACCCCAGTGATGTTCCAGAGGTGGGAGTCAGGACAGCTGAGCAGAAGGAATTGCTCCAACCACAGGACACCATTTCAGCAACTGAGCAGATTGATTTGCCTCAAATGGGCCGGAGGAAATGACTCCCAGCTAAAGCTTTTTGAAGCCCAGCTCCAGTTTAATATTTAAAATGATCCATTTCAGGCATATTAACACCTCTCAGCCTTCTCATGGAATAAAGCTGAGGGCACATTTGTAGCAGAGCAACATGCCTGGAGCTGTCTCAGGTGCAGATCAAACCCTCAGCTCAGCTTTTGCCAGAGAATAGGAGACAAAAATGCCACCAGCGGGTAAATCTACTTTAGCTCCAGAGTCCAGAGGGGTTAATCCAGCTTTCCTGCAGTATGAACAACAAGCAATCTTATTTTCTAGGATTTCTAACTACAAGAGAGTCTGGTACCTGGCACTTTGGAAAGAGCCAGTGACTCTTTCTTTCTTGAGCATTAATTCTGGGAGCATCCCTCTGTTCCCAATGTCTCATGCAGGAACCTCCTGCCCTTCCTCAAAGACTTTTCTTTGTTTTCTTTCCTCTGGTGTCTTGTGATATGGGTTAATTACAACAGCAGAATGAAATTCTGTGTCAGCAGCCCCTTGTTGCCCTTTCCTTTTAGCTGACCAGAACACCAAATCTTTAAATCCATTCCCATTGCTGGAACAGCACTGAGATGGGGATGCCAAGTCCATGCCTGTGGTAAAGGCTGTGCTCCTCTGCAGGAACAAAAGGTGTACACCTGTATTACTGTAAGGATTAAATCTTCACTCAAAGCCCTTGCAATTCCTCTATCAACAACTATAAATTATATTTGATCACACTTAACGGTTGTAGCTATGGTAAAGATTCAGTATCATCATCATCTTGTCTCTTCCTTCCAAGGCAAGAATGTCTCCACATGAGGTGGAACCCACCTCTTGGAAACAGCCATTTGTATAGAGGAATTGGGAGAAAGTCTTTCTTGAGCACTCAGCATTCCCTGTGTCAAGCTGTGGGCCTTCAGAAGAAAGGATTGCCTGGGGTACTCCCTGCTGTACCTCCCACTGGTGCACAATTAGTTTTTCAGCCACACATTTCAGGACTTCTGTTGGTTTTGTCATAAGGGCATTTATTCTTCTGGAAATTTCACAGAAAATGTGAGGATTAAGGCAAATGCTGAGACCAAGCAGACAAACTGTTTGACACTCCACTTTTCCAGTGAGAAATTACAAATTACACAAGAAAGTTGGAAAATTAAGTCCCCCAATTAAGTTCTATCCTCTGATGACAACATACAGATCTTAAAAAGCTCATTTTGAGCAAAGCTTTTCCCTTCAACATCACAAGCTTCATTTGTTCCTCAGCCCCACCCTGCCCACCTGTGATATGCAATAACATTTACCTGCTTCAAAGGCAATTACAATGTTTAATTAAGGACTGTTAAGCCTTGAGATGCTCCATGGCAAAGTTTATTCTTTATTATCTGAATAATCAGCCCTTAATAAGGAAAAATGCAAATTACTGCCAATAAATTCACACATGCAAGGCCATCAAGGTTTTCTTTGATATTATTATTTTGTGTTAGTGCTGAGTGAAGCTTCTTCCACCTGTTGAGTTCATCTACAGCTGTCCCTACCCTGGAGTGTGCACATGTCCCCCCTACCCTGAAGAGAACCAACCATTGCATCAGTGTGACGTTTAGTGAACGTTTCCATGTTTAACAACACATCTTGTTAGACCTGAGAGGCTTTAAGCATCCTCAGTGCTGAGAGTGACTCAACAGGAGCAGCTCCAGTACAGACAGAGCTGGATAGAACTGAGGAGCACAACACAGTCATTCACTCCATGGCAGGAGGAGATAACCACAGCCCACAAGACTTGGATTTGGGATCAAAGAGGATTCTGCCTCCCACAACAGCAGAAACCTCTCCAAAAGTGTTTTGGGCTCTGTCTGCATCACACTGAGCTCAGTCCAGCCAGCGTAGGGAAAGAGACCAGGAATGAGGCTGTCAAGGACATCAGTACCAACTGATAAGCCAAGATACAGACCTGAAACATCCATGTAGACAAACTACTCAAATTCATCCTGCCAGTTGTACAATGTGCTGTGAACAACATGCCACGAGAATCTGTAAGCAGCACATCTACAAAGACAGGCAGGGCTCAAACACTTCGTTCCAATTCTGCACTTCTCTAAAGCATCTCTGTATCGACTCCAACATGATTTTCCTCAGCAATTACTAGGATGAAGCTATTGAAAAGGCAAGGATTTAAAAATATAAAAGCTCCCCAACCATAAAAAAAACCAAAAATCAAATAGTTAAAGTATCTTCAGTGACATAAACCACAAAGATTTTCACAGCTCTTAGCTTTAGATGGAAGATACAAAATCTTATCTATAATTTTGTGTTTGAGAGGGCCTGAAGTCCAGCTGGGATGATTAGAGTAAGCAGCACCAGTGGAAATCAGCTCCTATTCAAGCACTGAACACAGGTTTAAAGCACTGGCATTGTTTGACAGCTCCTCAGTTTTGTTTTTAAAATTCTAGGAAAGTCTCAGCACACATATAGAAGGACCTGTTCTTGAGTGAAGGAAATCTGACTCTAGTATGACTAGGCAGGAAGAATCTGATACCTGGTACACAAGTGATTAATGCAAATGGATGTCCTGGAGATTAAGTTACTCCCACTCCCTCCCCAGATGAAATTATATGTGGGGAGAGGAAGGGGGAAAGGGGAAATGTCACCTCCAATTATATCCCATTCTGCCATTGCAAGAAAAAGCCCAAAGCCATTTTCCTATAGTTTTTTATGGATTACTTTTAGCTGTGCTTTATAAATTATAAATAGTAGTGAACAAGGGATGCACCTGTAACCTTCCCATTAACAATGGGAATTGTTAATGGCTTTGCTGTGCAGTCACACACAGGGTCTTCAGGAACACTCTCAGGTCCCGAGCTGCAAGGCATAGTGGCACACAGACTTTGTAAAATTTAAAACTTTGTAAAATTTCAGTGTTATTGTGAAGATTTCACAGAAGACAGTGAAAAGCTTTGCTCACGGCCCTTGATGAAACTTAGTACAGTTTATTCCTTGAACTAGGGGCTTCAGCTTTGTGTGATGGCAGGCACAGGGATCACCAGCTTTTGAAACACTCCTCAGATGTGGTGGTAAATGCCCACTGCAAAGGGGCTGTGTCCTCAAAACAGAGACAATATTTAGTAACTTTCATAGTATTTCCCTCAGAAATACCCTGAAGCCTTCCTACAGTTGGCCAGTGGACGAAGCAGCTCACCTACTCCAGCTGAACCTGTTAAATATTCCCATAACTCACTAAGATGCTATTATTTTTCCTACTAAATACTTCCCTTACTGATAATGTTTACATTTCCAGATCAGCATTCCACATTAGCATGTCCCATTTCTGGCACTGACCATAGGGAAAATGAAGGTCACACAGGGACAAGTGACATCTTGGGTCAAATGCACTACATCAAACAGGACACACCAGCAGTGAGTGGCACACTCCTATCCTGCTCCATGTGTGCCTGATCCAGCTTTATCAGAGCATCATTAACTTCTGGAGCACAATTTTTCATCACTACCCTCTGTCCCTGGCTGGTGGCCAAGCTCATCCATCACTGGTGGCCAAGCTCTTCAGGACAGGCTCTCTTGACAGGTTTTGGATGGCCTCAACATCACTCAGCTGATGGAAAAAGCTCAACACCAGGCAATAACACTCAGCCACTGACATAAAGCCCCCAAAACCCCATTTGTTATTTAATTAAGCCCCCACTGACATGGCCATGCTGCTGGTGCTCTCAGCAGCGCCCTGCCCAAGGTCTGGGCAGTCACTGGCCCAGCCCTGTGCCCGCAGCACCAAACGCTCTGTTTCCTAATTAGCTGCTTTCATTAAATTGATTAACCACAGGCAGGCACACAATCCATAGGAATTTATGGAAGCTGTTTCACAGTCAGTGTGTGTAGCACTGAAGTCACTCAGATGCCGGAGCATCAGCTCAGCCTTTCCCAGCAACTGTCTGTGCCTGTGCCAGACCCTCACCTGTGCCAGCCCTTCACCCCCAGTCCTGTGCACAGCTGGCTGCTCCCCACTGGGGATGGCAGTGTCACCCCCAGCACACCCCTAAGTGAAGGATCACTGGTCCTTTTGTCACAGAATCACTGAAGTTGGAAAAGACCTCCAAGCTCCAGTCCAACCAGTGACCAAGTACCACCTTGTCCACCAGACCAGAGCACTGAGTGCCATGTCCAGTCATTCCTTGAACACCTCTAGGGATGGGGACTCCACCACCTCCCTGGGCAGCCCCTGCCAATGCCCGACAACCCTTTCAGTGAACAAACTTCTCCTGATATCCAACCTGAACCTCTTCTTGCATTCCTTAAGGCCATTTCTCCTGGTTCTGTCACTTGTTACCTGTGAGAAAAGGCCAATCCCACCTGGCTACAACCTCATCATAAAGTTCCTTAATCCAGCTAAAGGAAAAGCTCAGTGTGGGGATTTTATTTTTGTCTTTTTTGTTTGTTTTTAATTTCTAACTTCACTTCTTGCTTTTTGAAGAACTTCAGTTTCCTTTCAAATTCAAAACATTCCAACCAGCCCTCAGGGCTGATGTCTGTTATTGTAAAGCCCCACACTGACTCCTGGCTCTCTGATCCCAGGTCCTCTTGCCAGAGCAGGGCTGAGCTGGCAGCCACAGCTTTCGGAGAAACCTCAAAACTTCACAGAGGATTAGCTAAGGTGACATTGAGATTCAACAGCACCTCAGCACCATCTGTTCCCTGGTAAAAACCTCCCAGAGGGAAAACTGCAGCTCTGTGACCTCAGTGCTTTATGCCAAGCTCCTGCTGCCAGGCAGTCCTGTCCCCCTGGGACTCCCACAGAGACCTTCAGGCATCAAATGGGATTTGTTGCTTCCACTGGCAAAGGGGCATCTCACCCAGGGTGCTGGGTCATCATCAGGTGTGTTCGCAGCCTCAGCAGAACCCTGCATCTCCTTTGACTTTGTTAGGCAGCATTTGGACCAGCTGAATGGGGATTTGCCATTCCAATGCTCTGGGAAGAGATGCAGCCTCTGGGATTGTAACCACAGGCTCTTTCGCAGGCTGGGCTGTGACAAAACACCTTCACCTGAACACACCCTGAATTTTTTTTTTCTTTGCTCTTGGGGAAAAATGCTCAGCAGCGACTCTTCTCTCATGATTTCAAAATAATCCCAGTTTGTTTGCTCCAGCCTTGCAGCTAGCATTGCCATGGCTCAGCCCCCTTCAGAACCCCTCCCTGCCCAGCAGTTCTCCCCATAACTTCCACTGACCTGGAGGGTGAATGGAATCTCTTTAAACAACATAAACCAACCCCCGCACATCCATCACCTGGTTTGGCTCAAGTGCCCCAGCAGCAGGCTGTGGGCACCCTGGACAACAGAACAGTTCAGGTTGGAAAAGTCCTTTAAGCATACAGAGTTCAGCTGTTCCCCAGCACTGCCAAGGCCACCACTAACCCATGTCCCCAGGTGCCACATTTACACAGCTTTTAAATCCCTCCAGGGATGATGACTCCACCACTGCCCTGGGCAGACTGTGCCAGGGCTGGACAGCCCCTTCCATGAAGGAATTTTCCCTAATATTCAACCTAAACCTTCTCTGGCACAACTTGAAGCAGTTTTCTCTCGATGTCAAGGGACCTTGTCCCCTGAGGGGAGCAGGGTGGATTAGCTGCTCCTACAGTCAGCCCCTCTCCTACCATAGTGAGCTCAGGTGCCTCAAGGAGGGTTTTGTTTTCTTTCAGGTTTGGGGGTTTTTTGTTTGCTTTTTTTTGTTTTGCTGGAAGCTAAAGAGTACATAGCAAATAGGTTGCAAGCAGCAATGCTGTGGGCTGAAGCAAAGTGGTGCAGTTAACAGAATTTAAATGATTAGCTGAGCTCAGAATATGCAGCCACCACCTAAGTGACTATGAATATTCAGGTAAATATGTTTGGCTGAAAATATTGAGTCATCAGCAGACACTGCATGCACAAAATGTACTCCTGCCTATTTGTCATTAATTTAACCCACAGTACTGGCCTGCACTCCTGACAGCTTGTCTTGCCACAGCTGCAGCATTTCTCAGGTAGGTTTGCTTTCTTCTGGCACATCACAGAACACACAAAGGTTTGCATACAGAACCCTAAATATGTGCGTGTATACAGATTTACAACTCAAAAGAGGGGGTCGGAGCCCAATGGGGGAGAGGAAGAAAGTTGGATGGTGTATTTTTCCTTATGAAGGGTTATTATCAGGATACATATGTAGACAGTGCTCCTTAAATGACAAAGGATTCCCAGACAGCAAGGACAGCACTCTGACTGAAGAACCCTCCCTTTTCTACCTCCTGTGTGTGACATTTGGAAGCTCAGGAACAGCAGGTGAGGAGTGAGGGAAGCAGAAGCACAGCCTTGTACATTGTGCAATGGGAGAAGCAGGGGGAACAGGTCAGGACAAAATCTAAACAGAAATAGGCAATGCTTGAGGAATGGAAACTGGAAAGAAAACCCTGCAGAAAGGGCACGGCTGCTGCAAGAGGCAGAACAGCCTTTACTAGGTGATATTTTTCATTAGTGGCTGAGAAATTGGGAGAGCTGAACTGGTTTGGGTGAAGTTCTACACAACAGCAATGGAATAGAGACAATGAGAGGGCAAAACCAGGAAAAATGAGAGAAGTGAAGCAAGAAAGAAGTCTGAAAGAAATGTACATAGTTGTTATAAGTGCGATTGCAAAGTACTCAAAAGGAGCCCAGGAGGAAAGCTGGAGCCTCTGCCCAGCCCACTGTGAGCCAGTTGGCAGCTCAGCCCACTCAACACCACAAGGACCAGCTGAGATATGTGCCATGAACTGGCAGGAGATGTCTCGTGTTTCTCACTAAAGTGCTTGACATGGGCTCACAGCCACTGTTCCAAGGCAGCATTTTTACACATCATTGTCCTGATATGTTCTGATCACACTGATAAACTTGGTGCAACAAACCATAGACCAATGCTCAGGCTGGAAAGGTGGTGACTGAACTCCCCTGAACTTTGGGACCTATGGCAGCATGTACCAGGTGAGAGATGGATGTTGCAGTTTTTGTTTTAAAATATATCATTCCTGGTGTGCAGGACCAGGGGCAGTTCTCACATAAGACCTCACTGATGGTCCCCCAAGACACAGCTGCCAAGAGGCTCAGTCACTGCACTGGGAATGTGCTCCATCCCACACTATCCTTGCTGCCTCTCTCCCAGCAGAGAGCATGACATCAGCTCACAGTGGCAGCAGCCTGGGGAGAGAAACACCATCCTGGTAACTCCAGTGATGGCCCCCAGATCCCCACTGGTCCCTGCCTGGTTTGGAAAAGAGGCTCCAGATGCAGTTTCATAGCCTGCCCTGAGCAGAGACCAGTGTAACTCTGGGACAGCACTAGGAAGTCAGACAAGTAAAGCAGGAGGCTGAGCAGTGACTGATCTCAAAAGGGAAGTATTTAATCCATTTCCCTTTGCAGTCACATTTACCCTCTGAGTCTATCTCCAGCTGGAGGCTGAACCTCAGCAGGAAGCATCTTCATCCCCTCTCCCCCCACACACCCAAGGGCTGGCTCAGGGAAGGGCATTTTCCCTTTTCCCCATTTTAAAGTCTTCCTATTCTTCTAGAAGGGTCTACACCTACCCCATCTCCTTGTTCTGTGCTCAGTTTGGAAGCTCTGCATCCATGCTGGAGAAATCCTTGGTTCTGAAGGACATGGCCTTTGCCAACATCAACAAATGGTTTGTGTTTGCATCAGCAAACCCTGCCATCCCAGATTTTAAAGTGTTCATGGACCAGGACCAAAGCTTTCCCTCCTAGCTGGTGTAGACCTCAGACTGCCTGTGATCTATTTCTATAGTTTGGCTGCATTAACTTTTCCTCCCAAATATCTTGTTTCTGTTGCATGAAATTTCTGCTTTTGTTCAGCTGTTGCTGTGTGACTCTGGCTCTTTAAAAGTGAGTACAGCCTTGGGTCATTCTGTGCTCAGATCCTTACAAGAAACCCTCACCCACCAAAAGCACACACTGTTCTCCAGCTCCCAAACTATCCACTGCTGCTTCTCCAGGGGCAGGTTAAAAACACCTGCTCTGCATTTCCAGAGTAAATAACTGGAAACTTACCCCCAGCAGAAGCAAAACTACTTATCTGGTATCATCTTTTAAAGACAACCCAGAGCTTGTCTTACAGCAGGTGTTTGCTGTTTTGGGAAGAAGGAGGACAGAGCATTTTGCCAACAGGTTTGACTTAGGAGGTGCACAATGAGATTGCTTTAAAGCTTCATTTTCATCTGAAAAGACAGCTTTTTTTTTTCCTCCTTTCTCTCAAATGGAACAAGATGCCCAGGACCTTAATAAGCAAAGTCTGTGCAGGTGAGAGTCACATCCTTCCTGGCCAAGGTTCCCCAGAGTTGTGATACCTGCTCAGTGCCAGGATATACACACAGCTCACTGCTGCCACAGCCCCAGCACCACAGGACACTCTGGGCCAAGTCAGTGACAGTCAGACATCCAGAGATGGTTTCAATTATTGCTAAAGAGCAACTTCATTTGAATACTGGCAACTCATTACAGATTAACTACAGTCCTCCTGATGCATGGATATTTTATCCCCAGTATTATGAAATGGAGGAATAAAATTAAGGTCTATAATTTCCGTAGAAAGAATCCATTCCCCTCTCGTTCTTGTGAGCTGGGGGGTAGAGAACCTCTGTGTTATTGACTCCAGCATAACAGCTGTGCTACCTCTAATCTCCAAGTAACACGTGTGGTGCCACTCAGTGAACATTTTCTTTACCACCCACAAGCTCTTCTCACCTCACTCAACATATGGATCTGATTTAAACAGGCACAGAGGTACGAGGAATAAAGGAGAACCAGGAGTAAAAAGAGGAAAGGGGGAAGTTAAAAAAAAAAATAAAGTAACAAGTTTCCAAAATGTCACATTTCATTACCAATTCCTACCCATGTCAGATCTGCAAGGCACAGAAATACAAGATTAGGAACACCAGCCTGCAGCAGTGTAACAATCTAGAAAAAATGGTTAAAAAACAAACTTGCAACAGAAAAGGGCAAATCCAACATCTAAGCACATGCAAACTTCCATTAACATAAAATTCAGGATTTTATCCAAAAGTTAGTAGACATTTAGCCAACAAAATGGCCAAGGAAAACAAGGTATGGGTAGGAATGCTCACAATGTTCCAAGGATTGGTTTCAGTATAGCATATGGATAATACAGGACTGACTGGAATCTCCTCCTCATTGGTAGGAAAGCTGATCCTCTTTCCTCCCACAGCTGTTGATATGCATGTCCTGTCCCTTTTTTATATGTCTAACATTTAATTTAATGCCTATTAAGTGTTCTCAATGTAATTCCTTTGATTTTCACAGAACCATATCAACCACAGTTTGCTCAGACCACAGACAGAGCAGAGGGATAATAAAGAACCAGTTCCCTAGACAGCTACCTCTACCAGTGGGTAACAGGGGAACTCAAAATGCATCATAACCAACATTTTAAATGTAAACATTTTAAATGTAAATTTCAATTTCAACCTTTTCTTTTTAACTTAACAGTACAAGAAAGGATAATTCCCTGATTTTTATACTGGGGAATCAGACTGCTTCTTCCCTGAGCTGCCCCCGGTAACCAACACTGGGAGCACAGAAGGGTTTGGTGGCATCAGGTTGGGGCACTGCAAGTCCTCAGTGGGTTTGGGTTTCCCAGCTCACAGCAGTCCCAGTAGTCCAGGGGCTGCTCTTACCCCACCACAGCCCTGAACTCAGGCTCTGACAACCTGGCTGGGGTGTCTGCATCCACACCTGCGGTCAAGCTTCCCAGAGCACCTTGGTCATCAGTGACCTGGGTAAGGGAGCCCATACCACACCTATGGAGAAGGCTGACAGAGCCTCTGCAAACAGTTCTGCACACCATGAAGGATAAGGATAGGGATGCAGCCATGGGCTCTTTGGGGCCCTTTCATCCCAAAACAGCAGCAGAAAAGGGACAAACAGAGCAATGCAGAGTCATCATCAACAGAACATCACACAGATATCACCACTTTACCATCTATTCCCCCAGAATGCCACATCCCACAGTGAGGGGAAGGGACACAGCCCTGACAACCACCAGGCATTTGCTGCAGTCTCAAAAGAATGATTGAACCAACACAGCATCAGCAATGGCCCAAACACCCACTGTCAGAACACAAATCAGAGCCCCAGCCCAGGAGGGGCTCCTTGACCAGACAGGACATGCCAAGAAAATGCTTAAAGGTGGTGGAAAAGCCCAATTTCCACCACACAGCACCACTCCCAGGCCATCCTTTCCCTGGATTCAAAGCTCTTCCCACCGGGAGCAGCCTCTCTCCTCCATATTTGCCATTTTTCATGCTGCTGCAATGTAAACAGCCCCGGCTCCGGGTAAATGTTAGTGCTCACCAACAGCCACTGTACATATATATCTCATACAGTTTACTTTGTGTGTTTTGGTTAGAAGGTCAGGGTAGCGGTCAAATATTTGGAAGAGGCACGAAATTTATAGCACCTAAGAAATTACAGCACATAGTAAACACACATGCACCCTATTTGTGTGTCTATACATATAAAGAGAAACAGCACAGCCTTGGCAGTTAATTTGTTCCTGCTGGCAGGCAGGACCCAGGGAGAGAACTCCTGCCTCTCCCCTCCTGCTCCTTGGAAGCACCTTCGCTCTGTGGCACACAGCAAGCTGATGCAGAACTCTATTTACATTATCTTTATTTAATTAAATGCTGTTTTTCATACACACATACTATGCAGCTGACACTCACAGCTCTCCCTCTGTATCAAGGAAAATTTCCTCTCTGTGGCCCCTTCTCCAGATGTTTGCCTTTCAGAGGATGCAGGACTCACCCAGCTGTGGGAGAAGCACTTCTAACCTCACCCCACTGTACCCAGAACCATCCCGTCTCACCCCACCATGTCAGGAGCATGTGTTCCTGCCCCAAGGCTTGGTGGGGATGAGGGCAGCAGTGGGGCAGTGCTGTGTGTGCCCCCCCCAGGCCAGCTCCCATTGCAGGCACAGCACCAAGCAGAGGGGTGCAGGCAGCTCCTACTGCACCCCAAAAACCTCCCCCTGAGCTCCACTCCCAGCACAGGAGTCTGACCCCCACCTTTTCCTCTGCACACTTTGCTATCAGCAGGAAGGACACAGGTTTTCCTGATTTCCATGTGGGAACCCAGCTCTGGTGGGGAGAAGCCCACCTCCAAGAAGGGTTTGTTGCCTCTCACTACACCAACGAGGCTGTGGGGGTGCCTGATGACACCACGGCAAGGCAAGAAACCTTGGCAGGTAGTCACCCTGCTCTCCCTTTTGGTGCTGAATCCCCCAAAAAGTGCAGATTGGAAGCCCAGGGAAACCTCCCCAGGGAGCCCAGAAGAGGCGCTGCCATCAGGGGAAGGTGCTGCCTCCAGCCCTAAGGTATTCACTGAACAGGGACCCCCAGGTAAGGCAGGCAAAGCACATGGAATGGTCCTCTCCCAGCACAGTGAAGCACTCTGAGCTTAACCTTGGCATGGGCTGGGGCAGAGGCTGAGCCGTATCTGGCAGGGCAGAGCCATCGGGAAGGGCACCAAGCCCAGGATTCCCACCGGGGGCACTTCAGTCTGCTGGGAAACCCCTCCTTCCACGAGGCTTTGCTGCTCTGGCAGTTCCACACACGCGTGCCCTCCCCTGCAGCCTGTCCTCGCAGCAAGGGCTCTCGCACCCAGCCCAGACATCACAGCCATGGGCAACTCCAGGAAAACTTAATTAAGATTAATAAAAGGATCACAGCTGCAGCTTGGATTTTGACATAAAACCCTCATTTCTTCAGACTTTCCAAGAATGACTGAAGCTCACTGTTCTCCACAACTCAAGCAGTGGCTCCCAGGCAGCCCCAGCAGGCAGAGCAGCCGCTCTCCTTCGGTTAAAGCAGAGCCTGAAGGTTTTGCAATGAAACCAACTATATTTAGTGAGCCCACCAAAGCAAGACTGTTTGTTATTATTATTAAGAGAAAACAATAGACTGTTTCAAGAATTGTCTTTCACAACACAGAACTAGTGGGAAAAGCAAAGAAGTCAAAGCTCCTGACCTGGGTGACAAGGGACAGGGAGGGCAGCCAGGTCTGGACAAACAGAACAGTGCAACTGGATGAAGATTCCCTATAAAGCCACTGGTTCATAATGCCAAAATATGCTTAAGAGTTACTCTTTGCCTACAACCATCAGCTGCGTCCAGCCCTAGTGCTTGCAGATCATAGAAACAGAGAACCACAGACCGTTTTGGGTTGGAAGGGACCTTAAAGCTCATCTCAATCCACACCCTCCATAGGCAGGGACACCTTCCACTGGATCAAGTTGTTCCAAGCCCCATCCAACCTGCCTTTAAACATTACCAGGAATGGAACAGCTACAACTTTTCTCAGCAACCTAAACAAGTACATCCATAGAACAGCTCTTACTGCTCTGGTTGTATTCAGAGTCCCACTGCAGGGTTTGCTCAGAAAGACTTTTGAATTATCCCATAAATAAAGTTTTGCCTCAAAGGGATTTCTATGACTATACATTCAGTTTCTGAGCAGAAGCCCCCACAAGACCAAGTTTCTCTCTGTTATATGCCAGCACAGCAGCTGCACCACAGCCCAGCTGTTCAGCCCAAGGCTCACCAGAGCTGCTACTCAGCAGTTCTGGAAACATCCATGCAGTGCCCAGCTCCTTTCAGGCACTGAGTTATAAAGACAAGCAAAACTTACAAATAAACTTCAGAATTTTTCACACGGGAATAATTTTAAATTCCTCATAATTAAACCAAAATGTGGTCATTTTTATGCACATCATCCCTTTTTCCTTGGGTTATTTTTAGAATGTTAGTTGCCATAACAACATATTTTACCGTATAGCATTTACTGAAATGAACCTGTGCTTTCTTCTAGTGCAAAGCAAAGCACTGACCACCCACCATACCCCAAGGGGTGGGAAGGGCCCCTGCTCGAGGGCACCCTCAGCACAGAGCACTCCCGTGGTGCACATGGCCAGCGAGAGCAAACCTAGGAACACAAATACAGCTACAGCATCCCAGGTGCATGGAGAAAAACAGCCAAAGAAACAGGTCCAGCAGTCCAACAGCACCAACCAGCTGATTCCCGGGTTCAGTAACTACTGTACAGCCCCCAAGGAGCCCCTCTCTCACACCCCAACAATTCCCAGGCAGCTCCAGCTCCCCAGTAAAGCCCTTACCTGCATCCAGCATCCTCTCTAGAAGCAGACTGACCCTCAAATGAAAAGCCAGAACCACCCCTGTGGCTGCACTGATAAGCTGGGCTGGGTGGGTGGGGCCCACTGAGGTGGATGGAGAACACCTGTGTGGATGGGTAACACCTGTGTGGATAAGGAACACTTGGGTACATGAGGAACACCTGTGTCCATAGACTCATAGAATGGTTTGGATTGGAAGAGACCTTAAAGATCATCTTGTTCTACCCGCTGCCACGGGCAGGGATACCTTCCACTGGTTCAGGTTGCTCATGGGATACATCTGAGTTGTCAGGCCAACCAGATATTCGTTGTAGGTCCCTTCCAATTGCAATATTCCATTCCACTTCATTTTTTTCCCCTGTGTGGATGGGCATGCCTACAGCCCTTCTGCCTTATTTACACTTATACCCTGCCCAGACCTCCAGCCTGGCAGGGATCAGGATGCTCCATGCTGCCCCAGGGCAGAGCTCTGTGACAGGAACAGCAGTGCCTGCATTGCCTGGAGCCTCGTGGAAATAATTCTGGTGCTGAGTATGAGGGACTAGAGCAGGCAGTGATGGGTATCTGTGCTGCTGTCCTGCCCCAGATCCCAGAGCCTCACTACCACCCCTATTTCCCTGCTTTGATTGCATTTGACCTTTAGAATATACATTTTTGCAAGTAAATAGTGTTGTTGCTGTGGCTACAATGACCCAAGACAAAGGGAGGAGGAAGGACAAGAGTTCTCTCTGTGGTGCAGATTGCACACCGCTGGGGACTGAGGCGCTTGCTAAAACTTGTCCCAGAGAGCTCCAGGGATACAGAGGAAAGAGCAGAGCCATATTCTGCTTGCTGTGCTTTGCTCCCTCTGCAGTGACAGCAGGAGGGTTGGATGAGGGCTGCTATTGCCAGGCTCAGACACCTCCAGGGCTCCTGGCAGTGGGCAGAGCCTCCTCAGGGTTAGTCCTGTGTAGAAGCTCTTTATTGCTTCAAAACTTATTTTATCTGAAATGCATTTCTTCTGCTTAAACAGGACTTTGCTTTCCCAGGAGCTGCCTGGTCACCAGGTCACTGAAAGAAGGGAGCTGTGGATGGTGGACCCAACTCAGCCCAGTGATTACTAAATACAGATTTTAAACACTTTCAAATATTTATGTTTTTGTTTTGGTGGGTTTTATTTGTTTGTTTGGTTGGTTTGTCTTGTTTGGTTTTTTTTTTACAAAACTGGCAGTATTATTTTCAAACAAAATAAACCAGAGGCAGTGCCAGTGGGTGAACGCTCCTGGATGCTCCTGCTGTTTTGTACCCATGTGGAGAAGCTCTACCAACAGCAGCTCCTCTCCCGGTCCTGCAGAGACCGACATGCTCAAACCAGTGCAGGGCTGAGGAAAGCACGTTCTGTATTTGAGCAGCTGAAGGGCTTTAATGGAAACCAGGGACAAGAGTTTTGAGTAGAGAAAACACTGATCTTCTCCAGAATTATTTGCTCTACTTGAAAGCTAGTGCTCTGCTTTAAGTCTGGTTTTATATGTCTCCTGGACTTGAGTTATGGCACATTAATTATGGCCAGAGGGAATAAAGAAGTGTTATTTTTTTACAAAGAAGATGAAGAAAATCAGTTAAAAATAGATTATAAGGCACAGGCATTTTCCTGCTCTGCTGGATTTGTGTTTTCCATCAACCAAGTCGGAATTTGCTCACAAAAACATAAGAAATTTTTATATTACTCAGCATAATTAAGTGTAACTGGTTAAATGACTGTGGAGGTCACTAGAACAGCCAGTAACTTTTCCCTGCCTAAGGAAGTGGCATTTGGCCAAAAATCATTGTTCTCTCCTCCCCTTTTTGGGTATTTTAGCATTGTTGCACAGGATTTGGAGCTCCTGTTGGGGAGAATGAGGAGCCAAGTGCACACACCCCGCGTGCGCCCCAGGGCTGCCCTCCAGTGTGAGACAGGCTCTGTGGCAAGACCTGAAATCCGACCCCAGCGATCCACTGGGTTCTGACAGGACCTGGAGACAGTCCCAAACTTTAGTCAACAGGGAAAGAGCATGGAAATAGTGCTGATCATCTCCTTCTGGGAAAAACAATTGCATTTTCCTTAAATATGCAAGCCCTTCATCAGATGGAAACTTTGGGTAATTCACAGATCAAAGGGAGGATTTCTTTCCTTATGCTCTGACATATTGTTAAATATGTCTTAAATATGCTACTGGTGAATATTCTTAAAATAGCCTCACAGCTTTGGTTCTGTTTGCTGGGCCATGCTGTCACCCAGCACTGCTAAGGAGGAGACGCTGGCTTGTTGCCCACACACCTTCTTGTCCCCTCCTGCAGCATTCGGGGTTCTGCCACAAGTCTGACACCGGGGAACTGATTCCAGCTGAAAATTAACCTGGTGAAGTTGAACCAGACCCAGTTGTTAGCAGGAGCAACTCCCTCGTCCAGTTCCCTGGTCCAGCATTCCGAACCCCTGCTCTGGCACTGCCCGGGAGAAGGGACCCAGCAGCCTGAGCAGATCCTACCATGAAGCAAACATTACAGTAGCTGCAAACCTTTGGAATAGGCCGATTGGAATACACGGATTGCCATCTAGTGGCACCTAAGAAATGAGCATCCAGAACTTTTGTGACTCCAGTTTTGGTGACTGGGGATGCTGAGTGTCAGTGTTCCTGCAAGGCTGCTCTGAGCTGGTCCCACTGTTCCTCCCTCACCTGTAGCAGTTATCCCCCACTGTGACAACAGCAGGGGCTCAAGTTATATTTGCTCTTCTTCCTTCTTTTATTAATCCTGTATTTTAAGTTTTCAGGATATTTTGGCTAGAAATAAGGCCACAGAGTGACTCTGGAAGAAGGCTCATTGTTGGTGCTATTTCTCCTCGGTCAAATGCAGATTCAAGGCAAGGGATGCTCTGGCTGTGCCCACATTTTGCACCAGGAAGTTTAAAGAAACCCCAGTGGCCTTGTCCAAACCCTCATGTGTGTGCCCAGCGTGCAGGGACCTGCAGGACTTGGAATATTCAGGCAGTCCCCCTTCGGTTCAGTGAGGAGCACAAGGGTCCTGCTCATTCCCACCTGCCAGGTGCCACCACAGTGCCCAGATCTCTCTCTGTGCTCCACCTGAGCCAGCCTCACCCACCAGCTCTACGTGTCCCCTGTCTTGCCCCCAGAGGGATCCATCTCACAACTCACTGAGGTCTTGTGGGGGTGTCTGACTCACCCGGGCTTCCCTTTTAGGTGGAAGGGGGTGACTCATGTGACATTATGGCTCTAAGATAAGGAAGGGGCCTTCTGGAGCCAATTTATTTCCACTGCCTGTAAAGCCTCAGATGAGTAACTCAGCTAATCTACATCTGCACTACAGATTCTGTGTCTGATCAGGAGAATCCCATGGTAGATGTGTGGAAATAAAGGCTGAAAACAGTGAGAAGTATCAAGAACCACAGCACTATAAATACGGCAGTCAAAAATAGCTTCTTGGTTCAGAGAATGATGCAGATAATTTGCTGATAATGGGATTAATGAGCAAAAAGTAGACACACTTTGGTTCCAGTTTTGTTTTCCCAGCAGAACTGGGGGACCAGACTGGGATCCTCCTTAGTGACTTCCCAATGAACATTCTCCTTCTCTGTCTCAATTTCTTCCTCTGGGATATAGTTACAATAATAATTAACCAACATTGTTGTAAACTGGCTTGGCTGAAACTGGTAAAAAGGGAAAAGGCACTTCATAGTAGGAGAAAAGCGTAACAGAACTGCACTCCACAAAGTTTTGCTGTCTTTCATCTGGTGTTGGATTTATGGATGACTCTTTTGCTCAAAGGCCAAGACGTGTCAGCTGCAGAACTGCCACTGTGCTGAGCTGCAGCCTGTGAACAACAGAGACTGGATGAGAAAAGAGCTGCAAGGGCTGAGCTGAGTAAAGACATCAGAGGTTTGGCTTGGATGCCCCAGTCTGAGCCTCTGTGTGTTGCACAAGCCACTGCAGCAAGTTAATCATAGAATGATTTAGGTTGGAAGCGACCTTAAAGTCATCCAGTTCCACTCCCACTGCCATGAGCAGGGACACCTTCCACTAGACCAGGTTGTTCCAAGCTCCATCCAGTCTGACCCTTTACTTTCAGGGATGGGGCAGCCACAGCTTCTCTGGGCAGCTTGTGCTAGGTCCTCACCACCCTCACAGTAATATCTAACCTAAACCTGCTCTCTTTGAGTTTAAAACCATTCCCACTTGTTCTGTCACTACGTGCTCTTGTAAAAGGTTGTGAGGAACATCAGCTTCAGCTGGTGAGGGGCTGGGACTTGGGGGAGTTCTCCAGGGTGTGGGTCATGGGCAGCCCCCCAGGCTGGCATCCAAGCCCCAGTGACGAGGGGGAGCAATGGCTGAAAAAGTCTGCAGTGGGAAATGTCAGTGCACAAAGGGGCTGGAGATGCTGGATAAGCACAGGCCGGGGCTGTTTGTGCTGTCAGAGGTCCCTGGGAGGAACTCACAGTGTTCCTGCCCCTCCAGCACATCCCTGCCCGGCGCACTCCCCACGGTCACAGCCCAGTCCTACGGCTCCCTGACATGGCTCCTGCATCCATCAAAGGGTGTATGAAGAACAGAACAGGACCATGGCAACCAGACTAACAGAGCTGGGTGGGATCTAAACACCGAGCCCGTATACATCAGAGCTGAGCGAGTTGTTTGGGGGATCACACTGCAGGTTTCCATGGAAAAAGCTCCCATAGAACAGCCTTCCAGACAAATTGCTGTGTAAACCGAGGAGAGGTTTCAGAGCTTCAGCTTGATGTTTTTAATGAGTGTTATCTGGCTGCTGCCAGCGCTTTACAAGTCCAAAATTTAGCCTTGCTGTCTTTTCTCCAGGGTCTAGAATTGTTCTTGTATTTGCTTTGAAAATAATGAAGGCACAAGAAAGGCCCTCTGTGGTTATTCAATCACCTGCTCAGCAATCCAGGGTGAAAACAAGGGAACAAATGGGCTGAGGTAGAAGCAGGGGGAGAGCTGAGGACAAACCCTTGCTGCCTCCCAACAGGAGACTTGCTATGTGTTGTGGGTGACCCCCACAGCTCCCCTGGGCCCTGGGATTGCTGAGGGCTCCACCAGAACCCCTGTGCCAGCCCTGGCCCTGCCAACATCCAGACACACCTGAGAGCATCCTTGAGGAGCATCCTTGAGGAGCATCCTTGAGGAGCATCCCAGGGCTGCATCCCACGCACCATGGCCAGGGCTGCCCTCCAGTCTGACATCATGCAGGTTTTGGAACCCTGACAGGGAGAGCAAGGGGCTTCCAGGGTAGAATTCACTCACTACCTGGTACCACATCCATTGTGTGCACTGGGATGATTTATTTACT
>JAWWMP010000028.1:17664680-17676395 GCA_035047865.1 Dendrocincla tyrannina
GCAAGGGGCTTCCAGGGTAGAATTCACTCACTACCTGGTACCACATCCATTGTGTGCACTGGGATGATTTATTTACTCAGGGAAAAGTGAAGAAGACCCTCCCAACTCAACAGTGCTCCTGACTGTAAAACAACTTCAGAGCTACAAATGGTTATTTCCTCTCTCTCTTCATGTGTTTTGCAGGATCAGCTGTTAAATTTATCAACACCTCTTTCTGACCTCACGCTGAGAGTCTGAGAGTTTTTGTAGCTTTATTTCCTCCTGGCATCCTCTAAACAAATCACTGTGTATATTCAATGGATCTTAGGAAAAGAGAGCGGTGGGATGCAATGCCATTCCATCCCTGCAGGCATTGAAGTGACCAGCAATAGTTAGGCACAGCCACTCCTCATCCTCCCACCCTGCCTGGAAGTCAGAGCCTTCAATGGGAGCACTGACTGGGTGGGAAAAGTATCCCGAACTAATATATAGACAGGAGGATCATTTTCAAGATTAGGCTCTACTTTCAGGTCTGAAACAAAACTAAGAATAGATTTGAGGCAGAATGAGGCCTTTTAAGCTCAATTACAGCTCAGGCAGAACATAACAATCTTCAGCACACAACTGAAGATCTCTTGATTGCTGCAAATTTATTCCAAATTAACAGTGGTAGGAAGGAGGGAAGAATTGATCCAATGATATGGGCTTAGACCAATCAATCCTTTGTAATTATGATCTTCTCTTCTGTCAATATTCACACTGGAAATTTAATTCTGATGCTGTATCCAGCAATGACAGGGAAATTGCCAGGGATGAAAGAGTGAAATGAGGAGGAAGGGCCTGTCCAAATGAAAAACAACAAAACTCCACATACAAGCCTTGATATCTAAAGAAGATAATGTTATTTAAACATTAAATAAATGAACAGAAATAAACTACCCCATGGCATCAGAATTGTCATCCTGACTGTGTAAACACATGGATACAATCAATGCATTCAGATTGAAGACACTGAAATCAAGGTCACGTGAAACATCTATGTTTCTCCAAGCTGTTACTGACATATAAACCTCGGAATTCCCAAGCTCCAGATCAAACCCACTATGACATCATACTTCAGTACATTTAGTTTAGATAGAAGGATTTAGATTATAAGAATTCCAGGGGAGTAAAAAATGGCTAGAGGAAACATTAAAGCCAAGTGCAGCTAATTATCCATACCCAGGGCGTTCTCTTACCACATAAGATTATATTCACAGATCCCTTTTCCTTCTTTGGCTCTTAAGGACAATGCAGCTATGGTGGTTTTATTCAAATGAAATGTAATCAAATGATTTAATAATTTCTCATGAGTTGCATAACCCAAAAACTACCAAAGCCTCTATTTCACATGTACTTAAAGACTGAAGTACACCCAAAATATGCAGTGGTGAAATTGTATGTCTGAAAGGCATTGAGAAGGTTAAAAGGCAGAGGGCTATTTTTATAATACTCCAGTCTGATTATTGCAGCTTCTCTCTGAAAAACCTCTCAATGGTGATGACAGTACATGAGGCCATCAAAGAAAATTCAATGCATCTTCTTTCAGTAAAGATGGTGAAGGAATATGAGGCCTGTGCTGAGGTAAAAGGAAGAGCAGAAAGTAATGAGGAAACAACACTGCAAACAAGACTAAGAAGAGTGTCTATGAAGATAATTTGAACAAAAAGTAAAAGTGTTTTCTCTCAGGCAAGAAGTGACAGGAGGAAATGGCCTCAAGTTGTGACAGGGGAGGTTCAGGTTGGACATCAGAAGGAATTTCTTCATGGAAAATGTTGTCAGGCATTGGAAGGGGCTGCCCAGGGAGGTGGTTCCTGGAAGGGTTCAAGGAATGACTGGACATGGTAGTCAGTGCTTTGGTCTAATTGGCAAGGTGGTGATGGGTCACAGGCTGGACTGTGTGATCTTGGAGGTCTTTTCCAGCCTCGATAATGCTGGAAAAGCATTATAATGCTTATCGATAATGATTATATCGATAATGCTTATCATCGATAATGATTCTGTGATCAGGTTCACTGTAGTGCATCAGGAGTCCTGCAGGCCCACCCAGTGGAGAAGCAGGAAACAGCAAGTCCCTGTTCCTTCATTCCTGCAGTTTTTGTGAGGATGCAGCCTGACATGGAGCACAGATACTGCAGAGGATCCTGGGGAAGCCAGAGCCAGGTAAATGCATAAGCAAAGGAAAGATGCTCTCTCTGCAAACCCCGGGTCTGTGGGGTACCATGTGTTGTACCCAAAGCTCTGGCTACTCTCTTAGCAAACACAGTTCATAAAAAACAATAACTTTTAAATGATAATGTTGACAGGAACTGAGGTTTTCATCAGCTGGTGACCCTCCTCCCACCGAGTGCCCCAGCCCAGCCTCACACCACAAAGCCTATTCCCAACTGCAGCATCAGAGCCAGAGTCCCAGCTCCTTCATGTACAGATAATCCAATGAAAATTTCCCAATGCTGATGCTGGAGCCAAGCCTTATTCCAGACCTAAAGGAATGGCTTTTCTGGTATCTCAGTGGGTCACTCAACCCCAGGGAAATAAGATAATTTTGGAGAGAAGGCAGTTCAAAACATGAGGGATTGCTGGTGCTCCCATACCCCCCCAGGATGCTCTGCTCCTGCTGCAGGGGTGGAGGAACATCTGGCTCACACACCATCTCACATCAGCCCCTGCTGCCTCCTCAGGCCTTCACCCACCACTGACCCAGCACCAGCCCAGGGGTGACAGGCACAGGAGCACATTAAAAACATGCTTTTTGTAAACAATGTGCCCCATAATCTTCTGATACAGAAATGGAACCAGACTGAACTGCAGCAGCAGTTGCCTCACAGCACAAGTGAGCTAAAAACAGTCACTATCACAGCATCAACAAACTGGGATGAGAAATGGACAAACTGGGAAGGGTAATTCTCAGCTCTTGTAGGATAGGAAGTGATTTCAAGGTTGGGTGGCATAGTAAAAGCGGGTTTAAAACAGCAACTCCAGCATTTGCATTTGAGTGGTTTAAGCTGAGTAACATGAAAATGTCAAGAGACAATGTAGGGTGGAAGAAGTGACGCTGGTATTTCACCTGAAAACTAGGTGAGAATCCTGACAAGAACAGGTGTGGGGGAGTTCAAATTTGGAAAGTAAAAAGAAAAGTCCTACCAACTATGAAAGACAAATGTGGGAATATAGAGCTACAGTCTCCAATCCTGACATTCTACAGGATGGGGAGATTGAATCATCTGAAAGGTAACTGAAGAACTAGGACAAAACTTAATTACAGAGAATCAATGGGATTGATTTTGGAAAGGCAATAAAGACTCAATGCAATCACATTAATTAATGTACCAGAAATTTGGGATATTTAATACAACCAGTCTAGACATAACACTGTGTTTTTATCAAATCCTTCCTGAATTCAATTGTTTGATGTTCTGCTCCCACGTGCTTCTCTCTGCCCCAAGAGACCACTTAGAAATCCACTGCTAAATTCTGTGCTGGGGAGCACAAAACACACCTGAAAACTCCCAGGGTCAAACCTCACTGCTGAACTAGAACATGCAGTAACCTCCGCTGCTGACTTTGTGAGCATCTAAATCTAAATAAATCCCTTCTCCTATGGTCTCTCCAAACTCAGCAGCTTCATTGCCAGGGCTACAGTGAGACAAGATAATTTTTTTTCCTGTGCACTGAAGCTGGCTCATGCTGTGGGGAAAAAACATATTATTTCTCACAGTTCAACAATCAGGTGATCACCCTGGAAGGTACATATGGAATCACTGCAAGCTTCAAGACCCACTGGAATATGCAGGATAAGATGAATGAGCTGCTTCCCAAAATAAAAATATTGGAGTATTGGAACCTGATGTGCTCCAAGTATGGGAGGTTTTCTATGTACTAGAGCCACTATGTGATTAGTTCTCATTAATAATCACTGCAATTTATTTGCACAGACACAGGACATGGTGCTCCATCATGTTCTTCACTACAAGGACTGGGTGCCCCAGGGCAGGGGTGGGTTTGTCTCAGAAACATCAGAACTAGAGTAAAACATTTTGCTCAATAAAATCCACCCACCACATTTATTCAAGATGGTAATTTGTAATAACGTAATCAGAGGAGAAAATCATCTGGGCTCTCAAATTCATTTCTGGGAGGAAATTGCAGTGTTTTGTGTGTGAGCTTCAAAATTCACTGTACCAGCTTGTTACAGCACACAATGAAGTCAGAATGGTTTGTGCATCAGTGTTGAGTGTTAAGCCTTCTAGGACATATGTGACACTTCCCACAGCTTCCAGGGACACAAGCAAAAGCTGCCTCTGGCCAGCAAAGGACCTGGCAGTAACTTCCAGTGGCACTAGGAAGGTATTTTAAGAACAAGCAGAACTAAGGGAAAACAAACAGAAGTGTGTGCTGAGCCTTTGGAATAATTAATTCCTTTGTCACTGGGCTGAAAGCTTCCCTTGAAGATGGATTCCAAGTGGAGTCTTACCAGAAGGTGGTAACAGAACAAGACTGAGCAGTGATTCAACTACAGAATAGCTAATTCCACGGACAGGACAGAGGGACACCACATTGTCACCTGGGTCACTGCAATGACATTAAATCCCTTGGGTTAAATTGCTGAAAAAATGAGAGTTGTAATCTAGCACTTTGCCAGAGTTTTTCCATTTCCAAGGTGGGGGCATGGAATTATTATGTATGTAAGTAACCCTCTCTGTATGAAAATAAAACATGTCTGTAGCCTGTTCTTGCTTATTTTACAAATTACCAAGTGCTTCCGTGAAGAACAACCACTTTGGCTTTCCCACTTCTCAGACTTGTAAGAATTCTTGTGATTAACACCCCAAAACAGGTTATACTTTTCATTAACTATTTGTGACTAAAGCAAATACCATATACTACTCACTGAATTGAATTTTAATCATGATTTTGCTTCGATATGGAAGTTTCTATTTTAGCAACTAAACATTAAAAAAAGAAAGATTAGGAAAATCAAACATCTTTTTCAAAATTTAAGGAAAATTTAATCAATATGCCTTAAATTATTTTACAGTAACTACAATACTGACAAGCATAACGTTTTCAAAATGGTGTTTTCCTTGGAAGTACTGCAAGAGAGATTCCTCTTCATCTACCAGTACGTGCACCATGAAGGAAAGAACCTCTGTTGAAGTCCTCTTCAGAAATCTAAGTTAACATAAAGCTACTCAGACACCCAAATATGGTCATGTTTCAAGTGTGACAGAATTACAGATCCCTTTCACTTTAAGCATCTGTTTTCTAATTCATAATTTAAGTATCTTAAGTCCTGAAATACTCTCACAGCAAATGGATAAATAATTGAGACCAAGGAGCTTAAGAGGATATTGGTTAAGATACAGGAAATACTCTAATTCCTTTTGTTCATTTGTGCATTTTGCTTTTGGTAAGAGGGGTCGGGAAACAGGTTCCTCATTACTGCAGATTTATCCAGAGTCCCCCCAAAATCCATGGCAGCTCCATTAACTGTTTTGGAAAAAATCTACCAATTTATAACTGCAACCCTTCTCCCTCCCCTAAAAACCAAAACAAACAAAAATCACAACCCTCAAATAAACAACCAAAAGTTACTTTTTTTCTAAATATCTAGGAATGGGAAAGAAATCACAGGAACTTGATAAGCATGAACACGTATTAAAGCTCTGGACATCCCAGGTCATTGAAAACAGTATTCAAAGTCCTAAAAAAGTGAACACAAGACATTTTTCCATTGTTCCAGGTGATTCAAATGGGTCTAAGTTTCATGATAGCAACACGAGACAGTTGTTTGCAGCTGTTTCTGGTCCAATTCCATGTTCCAAGTTAGGATTTTCCTTTTGGCCCACTGGAGTCCCCCAGTTTGGACAGTCTGTTCAAAACACCGAAATGAGGGCGAAGACTCCGTACAACAACGCGCAGGGATAGGCTACGAGGAGCTGTTGTCCATCCATGGCTAAGGCAGAGATAAAGATCTTGGAAGCAGAAAAGCTGCACCAGCCAATAATTCCAGCCGTGAGAATAATCCCCATCGTTCCCCTGGAAATGTAGAAAAGAGAATTCATGTAAACCTTGTGTATATACACTTACAGGAGTCATAGCTGGACTCATCCAACACCTTGTACAGATTCTATGACGAATTTTAGCTTTTATATTTGAATTGAAATTAAATTGTCCCAGTAAAAGCACTGGTAAAGCACTAGCACAGGTTGCCCAGAGAGACTGTGGACTGCCCATCCCTGGAAGAGTTCAAGGCCAGGCTGGACGGGGCTTGGAGCAACCTGGGCTACTGGAAGGTGCCCTGCCTATGGCAGAGGGGTGGAACTGGATGAGCTTTAAGGTCCCTTCCAACCCAAACCAGTCTGTGATTCTGAAACTTCAGAACAATTTGAGTCAACTACAACATAAAAGCCCCTCAAAATTAACTTTGTGCACATGAAACATAAAAGCAGTAAGTGAAGTAATTGTAGCAAGCTGTTTCTTTTCAGTCCCTAATTTCATAGTTATGAAGAACCACACTCATTCCCTTCTGTTTGCAAACTTCTAATTTGCATATTAAATAATATTTACTTTTAGACTTTACAGGCACTGAGATCTGTCAGATTCAGAGCTGGCTGAAAACAAATCTGAGATTGTTCCTGGAGTCTATTTATTTAAAAGCTGTCAATTGACTTTGAGATAAAACCAATATTCACCCACCTTTCTGCCAGTAAATACCTGAAAACTATTGATAATTATGCTAAAAACTCCTGTCATATTCAAATTATACACAGCTTTATCACTTTATATGAAAATTCCTTTTGATAACTTCCTTCACCATCTTGGGAGAGGACTCTATTATCAAATTACAGAGTGTAAGCACTTACTGTAGTGAAAATACAATTGCAAAGGAGGAGAGCAGGATCATGGGAAGCAGGCAGTATCCCAGGACACTGGCCACGCAGCCAAAGGAGACCCCAGTCATGCTCATCAGGTTCAGGAGACAAAACATCCCCACACAGCCGATTGCACTGATCCCATACACGTAACCAAACTGGATTTTCCCAGCCTGGAAGCCAAGCAGAGGAATGTGTGTCAGTTATGAGAGGAATAAAAATCTGCTCTCCTTCACAGGGACAATGAAGTGATGGTTATAGGTATCTTAGTTCCCCCTTGCACCCCAAATCCCACAGGCACTACCTCCCCAACCTGAGCCCCAGGACACCTGCACACTCCAGCCACCCAGGAGGCTGGAATTTCTCCTGACTCTATGGATCTTAATGAACAGATTTTTATCAAATTGTTATTCTCTGATCTCAACCTAAGAACTCCTGAGGTTTAATCAATAACAGCTCATGATTACTTGCAACAATAATCTTCACAGAACTAGTACATAAAGACCAAAAAATGTGACTGAGGAACTTTTTGAGAAACCCAGAGCTGAAGTCCTTTAATTTGTGACAGACTGAACAAAGTTATGGCACGAGGTAAACTATTAAAGATTCCCAGGAATGGCTGAAGCTGAGCTGCAAAGCACTGGGTATGAACTCAGGATTAACTCAAGTACATTTCAAAAAGTCAAAAATCAAACTTTGCTTGTTAACAAGCATGCAGAAAGTACATCTGGATTATTTCAGTGTATCTTATGTCATCACCTGCTTTTCCTAAGACAAAATTGATGGTTCCTTACACTAAGACACACTCAACAGGACATGGGGATATGCAGATCCCAGGGTGCAGCTTCCAGGGTGTCCCCCCACAACTTCCAAAAAGATGTACTTAAACCCCCACTCTCCTTTTCCTGAAGCACTGCAGGAAACAATCACACCTGCTGTAACCTGTGTGATGCTCAGCTCACTTCCTTTCACTACATCCCATGGACTTTTTTAAGAAAGCACACAAGAGAAACTAGTAATTTCTTGAGGAAAAAAAAATTCAAACATATCTATTATAAACATGTTCATTAATTTGACTGGCCTAGTTTCTATAATAAAAGATTACTTATTAAAGTAGGTTTGAAGTCCCCTCGGTACCAAAACATGTTCTCACTGTCACAGCAGTGTGAAATTTCAGGCAGAAATTAAAAGCAGTGCCTAAAGCATTAAAAGATAAAAACTGATTAAAACCCCTGAAGCTTTCAATGCCAAGAAGCACTGCTGCTACTCTGTCATCTCACCACTGAGGTATTAAAATACAGTGTTATTCCAATTAAGCTCAATTGGCTTCACCGCTGACTGATCTATTAAACAGAATAAACAATGTGAAAGCAAGTTTGTTTCAAAAGTGTTCTACCAGAGTGACTTGACACTGAAGGTCACACCTCATGTGTCAGTACTTATTGGTTCCACTGATGTGTGAGACCCCAGTGCCTCTTCCATATAACCACAAAGTTTTGTCCTGTGCAGGGCCAGGAGTTGGACTTGGACGATCTTTGGGGGTCCTTTCCAACTTGGGATATTCTAAGAAATCCTTGGCCAGGACATGCTTTTTTGGCCTCCATGCCAAAAAGTCACTTCCAACAAACTCACAGGTAATATGACTCTTTTCCCAGTGCTTCCAAGAACATAAATGCACACAGAGTCATGTTTTGCAGGCAGTATCTCACCAGCAGTAACGTGGCTCCAAAGGCCAGGCAGAAGACCATGGGTCCAGCCAAATCTGTCTCGTTCATGATGCTCCCATCAGCCACTTTCAGGGGGTGCAGCACTGTCAGTGTCTTCTGCCAGATGTGGTCAAAATTGATCCCCAGTTCTACAAGTGAAAAGAATAATGTACACTGATTTCATGCCTCCCTTTCTTGTTGGCCCCATTTGCTCGACTCTGAGTTTTCCCTGCCTGTGCCCTCTTCTGTCTCCTTCAGAGCCATTTGATAGTGAGCAGAGAACTGAGTGATCCCATCTCTCCTCAGGTTGCCTCCACACATTCCTGGTCTCAAATGCTGGGAAGTGTCCATGTGGTTTCTGAACAACCAGGTAAGAGCATAAACAGTTTCCTGGGCCAGTCCGGAGGTTCCTTCAGCCTAATTCCCTGTTGCTGTACCAAAAGCTGGTGCACCACAGAGTATCAGCACAGACCACACAGATTCCCCAAGCTGCCTCAAGGATTTCTAATTCAAAAGAGTTTCTCTATAGTTAATTATCTTTAGGTGATTTGTTTCACAAACTAGCCACTGAGCCCACTAAAAAAAACCCTCACCCCTTTGAACAGCATCCCTCCAGCTTCCTCCAGCTGGGTTTGATTTCCAGTCTGACCAGAGCTGTGCCCCAAACCCCTGTTAAGGTGCAGTTACATCTTGCCCCCTGCTCTGAGTAGCATCTATGTAAATAAAATAATACTTTGAATATTAATGAAAAGCAAATAAAAGTAATAATTTTAAAAAAGAGCCCAGAGGGTGAAAGGTATTGTGACTGGGTACAGGTGACAGATGTGATGGACACCCGCCTCTCTACCCAGCAACAATAAGGGTTTATTCAGTTGTTTGAAACTGAGAAATAATGGATATAGGCTGGAAACTGATTCCATCAATCTAGACAGTAAATGAATATCCACTCTGGAACTCTGCACAGGCTGTATTCCACACAGGCATTTTTGCAGTGTTTAGCATTCCTTGCTGGCAATGAAACATTCCAATTCTAACCAAGAATGAACTGAAAGTACCTGCAGCCATTTATTTTAGAAAAACTGGGCAGCTACAAGTATTATTTGCAAAAAAAGAACTGTTAAGTGTTTTTTCATGCAGTTAGGTTTTCCAGTTAATTGATTAAATCTGCCCAGAGCAGCCTGTGTGAAGCAATAAAACAACAATTTAAAACTGCAGAAGTTCACACAATAACAGGTATTTCATACACCAAAATACAGGTCAAAGAAAATAAAATCAATGAGAATTTCAAATCCACCGAGCACTCCCAGCAGCAGGGAATCCACACACTGCTACCAACTTACTCCCAAACTGGGAAGAGTTTTGGATTTGGTCCATAACATAAAGTTTTACCTTCTAACAGTGGCGGCTCATCCTCAGAATTACTTTCATAAAAAGACTGTGCTAAAGCAGGAGTGTAGGTCTGTGTTGGCTGGTAGATCTGCCCCGTGTAGGGCTGCTGCTGCTGCATCATGTCAGGAGGGACAAACCCGCCCTGCTGAGGGTACTCATAATCTCCATAGTGCCTGCAAAGCACAACACCATGTTAGGACACACACAGAGCTGCATTTCAAACACCTCCAGCTAAAGCAAAACTTATTTCACTAAATAAATCACAGCAAATCCTTCATTCTTTCTTAAAAAGTCCCATCAGATGGTGCCACACTCAGATCTTTTATGAAAAAGCCCAATCAAATACACCCTCTGCCCTAAACAAACTCCTACATTATTCTGGCCCTAATCATTGTCAAGTCTGACCACAGAGGCTTCAGTATATCTCTCCAAAATATTAAACTGTGGAAATATAAAGAAGGGAAATTTAGAACTCATCATCATTTCTCTCCTTGTGTTAGCAGAGGTCAACCCCAGCACAGCACTGTGACCCTGTTCAGGTCACAAACAGGGTGTGCAGGGAGCAGCACCAACCTGCTCCATCCATCACAGGGAAGCAACCAAATCCCTCAGCCTGAGGCTGGATGTTCCCATAAGGCTCTAAGGATCTCTCCTGACCCAGGAACATCCACCATACTTCCCTGCTGCAGCCTGGGAATCACCATGACATTGCTGGCTCATTTGTGTGACACTAATTTTAAGTCCCCAAGTGAAGAACGGGCTTGCAGAACAGTATTTCTTTTCCCAAGGAGATGCAGATTACTCAGATAATTAAGATTACTCATATAACCTTTCTTTCAATGTTCTAATACTCCCTCTAAAACCTAGCAGGCAAAGAACTCAATATACAACTGCTTTTTATCTCCCCTTACACACTGCGTTCATCAAACAGAACAACAGGGATTCATTTACAGGGAACAGCAGCTGGATGAAATGCCAGTCCTTTCCCAAATGCACAGATTGTCCCAGAAGCATCCTAAGAGGAACTTACAGGAGGGATAGAGAGGGACTTTGGACAAGGGCCTGGAGGTACAGGACAAGGGTGAGTGACTTCACACTGACAGAAGGCTGGGTTAGATAGGATACTGGGAAGAAATCCTTCCCTGTGAGGGTGGGCAGGCCCTGGCACAGGCTGGTCAGAGAAGCTGTGGCTGCCCCATCCCTGGGAGTGTCCAAGGCGAGGCTGGACGGGGCTTGGAGCAGCCTGGGATAGTGAGAGGTGTCCCTGCCCATGGCAGGGGCTGGAACTGGATGGGCTTTCGTGTCCCTCCCAACCAAACCCGCCCATGACCCCACGAGGCCGAGGGGCTCTGGGGATGCCCAGCACACGCAGGAGTTACTTGCTGTACTGCCGCCCGCTGTAGTCGTAGGGCTGCCCCTGGTCCTCGATGCTGTAACTGGTCTGGAAGAACTCGGTGTTGAAGCCGTCGAACCCGGACATCGCCACCTCTGCAAAGGAACATCGAGGCGGGTCCCGAACCCTCCCCTGAGCGGGCCCGGGCGGCTCTGCCCGCTGCGGGCCCCGCTCTCCCTCCCTCCCTCGGGCCGCGCGCTGCCCCAGCGCCCCGGCCGCCGCTCCGCCACACCCCCGGTACCCCCGGTACCCCCGGTCCCCCCAGTCCCAGTCCCAGTCCCAGTCCCAGTCCCAGTCCCAGTCCCAGTCCCAGTCCCAGTCCCAGATCGGAAGA
>JAWWMP010000028.1:17676495-17792630 GCA_035047865.1 Dendrocincla tyrannina
CAGTCCCAGTCCCAGTCCCAGTCCCAGTCCCAGTCCCAGTCCCAGTCCCAGTCCCAGTCCCAGTCCCAGTCCCAGTCGCACCCCCGGCCCGGCCCCGCTCCCGCCGCGGCCCCTGCGACGTGTCACGGCCGCGACACCGCTTCCGGGACAGGGCGCGCCGCACCGCGCAGGCGCGGCGCGGGCCACGCCCACGGGCCCTGCCTCGGCACCGGCACCCCGCCCCTGGCCCCGCCCACTAAGGTGGTCCCGCTTGCTGATTGGCCCTGTAGCCGATTGGCCCCGCACACTGATTGGCCCCGCCCGCTGATTGGCCTATCCCGCCTACTTGCCCCGCCCACTGCACGGCCCCGCCCCGCTCCCCTCACGGACCCGTGGGCGGAGCGGAAATGGCGGCGGGGCCGGGGAGTGTGGAGGGAGGTGGGGATCGGTCTGGGGCGCCGAGGCTGGGAGACACGGTGCTCTTGCCGTTGTTATGCCTGGAATCTAAAGAAAGGCGAAACATTCACCTTTAAGGGCACTTGAGGAATAAAGCTGTGTGTGCGGTCGGCTGGGCGCTAGAGCAGGAGCAGGCAGAGTCTCCTTTCAGTGCAGCGCCTCATGCTGGGCGCGGGGTGGGATCCCTGGATCTTGGAGAATGGAAAAGAACTCCAAGATGAGAGTCCCAAGCTGTGGCCCGTCGCCTCCTTGTCACCCAGAACACTGAGTGCCACGTCCAGTCGCTCCCTGAACACCTCCAGGGATGGGGACTCCACCACCCCCTGGGCAGCCCCTGCCAATGCCTGACAACCCTTTCCATGAAGGAATTCCTCCTGATGTCCAACCTGATCCTCCCCTGGTCCAGTTTAGGGCTATGTCCTCTTGTCCTGTCACCTGTTCCCTAGGAGAAGAGGCGACCCCCACATCCCCTGTGAATTGAACAGCAAATACTGATTTACCTGCCCTGAGGTGTGTCCAGCAGCCGCCGCTCATTGCTCTTCGCTTTTAATGATCCAACGACGTGAATAAAATTATCTAAATTATCTGTGGTTGTAAATCCTTCTGTCAATAGTGCCCTCTGCAGGGAAACCTGGCTGGCAGGTCTTGCTGCAGTCACACACTGCTGATGGGACAGTGTGAAAAACATGATTTTTAATAAAAAATATCTTTAAAAGATCCCCCCCCCATTATTCATGAAATAAAATAGTGTTTGAACCCTTGTGTAAATGTGGAGCAGAATAGAGATGAAATGCTGTTTCCATGATTCAGACAGAATTCCTGATGTGGCCATCAGTAAACGAGTAGCCTTGGCCCTAGAGATACTGATTTGCATCATGTTCATTTGAGGTGTGTTTTTCTCCTCAAGGACGCAGCTTAGTGACATGAAGTGGGTTTGTCTGCAGGTTTAGTCCCTGCCCCGTGATCTGCCTCATCTCCCAAAGGGAACAGGCTGACCCTGCTCCCTGCATGGATGGGAGGGTTTGTGTGGCCTTGCAGGTGCTGAGGGAATGGAGAAGCTGATGCTGCTGCTGAGTGAAAAGTCAATAATTGCTGTTATTTAGTACCAGACCTTCATACCTTTTCATGTGTCCACAAGAAATATTTCCCGAGGCTGCAAAAAAGCTTTGCTAGAGCCATGAATCTTCTTGTCTTTATTAAAGACCAGCAGTTAGCCCATCACTCACAAATAAGCTGCAGGAGCTGGGAATACTGAAGAACTGAGGAAAACATGACTAGGGCTGTGCAGACCTTTCATGTGCAGAAGCTCCTTTCCTTTGCAGTCCCATGTTGCTCATTCTTTATCCCTCTAGTTTCATCGTTTTCCTCCCTCTGTTCATGCAAGGCCAGGGGAAAGGCTGTATTTGAACTATTCATTAGAATTTGTTTTTATTAACTCCCTAAGGCCCCAGTGCTGAGCTCAGGGAGCTTTGCTGGCTGGGGTGGGCTTTGAGGTGGACACTCAGGGCAAAACCCAACTGACGAGGTTTAGGTGGAACTTGAGAATCAAATGAGTTCTGATTGCCACTTTATCACTGTCACTGAACAGGTACATGGTGGTGAGGTTCAGAATCACACCAGCTGTGCACATACAAAGAGTTTAATCCCATGTTTGATGTACCCTGACCTCTCACACCCCTGCTGGGCGCACAAACTCCCACAAGCTGAGCCCTTGGTTTGAAGTGTGTGTAGGTTTTTCTTTCTTTTTTTTTTTTTCCAAGTTCATTTTCACTCAGGACATGATTACAGTTATTTTGTTACAAACTCATGTATGTAATCTTCTGCTAGTGAGATTACGCTATTTAAATTACAGCCCTGTTACAAGCCTCTCCTGCAAAGCATATCTTGTGGTGCAGCGTCCACGGTATCTCCCGAAAACAGGCTCCTGGGAAATATGTCAGTCTGTAGAGCTGAATGGAATAACGGTGGGGGAATTGCAGCCATGGATAACAGAGATCAGTAACTGTGGTATAAGCTGCTTCTTGCAAATCTATGCTTTAGGAAAATTAGTGTTTGAAGGCTGAGAAGATCCCAGCTTTCATGGAAGAATGTACAGTGTGTGGGCTGCATCTGATGGTGGTGCCTTAGTGCCACTTCACTGAGCTGTGTGACTTGTTGCAGTTCACTGGGCAGTGAAATGAGACCCAAATCCCAGGCAGTGGGCTGTGTAATTGTGATCTGCTGGGGAAACGTTCTTTGGCTAGAAATCTGTTTGGGATTGCTTAGATTATTAGATTTTACTGACAGTTTAGGTCGAGCTTTCATTAATTAGTTCTCTGCACACCAGGCACCTCACCATTGCTTTAGGGCATCATCTGCTTCAGCTATGCAGGACGGATTCATACCCTCTGGAGCAGGCTGTGGGTTCAAGGGGAGGGCAGACACTGCAGCTACACAGCTGTTCCTGCATGACTTAGGAAGGGCAGTACATAGACTGCCTGGCTCACTGAGCCTGGAACTACAGCCTGGTGAGGCACCAAACACCATCCCTTCCCTGAAGCATCAGCTCCTGCTGCACTGGTGGCTGTTGTAGAATCCCAGGATCCCAGAACAGTTTGGGTTGGAAGGGACTTTAAACCTCATCCAGTTTCACCCCGTCATAGGCAGGGACACGTTCCACTAGACCAGGTTGTTGCAAGCCCCATCCAGCCTGGCTTGGAACACTGTCTGAACATGAAATCCGGTTTTGCAAAAGGCCCTGAATGGCTTCAAGAAGGGAAAAGGAAAGATATTTATAAACTTAGTGCATGGGTTATGCATTATTATTATTATTACTATTGTTGTTATTATTATTTTTGTTATCATTTACATTGTTACCATCATCATTCTCATTGTTCTTATTACTGATATCAGTGAGGACCAAACTTTGTTTTAGCTGTAACATTAAAAAACACACTATAATTACACCAGTCTTAATGATGGGATAATTTGAACCACACTGAGAATAAAAGCATTATTCAAAGACCTTTGGAAGTATGGGAGGATGGGAAAAAGGAGAGGAGGAAGAAGTCTGCTGAAGTAGGCCTTGCTATGGCAGAGCTTTTAAGGGAGAAAGGAAGTCCCTTACAGAAGGGGGACTGAAAACAGTGATTTTTGTTTCATTTTAATCCTTGGTTGCTGATGTGAGTCCCTGAGGACTGCCTGTACATGCTGGATCTCTTGCAGTGTCAGGGCTCTTTGTGTAGCAGACTGCTTTGATGAACAGTGGCCATGGCATTCCAAAGGAGTTGTCAGCACTGGATATATCAATTCTTTTCCAAAATGTTATCTGATGTACAGTGATTGATATTAATATCGGTGGAACGTGATTCATCCTTAATGTCAGTTTTTGAAAACCTCAGACCTTGTGCTGTGCTTGTGCTGTGGGTTTGGTGTTTGCCAGAAGGAGCAAACAGTTTCATCTGCAGAAATTGTGACCCCTCTGTGTGTTACATGGTGGGAAGAAATGTTGTCACATATCTGTGCTTGAGTTGTCTGCCTTGCACTGTGCACGTCCTGAGCAGCTGGGAAAGCTGCTCTTCCCCTTTGCCTGTTTTTTGATGGAAATACATTATGCACTTTAGTTATGAATAAAAGATCAAGGGCAAATCTGTGTAATGCTTTACTCTGTATTTGTGAATAAACCCGACTTCACAGCACTCACACTCTTTGCCAGAAGATCCTTTCTCAGGGAAACTCTGCCATTTAGTGTTACTTTATGCTTTTTCTTCAAAGTGAAAGATTTGTTAGGGCTTCCCATTCCCACGTACTGCTGGATTTCAGCTGGATTTCAGCAGATGAGACTTTCACTGTATGTAATTCACACTGCTGGAGCAGGGGATAATCTCTTACTTTAGCTCCATACTGTCCTGGCTCTCTTCTCAGGAGCTCAGTCTGTGGAGCTACGTGAGTAATGGAAAGGATGCACACCTTTTAGAGAGGTGTCTGGGTTAAATGTCTGTAATTCTGCAAGAGCCTGGAATTGATTCCTACCTGGTTCTGTTTTTTTGCTGTGGATTGAAATTGGATTGACAGTCTTGTATGGGAGCACTAGTGCAGGACACAGTTTATGCCTCTCAGGTAAACCACTGGCCTTCACAGTAAGCCACATCCAGACATTTCCCTGTCCTTTTGCCATGCCATCCTTCTCATAAACTGCCCTCTTCCCTCTGGCTTAATGGAGTTCTGCCCTGGGAAATGCTACCTTGGCTCACTTAGACACAAGCCTGCTGAGTAGCACAGAATGTTACAGGGAACAGGGCTGAAGGATCCTTAGGTGGCATCTTGAAGTTGTTCCTGAATCAAAGCACAAGCCTAGAACTGGAAGTACTGTTCTTCTTTCTTCCCTCTTTATTTAAACTATTGTGTGTAAAAATCACCCAGTGATGAAAGTTTTCATGTGGGTTTTTAGCTGAAATCTGCTGTCCAAAATTCAACTTAGGTATTTTTTCCCCCTAGATTTACTGCTTCAGTTTCTGCTACCTTTTACTGCTCCTTCACTGAGCACCTCAAAGCCCTGCATGGTGATTGTTGCTGCTAAAAAGCATTGATATTTTTCACTACATGTGGGAGACTTGATTTGAATTTCCAGTTTGTGTGTTCACACTGGAGATGTGTAGAAATGATATGTGCACACACCACTGCCACTACAGCCCAGGCGAACACTGCCCTTTCTTTCTAGCTCTCACTACTGCTTCTTTTCAAACACCTTTTTTTAGCACCCACCAAATTCGATGAAGTCAGTTGTCCCATGTTTTCCTGAAATGTTAATTTAGCTCTTTGTCATAAGGAATGACCTCAAACCTGTGAATGATGTCACATCACTCATAGACCGAATTTAAGCATAGCTCTGCTGGGACATTTGGAACATACACACTAAGCTCAGGCTAAATTTTTCCCTAGCTGTGTTGAAAGTTATAAAGACATCTGTTAGAAGTGAGAAGTGTTTCATCCTCCCCCCTTTGATGGATGCTGCTTTTCTTTCCATCAGAACTGAGCTGCTCCTTGGCATGGTCCTGACACATATTTTACATTTAGGTCACCGTGTGTTTGGCCCAGATTTTAAAGTTTCACTCTCTCGGGCTGCATTTTGATGGATTTGGCCAATGGCTTGTATTTAGCTGGGGAGAGTTACGTGATGCTTTTACTACTGAAGTCCTTTCATCAAAGGAAATTTTGTTACAGTGAAATGATTGGAACATCCCATGTAAAGAAATAAAAGCAGGTGCTGAATTGCTTTCATTATTATTTGAAAAGTGCAGATGCATTTCTAAAGCTGTTGTGATTAAAATTCTAAGGTTTTTGTTCTTTTCAAAGGGCAATTCTGATGATAATGTTTCAAAAAGACTTAGAGCATAGAGCTCTCTGTATTGGCTAATCACATGGAATCCTTGCCGGGATGCTTCGTGGAGCTTGTCAGGAGTCACAGGTTTTTATAAGACTCTTGTCACCTACCATTCACTGAGCACCTGCACATCAGAGTGACTGTGTTGTCTTGGCCCTCAAAGTGTCTGCCCAGGTAATCTTTACCCCCAGTCTTGTGAGTTCGGATCTTAATCATGGTGAGAACACAAGCGCTTCTGTGCTGGTTTGAACACCATCACTTTTTACTGGGGAGAAAGAATTGATTCTTCCAGCCCTGACAGTATGGCACCACTGCCTTTACGAAAACAGATTTTACTATGATGACAGCATGTTAATTAGCATGGACAAATGAAATACTTGGGAATGCTGATGCAATGCTCCCTGCTTTGAACAGGGGCAGCACTAGTGAGCTCCACTCTTGAATGGAGCTGCCGTTTCCTCTGGCTAGTCATGCAGATGTTAAATGCTTTCTGCACCAACTGCACCGGGCTCTTAAAAAGGTAACGAAGACATTTAAGTGAACATGATCTCACATCCCACCCTTGAATCCTTTGTGCAGGGGTTATGGAGCACTTGACCTGTCCTGCTTCAGTTGCTCTGCAGAGCTGCGAGGGCAGGGACACAGTACTTAGGATTTTTCTGAGCCACAACGAGCATTCTGTGTAGAAGCACCAGATTCTGTTGGTTTGAAAACTAGGAATCAAGTCCTGAAGCAAGAGACATACCCTTGGCTCAGGAGCACAGCAGTTGCTTCAGGATTAATGAATTAAGGTAAAAATCAAGGGTTTGATTAACTATTCAGCTCTCAGATTTAATTTGAAAAGTCTGTAAGTACACAAATAATGATTTTCTGCCTTAGCCTTGAAAAATGTATTTTCTGAATATTTTGTTTTAAATTATGGCTGTGTTTTCAAAAGAATCTCAGTGAAGTATCTGCAACTTAAGTTCAGTCAGCAAAATCTACCTGCACATGATGACTTCATCACACAGAGATTCCACTCTAAAGCTTTTGGTCAGCGTTTGAGTAAAAGGCTTTATTTTTTCATACGTTTCTTATTCCGGGTAGCATATTTTTGCCCAGAACTGGTGTGTGTTGGCACGGAGCCGTGTCCCTCTGTTCCCGCGGGGTGCCCGCAGTCTGGGAGCCGCTCCCGCATCTCCGCCGCTGGATTTCGGCACCGTGCCGGGCTGGTTCCCTGTGATCCGTGCTCTGTGAGCTCCCGGTGTCCCGCCGGGGCTCCCGGTGTCCCGCCGGAGCTCCCGGAGCGCTCGGCAGCGCCGGGGCCGAGCAGCGGGGACAGACACGAGGTGGCGGTGCGGGCGCGGAGCCACGGCCGCGGCTCCCCCCGTTAGAGACCCACCGCTAAAGCGGGTGCGGGATACGCCGCCCGAGCCGCCTCCGGTCCCTCCTCCTCCTCCTCCCGTCCCTGCCGGCTGCTGCCCGCGCCAGTCGCTGCTGGGGAGATGGGGATAAAACCCCGGTCCTGCCCGACAGCCGCGGGCGCCGAGAGCACCCCCGAGCCGGGCGCTCCCGCCCTGCCCGCCCGCATCGCCGGCTGAGACCCCCGAGGGGCTGCGCGGAGCCAGGACAGGCACGTTGTGGAGGGGCAGGGTCGGGCGCTGCCGGCCGAGGGGACGGAGCGGGGCGGGGACTTCACCCCAACTCGAGCGGAGCGGGCGGCGGCGGCCACGGACCCGGCGGGGCGGCGACCGGCGCTGTCCGCGGTGCTGCTGCTGCTGTCCCTGCCCGCGGTGCTGCTGCCGCCCCTACCCCCGGTGCTGCTGCTGCTGACCCTGCCCGCGGTGCTGCTGTCCCTGCCCGCGGTGCTGCTGCTGCTGCTGTCCCTGCCCGCGGTGCTGCTGCTGCTGCTGCCCCTACCCCCGGTGCTGCTGCTGCTGCCCCTACCCCCGGTGCTGCTGCTGCTGACCCTGCCCGCGGTGCTGCTGCCCCTACCCCCGGTGCTGCTGCTGCTACCCCTGTCGCTGCTGCCGCTGCTGACCCTGCCCGCTGTGCTGCTGCTGTCCCCGGTGCTGCCCCCGGTGCTGCCGCTGCCCGCGGTCCCCGGCCGTGCCCCTGCCCCGGCTCCGCCCGCTCCCGGCGCGGGACGCTGGCTCCCAGCCCGGCCCGACTCCTTTAAGATGATGCAATCGGCATCGCCCTCCTCGCTGCCGGCCCGCGCCGCCGAGCGGAGCCGCTGAGCGGGGCGGAGCGGAGCGGGGCGGCCCCGGCGGTCCCGGCGGGCCATGGCGCTGCCCGGCTCGCTGCGGCCGCCGCAGCCGCCAGAGCCCCGCAGTCCCTAGCGCAGGCTGCGGGCTTTCTGCAAGTCATCGGGGCCCTCCCGCTCCCCCCCCCCACAGCCCAGCGCGTCCACTCGGGAATTTTTTTGTTTTGTGGTTTGTTTATTTATTTATTTATTTTTCATTCCCCTCCCCGTGCTGTGTGCACCGGTTTCCTCGTCACCCGCCACCGTTAAGTTCCCTGTGACTCGGTTTAACTCTTGAGATCTACGTGGATGTTGCTAAGAGCACTTCTCTTGCCTTTGCTGTCCCTTGCTGGGATCGGATTGACACTACCCGGATCCCGTGTGCCTGTATGTGTGTTCTGAGTGTCTTGACATTTTGGTTCCCTTACAAGAGCTATGCATTAATTGTAACCAAGGTAAGACTCCCTGTTCTTGTTCCCTCACGTGCATGTCTAATTTAAACGTTTCTTTGAAGTATACATTTTCTTTTAAACAGTGGAGTCATTTGTAGCCCTTCCATTGATGAATACTTGTGAAAAGGAAGCATAGAACTTGCGAAAAAAGAGACCTATTTAGCAGGAGATCTAGCTTTGCTCTACAAACTGCTCAGCTTTGCTCTGTTGCAGCTGCTGTGATGCTTAGAAGAGTAATTTGTGCCTTATTTTGTTTTCCCTTTTGACAGACCTGTGAATGGCCATAGGCTTGGCTTGACCTTGATTTTGATGGCTTTGTTGGAAGATCTAATGATGTGATTGCATTTCATGAGGTGATTGCTCTCCAGCCTCCGTGGCTCAGGGTATAAACCTCTTCTGCCACACTGTCACTCATGGACAATTCAGATTTTTTTTAAACAAACCTTTTGGCTATTATTAGTTTCTCACTTCCACTTTCTCAGCTGTTTCTCCTTAACGTTGGGAGCCTTGTTCTACCCTCTGATGTGATTGATAGTCCTGCTGCTTCGTGCTGCTGATTTCTGGTTTTAAGTACAATGGCTCTAAGTGGCAACTGCAGGACTTACCTTCCTTCTCGGGAGCAGGCGACTGGGCTGCATTCCTTCCCCGAGGTAGTGGAGCTCAACGTGGGTGGCCAGGTTTACTTCACTCGCCACTCTACCTTGGTTGGCACCCCTCACTCCCTGCTGTGGAAAATGTTCACCCCAAAGAGAGATACAGCCAATGATCTGGCCAAGGACTCCAAGGGAAGATTCTTCATTGACAGAGATGGTTTCCTTTTCCGCTATATTCTGGACTATCTCAGGGACAAGCAAGTGGTTCTGCCCGACCACTTCCCAGAGAAGGGAAGGCTCAAGAGGGAGGCTGAGTACTTCCAGCTCCCGGACTTGGTCAAACTCCTGACTCCTGATGACAACAAGCAAAGCCCTGATGATTATTGCCACAGTGACTACGAAGAGGTCTCCCAAGGCAGTGACACGAGAATATGCCCACCCTCATCACTCTTACCATCAGATCGGAAGTGGGGATTCATTACCATCGGGTACCGGGGGTCATGCACTATTGGCAGGGAGAGCCAAGCAGATGCCAAATTCAGGAGGGTCCCAAGGATTTTGGTTTGTGGAAGGATTGCTCTCGTCAAAGAGGTATTTGGAGAAAGTTTGAATGAAAGCAGAGACCCAGACAGGGCTCCAGAAAGGTACACCTCCAGGTTTTATCTCAAGTTCAAGCACCTGGAGAGGGCTTTCGACATGTTGTCTGAGTGTGGATTCCACATGGTGGCCTGTAACTCTTCAGTGACAGCTTCCTTTGTTAACCAGTACACAGATGACAAGGTCTGGTCCAGCTACACCGAATACGTCTTCTACCGTAAGTACAAGATGTTCCAGAGGGAAATGTAACTCCCTGCTTTAAGTGTCCCTCTTCTGTTGACCATACAATTCCCAAAGCACAGAGAGTGCCAATTTCCTTGTGTCTGCCGCAGACTAAGGCTCTATTTAGATCTGGGGGGATACATTTCAGTTTAAGCTTTGGAAATGCAAGGCAAGGCTGAACTCAGCGGGCTGGCCTTGGCTAGGTGGCAGCACAGACTGCCGAAAGTGTTCCGTCCCCGTGCCCGGAGGATGTGGTGCCTCTGGCTGTGCAAATCAGCCAGCTGAGTGCCCTACACACTTCCCGGGATGTGTGGGACACAAGATGAGCCTTGCAAACACACTGCGGAATTAATTGCAGAACATTTTCAAATGGAACTCACTTTACAAAGGTAATAGCAGATTGATAATTGTCAAGCACAGTCAGCCAAGCCATCTGTCAGCAGTCCTGACACACTTCCACGCAGGGAAGGGAAAATGCAATCCCATCGCTCTGGCCGCGTTTCAACGGGGCCTTCTCAGAGCCAGCTGCTGTGCTCTGAAATGGGGGCTCAGAGCAGAGAGGGGCAGGGTGCTGTGCCTTGTTATGCAACGTGCCTGTGGAAAACCAACTGTCCTCACCATGAGGAGTGTGTGCCCTCCTTCCTGCAGTCACATCAGATCACACTCTGCTCTGCTGATTTGAGCTGGTAGCGCTGCTGGGCTCATTAACTTCCTAAGCTGATACTCAGGTAGAGGCTGGTTACCATTGGTAACATGAGGGTAATTTTGATTCTATAAGTCTGTATCAGAAAATCATTCCGCAACTGCTGTGCTTAAACATTTGAGCAGTTCATGAGGCTGTTTTCCTCCATTTTCTTTTGAGGAGGGTAAAGGATGGAACAAATGCCCAGTCTATCTGTAGAAATGGGCTTTATCCAGCTGCTGCTTTGGCCAGTGGCCTTGGGAGAGGGATAGAGGGATAACGCTTGGCTGGCAGAGCCGCCGTGCTGGGTGTGGTGCTCACAGTTAACAGGCTCGAGGCATGGGGAGCTGACAAAAGTTTTAGATGTAAGATGTATCAGGAAGTGAACAGTTTGGATGTAATTCCGTGGATTCAGCATCATCTACTCTTGTGTGGGGCTCAACAGGCAGCCCTAATCTGCTTATGTAATGAAGCTTAAGTTAGCATCCTGAAAAGCCATCTGGGTTTTTGACATCCATAGATTTACTTAAAATTAGTTTTCTAGCTGGTTTTCTTAGCAAAATTGTTCTAAGGTCATGGATCCGCTTATATTCCAACAGGATGGATGATTTGTGTTATTAGGCAGCTTCTGCTTGAAATTAATGCAAGTTCTAGGAGGAGAATTAATGTAGTTAAAGGAATGGATTATAATAAATTGTAGTTGCATTTATATTTAAAATCAGAGAAAAAATATAAGTTCCTTATAGACACAATGGGTTTTGCTAATTGAAGAGAGGATGAACATGGGTTTTGCCTGAATTAGCAAACACAGACTCCTGATTTTCATGTTACTCAAATTTTTACCTTTGAGGGTGGTTCACTGCTTCCACATCACTACAGTCACAGTTAGGGACTGAGATGAGAGGTACCTTAGAAATTTTGGTGAGTGAAAGTCTATAGCAGGAATCACAAAATCTTCTCTCACCAATGCAGGAAAAGCCCAGTCCAACTAAAGTTCCTGGAAAGACTCTTACCCAGTTCAACAGGCTTTGCATTTGACTCCTTTGAGTTTTGTGGATTTTTGACACGGATAGAGTTTCAGAGATGGATTTTTCAAAAGGTCCTCCCTTGGGTAAAACCTAAAGCCCGGGCTGTGATGCCAAATCAGTCTCTCTTATCTCGGCCTGAATGGTTCTGTTACACTCTGCGCCATTTGCTGCTGTGATGAAGCCACGGGTGGGCCTGGTCTGGGGTCTGGCTGCAGCTGCTCCCCCTGAGAGCAGGCAGAGAATTCACCTGGAGCAAAAGAACCCCCTTCCTAAATTTCCCAAAATAATTTCATTCTACATTTCCCAAAACCATTTCATTTGAAATTTTGAGGACCAATCAAATTGACATCTGGCTTTCCGGTGGAACATGACATCTCCTCTGCAGCTGCTTAGCCATAATTATTTATTTAGAAGCTGCCAACTGTGTCTATGGGAGCATTAATTCATCAGGATGTTGCGATCAGGTTAATGGGCCTAAAGCTGGGAGGTGTCTAACACAACTGGTGAGGCAGAGGCAGAGGTGGTCTGTGCAGATCCACTCAGTAGCTCCTATGAAAGGCCCATTGGACGGACTCTTCCAGCTGGGAAAGGATGACTAGTTCCAAAGAAGGAAGAATAGAGGAAGGAATATTTTTTTTTGGTACACCAAATACATTGTATGCTCCAAACACCACTCAGAAGATAAATGCCTGTGGCTGGTGTGAAGATAAAAACATTCATCATGTGCAAATCCATCTGAAAGTAGCTTAGATGGACCGGAGAGGGTGTGAGCTGAGCAGCCTCTCACACAGATACAGCATGTGCAGTTAAAGTACCGCACCATTAATATTGCATGATATTTTCTCCTTGTGTTCAAATTTAGGTGCTATTAAGGCTAATGGGAGACGCCAGTTCCCTGTGGAGGGGTTTTCCCGAAATGCAGGGCCTGCAGCACATGTCCAGCACAGCTGACCTACAGCTGTTTGCTGAGGAGTGGCAGGATGGGCTCGGAGCGGCGCAGGGAATGACAGTGCAGTCCTCGGGGCACAGCTGGCCTCCGCTCCAGCTCCAAATAGGCAGAGGCACAAGAGGGTTTGGAGACAGGCTGGGATGGTCCATTAGAGCTGTCACTGAACAGCTCTCTGACACTCATCTCCTATGGGGGGTGGGCAGGAGGCACAGCCGGGCTTGTGCTCACAGGGCAGGTGAGTGGAGGGAAGGACCTGAGGGTCTGCTTGTGCATTTTTCCCCCTCCAGTTTCTTTTATGGTAAAGATGATTCCTTAAATTTTATACTTGCTGGATTTCTGACATGAGCGATTTTGTGGGTTCTCCCCAGCTGTTGTTTTGATGATGTTAAAGTAAAACTTTATCTCCAGCTGTTTCATTTTTGAAGAGGGTGAATAACTTGGATCTTAATTTTTTACCTGTTTTCAGCCTTTGCAATGGGATGAACAAAAAGTGTGCATTTGAATATTTGGTGCATGTGGTCATGGGGACGGGGGTGTTACAGCATATAGGCTGGCTTGGTCTTTTGTAGCCTGGCCCTGTTCCTGTGGCAGCATCACTCTTCTTTCCACCATAACCCACAAACCAATTCTTTTTGCCTCCTTCCAATCTTACAGCACTGCCAGTAATGGGGATGACAGTCCTGCACGTGGGTGCTGGGATTGCCAGGAGAGCAATATAACATGTTGGAAAGAGAGAAGGCTGGAGCTTCTGACAGCAGCTCAGTGACACGACAGGCTGTGTGTGTTTGTCCGCAGAGCAGCTGGGACCAAGTGATACAGCAGAGGGATGAGATGGGATGGGATAGGGAAAAACTTTGTGGCATCCCCATCTTCACACGGCTGTTTCTTTAACACCCTGGTGAGATGTCCCTTCTCCCCCTCAGACTGCAACAGGCTTTCTAAGCATCTCACAGTACAGAGGGTAGATCTTGGCTCCCCTATTTCACATGAACCCCCTTGCTTTGCTCTGGTAGCTCTGTGCACAGCTGTGGGTGGCATGGACATGGAACATGGGTGACACCATGGGAGCAGCCTGGCCCCTACTCAGTTGGGGTGACACAGCCAGGAAGGGGAGACTGCTGGGCACAGGAGCAGCTATAAAAGGAGTACAGATGGAGGGAAAGGAGAGAAAATTCACACACAATCTGGAGAGAAAGAACTAGGGACAAGGTGGGGGTACTGACAAGGACACCCAGACACAGTGAGTGGGAATTTGTTAGATATGTCAGCCCTCAGTATAAGCCAAATGTTTTTCTGTGATGAGCAGGTGAAGAGGGGTTGTCAAAAGCTCCTTCAAGTTCCTGAGCAGCAAGAAATAGATGGATGTAGACAGATGACTGCCCCTGCCCCTCCTAGGGCTGTATTTCAAAATCTGAACAGACGCGAGAAAATCAGGACAGTTGGTCTGATTAGTGAAGCCCTGCCTTGCACCAGCCACGTCACACTTGCATATGGGGAGCAGCTCAAGCACCTGCAGATGTGCAAAGGAAACTGTGAGATGTTCTGGCACTGTAGTTCAGAAAGCCAAAATTAATAATGCTCTAGCTCCTGAAGAACGTGCATGGACTTGACTTGCTCCAGAGACAGCTGTAAATGTTGGTGCCTCACCTTGCTCTGTGGAGAAGGTGGTGGCTGGGTGTGCTTTGCAGCTGCTGGTAGGAGGCTGTTGTGTAGAGATGTGCTTGAAGTAGGTTTCAGATTATCCTGGGATAAACAGATGAATCCTCTTGGGTGGGAATGTGCAGGAGGAAGGAGAAATGCCAAGCAATATCCTCTTTGAATGCCCTGTTAGACACGTATCTCTGGGATATTCCTGGTGTCTCTTAGACAAGATGACCCATTTGGGATTACTGCAGCAAGCTGCGACCTGTCACTGTGTGTGTGTGAACAGAACTAACGGATCCCATACTGATGTGCCTACCACTGACTCATAAATTCATTGCATGGCAGAAATTTGACTAACAAAATGGAATGCTCTTGCACAGTGACACCCACAGCTGTGCTGTCAAATGGGTTAGATGTGGGAAAGGAACATCACTCATTTCCCCTCTCTTTAAACTGATACTGTCATATGATCTAGTGGTTGCTTTTGTGTGGTTTTAAGTCAGTGAAGATCAAAATGATCCAAAAGCAAGCAAAATGAAGTCAAATCCGATGAATAATACAAGATTCTGCCCTGCTGACAAGAGGTGTTTCTGTTTCCAGGTAATTATTGTCATCATCAATGCCTCTGGTCCCTCTTGCCAAACCAAACTCTCACAAGGATGATCATTTGCAGGTGGGGGGGCTGTAGCCAGCCAAGTCTGTTAGTATATCCATGTCAGAAGGACCTTGCTCCAAGCTTTTTTGGTCAGACTTGAGTAGATATTTTCCAATGTGTCGTGGCAGACTGAAAAGCCTGTGGAGTTTCTGTTTAGAGCTATTCCATAGAAGAAATATCCTGTTACTTATTGGAAACTGCTAGTGTCAAATCTGATTGTCAGATTAGGCCAAGAATCTCCAGCTCAATAGGAAACCAAAGCAGAACTTGGTAAAAGGGTTGATTTGATGTAGGACTTGGAGTTCATTCTAACAGTGTAGGAAAAGTGATGTTGAGGAAACAGCAAGAATGGCTTTTGGGTCCTGGTCTTTGCCTCTACCCAGCATTCATGCCACATGACCTTCATTGATTGGAATGTTTGAGATAGACATTAGCAAGATTGTACAGATCCGTTCCCTCCTGCTCCAAAGCACCTCTTGGGTGAATGGAATCCTCCCTCTGTTCCAACACCTGCACAGCAGCCAGGCAGGTTCCTTACCAAGGACAATCCTTATTGCTCTGTCCTGTGTCTGTGGAGGTCTCTGTGGTGGAAGAGGCTGTGTGAATGCAGGAGATAAATCAGTACAGCCCAAAGAGCTGTTGAGTGGGTTGTGATCTGGTGTTTGCGTCTTCCCACTCTTTCCGAGCTGTCAGGCTGTGTGCTGGGGAGCAGTGGAAATACTCCCCCAGGGCTGGGTGGAGCGAGGGCCTGGCCATAGGGAGAGTCTGTGGGCACGTCCTGGCCATCCCCAGCCACCACCACGGCTCTGCAGGACCAGTGGGTGGGACTGGAGACAGAGCCTTCCCTGTGGCGCTTGACTGCTGCTGCTGCTGCTCTGTGATCCAGAAAAAGACTGTAATGGCTAAAGGATTAACCAAGGAGGGCTGGCATTTCGGGGGGAAAAAGAAATCAGTGTATTTTAAACTGCGGACTTGAGCTGGCTCTCAGCCAGGAGCAGCACGCATGAGGTCCCACAGCACCATTTCAGGAGGCTGATCAGAGGAGGGGTTTGCTGTAATAAAAGTAGATGTGTGCCAGAGAGAGGGAGGTGTGGAAATAGGGAATGCCTGGTTTGCTGCCCTGGGACAGCAGAATCCCAGGTGGAAGTGGCCCAGCATCCCTGGGCTGTGGCTGTGGCTGTGGAGCAGCAAGGAATGGCTCCCACCAGCCGCTTTCTACAGCTTCCTTCAGCCTGATTCGGTCTTTTCCAAAATTTACTGAAATGTAGATGTATTTCTTAAGAAAACAGAATCAGAAAGAGCAAAGGAATGTAAATAAGAAAACACAACTAAGATATTTGTCGTTTAGTAAATACCAGCAACATATTGTAGACACAGACAAACACTTCCTTACAGCAGGTTGGGTTTTTTCTGTCCAGCCATCCTGGATTTGTTTAATTTTGTAACCACAATATTTTCTCAGTTTTGCCTCCTTTCTTTTTTTTTTCAGCTTTTCGAGTTCAAGACGAACATACCGTAAATATGGAGACAAAATCTAAATTATTTCTTTGCAAGCAGTAAGAGTAACCCTTTTTTCCTTGAAACATACACAAAATTGTATTTTTTGCAAAGGAAGAAAATAGACTGAAGTGAATTAGACTTGGTGGAATTGCTTTCCTTGTCACTAAGCTGTAATGCTGACTGAGCTGGCCAAGTCCAAGAATCCTGTGGGAGTGATTCCCCCGCTACTTTCAGATGTGCACAGGTCAGTTCTAGAATACAGTCAAAACACTGCTGCTGTTATTGGGCTTTCTGACATTAACCCAAGTGTTTAAAGAACAGTGAAGCTCAAGCTCCAAATCTGATGGTGCAAAGAAGTATGGTGTTGGGATGGTTTGGGAAGTGCTAAACACCTGGAATACCTCTTGGGTTCGTAAAGGGTTTGGTCTGATGACTAATGTGCCATATAAAAGCTCAGTGCAGAAGGTGATGTTGTCCTTCCCTGGCTCAGTGCAGGAGCCTAGTGGTAGATACTAGGAAAAACTTCTTTGCTGTGAGGGTGGGCAGGCCCTGGCACAGGTTGCCCAGGGAAGTTGCGGCTGGAAGTGTCCAAGGCCAGGTTGGACAGGGCTTGGAGCAACCTGGGCTAGTGTAAGGGGGAAAGGGGGATGGAATAAGCTTTAAGGTCCCTTTCAACACAAGCCAGTCTGGGATTCTATGATTCTGTGACTTTTCTTCTGGAATGAATGTTCTGTGGACATTATCTCTAGTAGGATATGAGTAAACAAAATAGGGAATGACATCAGAGAACTCTGGGGGCTGTTTTCCTTAGTTATCCCACATAAGTTTGTTAAATTAGTTGTCCAGTCATATTTAAGGGAAAAGTCTGGAATTGTGAGAATAGTTTTTATCTTTCAGTAGCTGGTATAAGCTTTGTTGAAATACCTATAAATATAAACTGGTCAATTGGAGTGTAATTCTGGTAACCCCTTTGTATCGACTCTCATTCATGTCCTTTCAGTCCGTGAGCTGGCTCATACATCACTAGCGCTAAAAATTTTCCGGCAGTGCTTCTGGATCTACTAACAAAGTGATTAATGATTTCTAGGAGTTATTGATTAGCTGCTAAGGCAGCTAAATAATTCCTCTACCAAAAATACAGTGTCGCCATCCTGGTTTGCAATCCATCCTGAAAACGCTGCTGCTGCTGTGATGCCACTTGATCACAGCAGCAGCAGGTTGGATCCAGCAGCTTTAAATTTCTCCCTTAAATCACTCATGTCTCTCAGTTTTTTTTCTCTGAGATGATTGGACACACATAATTCCTGCTCACAAATTTTGTGGGTTATCCTGCATGTCAGCGAAACTCATTGGCTTTGATAAGGCACCATATTCAAAGGAAATTTCATCTTGGATGTTCTGATCAGTTCTATCGAAGGGACTTGCCCCTTTTTGTGGGGGTTTGGGGAGGTTTTCCATTTTTTTTCCTTTTTGCTTACAATTTCCTCCATTTCTGGCACATGGTGAGATTCCTGAGGTTTTCCTCTGCATGGCCAGGAGGTGGACTTCGATGACCTTTGTGGGCACCTTCCAACGTAAGGCGTTCTATGATTCTACGAAAACCTTGAAAACAAACTCCTTTAAGTCTGCCTGTGAAAATCTCCACAGCTGTGCTCTGGCACAGGGCTCTGGAGTGTGTTGGAAAGTGACCATAACATCCCCAAACATTCAATTCCAGGCAGGAAAATGAACTTCAGTGTGCATTCCTAGAAGAGCAGAACTAGTTTGGAGGGAACAGCAGCCCAAGGGGCATTCTCATCCTTGCTCTGAGCTGGGACTGCAGCTGGGAACTGCTGGGTGCTGCTCTCCAAGGTTTATGCTTTGGCCAGGGCCTGAGAGACAAATTTAAAAAAACCCTCTCTCTGCATATTTTGGAGGAGACTTATATCAAGACTTCAGGTTGAATTTCCATCAAACTGAATCCGAATGTATTTTTACAGTGGAATTAAATCAAGCTGAAATAGAACCCAGTGGAACATGCTGATTTTGACTGAATTCTGCACTTTAAATATTCTCAAAGCCAAAAACTCTGAGCAAAGCTTGAGTGAGCAAAAAGCAGAGAAGTGCTTGGAAAATTGTTTGTGCTCCTATGAAGGGAATTTCACTGGGTTTTTCCCAGCTCAGGGTTTTCACTTGGTGTGGGCAAGTCCAGCATTGGTTCCATGAAGGACCAGAGGGATTGCAGAAGCTGATCCTGAGGCAGGGAGGTGAACATGGCTTCTTGAAAATTTGCTCTTTGCATGCTCCTATGAAAATGTGATTATTGACAACCAGCTACCCTAAATATATCACCTGAATCTGTAATGTACAATTTGAACAGAATTTTCTCTTGCTGTGCCATTGCCTTGGTGTGTTGTCATATGGCAAGTGAGCGTAGGCACCAGAGCAGAAGTCTGGGACCTCTGAAAACATTGAGATGTTTCACTGAAGATCTCAAACCTCCTTGTTGTAACATGCCCAAATCAATAAGGACTAATTTGAGGAGTTGCTGATTGTTTTAAAAGTATGTTGGCTTTGGCTTTCTTTGGTTTACTTTCCTAGTAGATGATTATCAGTCAGTGCAGGGAGCTGGTCCCCAAGAGGATGCCTGATACTTTTTCCTTAGGTTTGATGTTGCAGCATAATTGGGGGAAAAAAAATGGCCACTGTCCTCCTGAGAAATTACAGAGGTAATTCTGTTTCTGAATTAATGGTCCAATCATGGTCAGTGGTAATATATTTTTATGCATAAATAATGCTATTTATTACATTATTTATGATCTTTATTGTTAATGTTATATTTATAGGCAGAAGAGTAGCCATGAAGAGCTCAGGTTAAGGGCAGAAGCTGAGCCCAGCAGGTCTGGCCAAGCATTTCTGCAGCTGTGCTGCTGCTTACCCTGGCAGTGTGTGCTCCCGTGGGGACTGACTAATGAGGAAGGGTTGCCATGGAAGATATCCCATTGTGTGACATAGAGAATATGTTTAATGTACTTTATTTAAGTACGGCTGTGTTTCCTTGAGAGGTCACTGTTGGAAACATGTTGCTGACAACTTTTGTAAGTTGGGCTCCTTTTGGCTCATGGGTTTGACCATGACATTCTATAACCTGAGTACTCTTTTCTGGCTGAGTTATCTCTCTGCCATTCCTGCCATGACTGGATAGAATTGCTTTCTCTAATCCTGCCATCACCTCTTGAACCACAGACTTGTAGTTAGAGATGTTTCGTACTTATGGCTCAAATAAATTCTCTCATTCCCTTGGTTGCTGTTTATAACCCAAACCACGTGCAGCCCAAGGGTGTCTTCACTTTCCCTGGTGAAGCCACAATTAACAGGACACAAAACTTCTGTTTCCTAGCTGGGAGAAGAGCAGTTTCCAGGTATTCTTGATTTCATTCATTTGTGAGCATTCAAGAGAACAAACCCTCTATTCTCTCAAGTCAATGCACTTAATATTAGGTGAGGATTAAATCACTCCCTTCCCTCCATGCAGTCTGCAGATAGAAAGCTGCTATGCCTTACCTTGCATAGACAAAGAATACTTAAATAAGGATGTCGATAAAAATGGTTTCACTGGTAAAGACTTCATCAAAGAATCCACCATTTTAAAGTCCTCTAAGAGAAGAAAGAAGTCAAGAGGTACTATTTCTTGCAGAGGGATTGAAAAGTTCATCCAAGTTTGGTCTGTGGGAAGAATTTCCAAAACTCAGTGAAGTCTCCAGTCCCGGGGAGAGCCCAGGTCCCAGTGGAGGTCTCTGATGGGGGAGATCAAACCCTGCTCTAACTTACTTCCATTTATAAATCTTCAAAATACTTGACTTGTACCTAGGAAGCATCAGTGTTCACTTTATACAAGTTTTCTTCATTTAAGAAGTCTAAAAACCTTTCTTGTGCTGAAACTCAAAGTACTGGAGATGGTCCATTTGACACTTTCAATAATTGCATCCCTTCCTCTCTAGCAGCAGCCCACGTGTCCCCAGTCAGGCTGGAACAAGGCAGGTGGCATGTTGGCAGCCAGGCCCTGCTCACGTGGGCAGAATGACAGATTTGCCAACTTCTCCTTGTTCCAACAGATAAACCAAGGGATTCAGACCTGGCTCAGACTGGGCTGTTCCTTTCCATGGGATGGTTCCCATCCCTGTGACTGGCTGTTGCACGTTGTGCTGTGTCCAAATAGATTCGCTGCAGTAGCACAGACGTTTGAGTTTGTGTAGTCACAATCCAGCAACAACAGACTTGGGATCAAACCAAGCCTGGATGCGAACAGGCAAAAGCCCCAGCTCCCAAAGCATCCATCTCTGCTGGCAGCAAAATGGCTTTTGGTTCACTTGAAAATTGCTTTTCCAGCTTTTTCCCATGGCATTGGTACAAAGACCATCATCATTTCAGCCTGGAGAAGAGAAGGCTTTGGGGTGACCTAGTTGTGGCCTTCCAGTACCTGAAGGGAGCCTAAAAGAAAGATAGAGGGAAATTATTTACAAGGGCCTGGGGTTACACTACAAGACAGTAGGTTTAGATATTAAAAAAAAAATTCTTGGCTGTGAGGATGGGCAGGCCCTGGCACAGGTTCCCCAGAGAAGCTGTGGCTGCCCCATCCCTGGAAGTGTCCAAGGCCAGGTTGGACAGGGCTTGGAGCAACCTGGGCTGGTGAGAAGTGTCCCTGCCCATGGCAGGGAGTTGTAATGACATGAGCCTTAAGGTCCCTTCCAACACAAACCATTTATGGTTCTATGATTCTGTGATACTTAAGTATGTCTGAAGACATTAATAGATTTTTTTTTTGAGGAGACAGTCAACCTACAGACAGCGAGGGAAGAGCAAAACTTCCCTCCAACCCTTTGGAAGCAGACTCTGCTGTGCTCCTGCTGATGGAAATGCAGTGGAAATCCGTCATTCTCTGGAGGAAAGCTAAAAGTTACATGGCAGATAGTAAATAAATAATTGCAAGGAAGCATTGCACATAGATTTCTGGGGGAACAGAACTTAATTAAATTTTGTGAACATGCCTACATAGTTCCATTGATCAGGAAAAAATGGATATGTGCTACGTCTGTAAGATTTACTTGCTTGGCCGCGTTTTGCCTTCCTCCCCTCTCTCAGCTTCATTCACTTTATATCCTGCAGTGGTAAGGGAACACATTTCTGGTTTTCTTCATTGAAAAAATTGATTCTGAGCAGCACAGGACACGATGTATGGTTTGTAACTCTACAATACTGCTAAGCAAAAAATAAAAATCACTGAAGAAGGCTGTGCAGATATTATATTAATTTCCATTTTAAAATGGATTTTTTTCCACTAGGACCAATAAAAGTATGCAAAGATTTTCAACAGCCTCTCTAGTAATGATTAATTAAAAGATGGGACAAATCTTGCTAGGCTAATTTAGCAAGGCAGGTTTTTTAGACACTTCACAAGAAATTTTTTTTGCCGTTGAATCCAAGCTTGCCCCTGAATTCACAATACCAATCACGCTGGGTCTGGCTGGGATCTCAGTGTCTGTTTGTCATCACAAACAGGAGTCAGGGAGGTGCCTACGGCTGGTGCCTGGCAGAGGTGCAGAAGGACCAGACAGTCACAGACACCTCCGTGGCCAACACAAGGCACCAGGTGGTGCCAGGGGACTTGACCCTGATGGCAGTGATGGAACTCTCCTCTGGAAGGGCTTCATGGGGCTGTTGGCTCTGCAGGATGGCAAAGGATGCTCTTGTTGAGAATAAAATATATTCCATGAGAACCCAGAGGATGTTTTTCTGTTTATATTTTAGTCTTCAGATACTTCACCCAAATTCCTGTCAGGGCTGTGAGGGCTCCTGAGGTGGCACTGGTGTCCCAGGCTGGCTTCTCCCACCTTAGGAGCAGAAGCCCACGGTCCATTTGCCTCCGAACTGGCTTCAGTTCTTTCCTTTCTCACTAGAGCCCAGCCCCAACAGGTTGGTTGGGAAGTGAGGGGGCTGCTGTCCTTGCTGCAGGATTGTGATTTGGCATATTGGTGCAGTATTAAAATTTCAATGGAACAGATGGTGTCAGGATTTTAACTTATGCTTATGAGATGCAGATGGTCCAAGGAGTGAACTTGTACACCAGTTATTTTTATTTTGAACAGGTTAAGAACAAATTACTCTCTGACTATTGTTACTGCTCTGCTTGTCATTTTTTCTTTCCCTGTGCGTGTGTGCATTTCGGTGTGTCTGCACACACATTCAAGTCTTCTCACAAGTCTTCTCCACAGACTGTTTGATTGAAACAGCCCTATTTCTGCCTAAACCTTGTCTCTATATAAATTTAATTTCCTCCCCAGTGACCCTTTCATTTCCCCTTAGTCATGTTGCTGTTCTCCATGAGAGGTGTAGGGTTGCAGATCAGAGCTTTGCCATGAGCTCAGTCCAACCTCCTCTGGGAAAACTGTCCCTGTCCCCAGGGTGAGTGGGTCCTGCACCAGGCTCACAGGGAGGCAGCCGCTTGTTCCCAAACCTCATGTGGCTCTGAATCCTGTGGCAGGGCTTGCAATGCACTCCTGGTGGGACTAAGGATGGCAAGGCAGGTTTCTGGTCTTGGTTGCACTGGAATAAACCCAGGTTGACCCCACTTTTATGCCAGTAAGGATCTGATTATCTAACCCTGTCATGAAACACGGGGTAATATTTTTGTAATAATTCACAAGCTTAGTTAATCTTTTATAAAAGCAAATACATCTACTGCTACAAATTATTAATGCCCACCTGAATATTTTACACCCACTACACAGCACTAATTTTCATGCAGACACATCAGTGTTTCACACAAATCACCTATGCACGTGTTCCATCCTGTTCCTCCTCCTCATGTCACACACTCAGGAAGGGACCTGTGAGCATGCCTTGTGTGCCAGCCTTGGTTCTACTTTGGCTCCTTCTCTGCCAGGTCTGCAGTTGGTGGCATCTTCCCAGAGGGGTGAGGTTTGATGTGGCACATCAAGCTGCCTCTTGCTGGGATGTTTGCTGTGTGCAGCTGGGCAGGGAGAGCTTGTGACAGCTTGTGTTGGTGTTTAATTTAGAGCCCAATCCAAAAAGCAGGAGAGTCCCAGAGCCTCCTGCATTTGAAACAAGCTGTAGGTGTTTGAGATCTGCAGATTGGGGAAAACAACATTTCCCAAGGGTTAAACCATTCAGTGTCTGCCCAGCTTACTCCTAACAAGGGAATGTATTGCTGAGGCCTGACTATGATCAAACGGCCAGGCCAGCAGAAATAAATCTTAGTCTGTTCCCTGTCCTTGATGCATTTCACATGTATGTCCTGGAGTACCAGCTGCAGGGAAGGGTTCCACGAAAGGCGACGCAAACATATGGCACAAGGGCAAAGGCAGCAGTGCAGGTGTGGGTATAATCAGGTTCATTTATTCCTCCCTCATGCCTGCTGCCATTACTCATTCCTCTCGCATGCAAATGTACAAATCACAAATCTCCCTGCTAAAGCCCACAGTGATTTAGAAGACTCTGTTCCCATCCTTCAAGTGTAGTGGGTCTGGGAGTGCAGTGTTGAGGGTACAGAGGCAGGGACCTGGCACCCAGGGACCCCTGAGCCCCACACCCCTACCCACATCCCTCACTTGCAATTTTTTCCTATTCTTCTGAAATCAGTGATGGACATGTAGGGTTTTGGAGGGTGCAGTGGGGCTGGCTGGGAGCAGCAGGGAGGCTCAGAGATGCTGGACCACATCTCCAAAGGCTGTGAGATGCCCCATCCCCACAGGGCTGGCATGTCCTCTCTTGCTGAGGTGGCTGTGCTGATGCTGAAAGGGCTTTTGGGATCCCTTGCAGTGCAAAAAATCACCCTCCCACCTATTTCTCATAATTAGTATTTTCCATAATTATCCCGGGTAAGATGACATTGACCAAGATGCCCGGGCCATAGCCAGAGGTGTTTGAGCTAATTTGGTTTCCCTCAGAGTACCCAGGAAGAGCAGGCACCACACTGCCAGGGGGATGCAGCACCGCTGCTCTGCTCTAGTACTAATGGGGACAGGGTGAGGGGGGATGAGTAATGAATATTTCATGGGAAAACATTACAACACTGTATACGAGAGCAACTGACTCCATCACGTCCTGGCAGCTGCCTCCTTGCTTTAGACAGTGTGTTTTGATTCTGTTTACCTGGTGGAGCACGGCAGTGACAGGAACACATGGTGCTCCCGTCCCCGCTGCCACCTTCTCCCTCACCGGCATAAATATTTGAAAGTTTGTGTTTCTGCTTCTGAAGGAGGGGATTAGCGAGCTCTGAAATATTAACTTGCACTTTACGCCGTGTTTGAAACACTGTGATCAAACCCACAGCCCTTCTGATCTGTGGGATGGAAGGGGGTCACCCTCTGCCCCCAGAGTTCACAGCAGTGATGATCCTGTCTCTCCATCCCCAGTGGAGATCCCCAAGCTGGTGGAGCTTAGGTCTGCTTGCTGCTGGCTGGGTCCTGGCTACAGGCAACAGGTTACAGCTTTACACTCTTCCTTTTCCCTGCTGGCAGTGCTGGGGATGGTCCCCCCGTGACACATCCCTGTAGGACTGAGCGTGGGTGGCCGCTCTGCCATGGGGGGATGCTGCTCCCCACTCTCCTCCCTGCGGGTGAGCTGTTCAGTAGCTGGCACAGCCTGGCACAGCCTGGCACGGGCTGCTCTGCCCTTGCTAACCATGTCCCACGTCCCCTCTGCACACCCACCACCCTCCTGCCAGCTCCCTGCCAGTCATATCTGTGGGATTATGGACCCACGCAGCTCTTCCCACAATGTCGCTGCATCTACATCTCGGTGGTTTGAAATCAAACCAGGCCTGGAATCAGTCATCTGCCAAAAACCGAACCTGAATTCCAGTGTCATGTTCCAAGTGTCCACCATGCTGTTTGGTGACATGAACGGTCACCTTGGGGGCAGTGAGATTTTTCTACACACAAATTTCCTTCACATGATGCTGCCAGGTTTCTCTCCTACCAGGAGTAATAACAAGTTTGTTTTGGTATGCTGAGTGAATGGAATAATAAGTAAAATATTAGCTAGAAAATGTTTGCTGACAACCTCAGTTCCATAATATTTTTTCTTTGCAGACACAGCTTCTACAGACTATGGCTATAGAACAGATTAAATATTGTTTGAAAAAGTGATCAGTGATTTTGTTTGCAACTGTGCTATAACTCTTCTCCAAATATTGGAAGGATTTTAAATTGGTTTGTATTGATAATGGCACTGTAATGCCTTTCCTTGCTTGTACAGATCGTCAGTGGTTTAATGTGCTTATTCCCAAGGGATGCAGTGACTGAAGAGAACAGATTAAGTTAAACCTTAAAGAATATTTCTCTGAGGAAAATCATATTTTCTTTAAAATTTTCTTTAAAAAGGCTTTGTGTAAGGTTATGAGGCGTTGGACTGTATTTGTTCCTGCTGATGTGAGCAGAGCATGGTGATCCCTTTTCTGCCATGCTTTTGGCCCAAATGCAGAAATAAGACCCAAGTCAGGAATATTCCAAAAACCTTTCAGGAAAGGCTGTTCCCACTCAGTTCTCTCCATGGGGTCAAGGTGGGAGATTACTGCTGAAAAGGGGTTTCCTGACCTACACTTTCCTGTATTAATCTCCCCTTTGCCTAGTAGGGCTTTGAGGACCTGGGGCTGGGGGAGGCAGGAGATGTTGCATTTTTAATCTGAATCTTCTACTCCCATCTGAAAATGCAAACCAGGGAGGTTTGTGTGTGTGCTGAAGTGCTTCTCTGTGTTGCTGCCTGTCACAGTCTGATCCATCCTCCCCTGTGCTCACCCGGTGCTGTGACACGGCCACTGTGGAGAGACACGTCAGGTTTGATAAATTCATAATGACATAGTTTGCCAAAAGCTGTTTGGTTGTACAGGAGTCACATCTTTACTGAGCTGTTCTGAACATGTCCACCTGGATATAAGCTCATACAAAACAGGCCTCTTCTGAAGGACAGGGACACGTCCCATATGTCCCCAAAGGAGGCTGAATCCATGTGATGAGCTCTTGCTCATCAGCCCTTGGAACTGACGTGTGTTAACCACACGGTCCTGAGTAAAAATGGATGAACCTGTCTGTGATGGCAGGATAAGGATTGCTGAGCCCATCCACCAGTGTGGTTAAAATTATTTCAGTGAGACCTTTACCTTGTGTTCAGCCTTCATAGCTGAAGTGTGATTTGGTGTGTATTTCATGCCCTGACAACAATATGCCAAATAACACCTGTGTTACTGTGACCATCCCAAATCCACCAGAAACAGAGTCAGCTCTACAACAAGGGAAAGTCTCCTTGTGCTTGGAATTGTTGGTTAAATACAGGATAACACAAAACCTGTCTTGTCAATGTGTTTTGTCCCTCACAACTCATTAATGGATGTTAAAGACCATCCAGTGTGCTTCCCTAAGAATGCACCTCTGGCTCCAAAACAGGAAATACAATACGGATTATCAGATCTTTAAAACAACACAGAAGGCCCGCTCCTACCTGGTACCTGTGTGGATTTCCTGTCAATAGTGAGCCATACATCCCATCATAAGAGTGACAGCCCTTCCCTCCTTGCTGGACAATCCCAGAGAAGAGCTTGGGCTTGTACACTGGGGCCTTGGGAAGCAGCTGTGTTGTCTTTGACATGATAACATAGTCCCCAGGCTCAACTTACAGGTGCTTCCTGCAACCCCTGGTACTGACATTAAAATCCCCTCGGCCCCCCAGGCTGGTGGATGGGGACAAACCTTGGCTCAGGAACATCCCAGGAGCTGGCAGTGCCCATGCAGACATAATAACTCTGTTTATGTTTATTGCAATAAAGAATATGATAAAAAACCCACATAACCAATATTTCAGCTGATCAGAACTGGCTTATTTGTTCAATTTTATTGATGCTCTGATCTCTGGTGAGAAAATAATTGGCTTATGCAGCAGAAGCCTATTCCATCTAAACCAGTGACAGCTTTGTTCAGTGACAGCAATAGGTGACCCTGCACCAAGAAAACAAACAAACACTCTCATTTATGTACCAATTATGTGTTATGGAATGGAAACTCTGAAGTACCCAGTTTACTTTTCACTAATTATTGTGCTGCCTCCTTGCATATGTCTCCACTTGGCTAATTGCAGTTTTTAAACTTTGGATTGCACTGTGGAATATCATCCAGTCTGCAAAGCTGCATGGTGAGAGCCCTGTGGGGAGGGCAGCCATGGTTGAGAGCAGTGTATAGATGTGGGTTTATATATATATATATATATACATATACATGTATCAAACACTGGGCTTGATGATCTTGGAGGTCTTTTCCAACCTTACTGATTCTATGATTTCAATTCCAGCTATCTCTATTGAGCAGAGGATAGGACTGTTGTCAGTTTTACCCTAGCTTGGGCTGGGAGGGAGGGTGTGGAGGCTGGACCTGAGCTCTGCAGCTCCTCTCCCAGCTCAGAAGTTCTCCCTTGCAGCATTGGTGGTGTCAGGGTTGGGGGGGTGGCAACCCGAGTCACTGGGTGCAGTGAAGTTATGTGAACTGAACAGAGCCTCGTCAGAGAAGGATTCATCTTCTAAAAATAAATGTCTTTGTTTCCCCAAGTCATTTATTTTTGATGAATGGCTCAGCCATGCATTTGTTAGCAGCAGGACAGAGCTCCTGTATCCCGCTGCCACTGTGGAGCTGCAAGGAGTTTCCAGGGCCTAAAGAAGCCGATTTTAACCTTCTGATCATCTTTATGTTCCCCCACTTATTGCTGGTAATAAAGCCTGTCTTCATCAACATATTAGAAACAGGTCCTATTACCCCTGTAGCCCAACTCTTTCTATTTAGCACAGCCATGGGCTGGAGTCAGGGCCCTTTATCTGAGTGGGAGAAGTGCTGGAAAAGGGGCAGAGCACGGTGAGGCTGTGCTGGGGTGAAAGACTGGAACTCTACTCTTAGCTGGAATACATGCTTCTCAGCTGCTTTGGGTATTTATGCATGGATTTTTGACATAGTTTATTTTAAAGATAAACCTACCTTGAGAATTTTTTTGCAGAGACTAGATCAGGTGCCTGTTTTAATAATCTGGAAGCACATAAGATGCATTTTTGTGGTTATTCTGTGCACAGCCAGGAGCTGGACTTTGGTGATTCTTGTGGATCTCTTCCAACTCAGAATGGCCTGTGATTCTGTTGAGTTTAAGTTTTATTCCTTTCCGATTTAACTATATGATCAGCTGTGTTATTCTGCAGATTGAATGCATTTAGTGCTTAGATGAGAACATAAAGAACTTGAGCAGTGTAGAAATTTAATTTTCTGGTAAGATAACCCGCAGGCACATACAAATGCTCCATGAGAAAGCCCAGGCTAAAGGAGCCACTTCTTTGCTGCTATTGCAGGTGGAAGAAAGAGCTTGTTTTCTCATCAGCTCAGAGTTTTACTCTGCTTAGGAATGACTACGGGATGAAGCTCATAATCAAAAACATGGATTCATTCTCTAGCACTTAAACCCAGGCTGCTGTAATGAAGACCTGTGCTGGTGTTGTACTGATGGATGTCAGCACATCTGTGCAGCCACCAGCTGGGCCTTCAGAGCTGTTGGGCAGCTGCAGTTCTCTGTCGAAGGCTGAGGGATGTGGCCTGTGCTGTCCCTGTCCCTTCATGGTGGAGGGACAGCAATGGTAGGGGGACACTTCTCGGCTGTGCCTCTGTGGGGTGCTCCTGTTTGGCTGGGCAGGATTGAGGTCTGGGAGGGTTTTTCTCTTAGCTTGTCTTTGGGTTTAGCTTTTGAGCAGACTTGTTCTATTTCTGGTTCTCAGAAACCACCCAACCTCTCTGTCCTATCCAGCAATCTGATGGATGTAAGTGGCACTGGACTGAGGAGAGAAGGGTTGCCCTGTAACCTGGAGATATAAATAAGTGGTACAGCTCAGATACTGCAACATGCTCTAAAGAGACAGGCAGAATCTCCAGGAGGTTAAAACATCCATTTTATCAAGGAGAACAGGGAGGAAATCCTGCTTCTCTCTGGCTTTGCTTTTGCTGTAGAAGACAAGTTGCTGGTTCCTTACCTTGCAGGGTGGTGCAAGTGAGGCATCATTACCCAGCTGACCTATTTATAAAGCTCCAGCAAACAGTCCTGCAGCCTCATGGCCGCTCTGCAGGTCTCTGCCCCCAAGCTCAGGTTTCCCCTCTGTGCATTTGGTCCTGGTGAGGGCTCCCCCCCTCCACGATCTCCTTCCTCCTCAACCATCCCCACCACCTTCCAGAGACTCCCCACTGCCTTCCCAGCTCTACTTTTAAACCACACCTTCCATAAGACCTTTTTTCACCCCCTAAACAAAGTCCAACAAGGTTGGGTTGTCTCAAAAAAGTAGTTTTGTTAGACTTGAACTTGCAGCTCTCGTTCCCCCTCCAATGTGAATGTTACTCAGATAACACTGCTCACATGAAAAGACTTCTTCAAATTCTTTAAGTGCACATTAAAATGCAAATTGGCCTTCTTATTAAAGACTTCTGGAAGTTCTCTGACAACACATTTAAATGCAAATCAGTGAAAAGTAGACTCAATATTAAAATCCAAACAATTACTTGATCCACATGCTGAAATTAAAATGGGACCACATTCTATGTCTCCATAAAATCAGTGGCCTTTTTAATGGCACACTGGAGGCTGCTTTGCATGGGGTTGCTTTGACATTTTGGGGAGCAGGAGGGGCAAGACAGGGTCCCAGGGTCACTGAGCATTCATGTCCTACCACGGGGATGTCACAGGGTCAGATGTGTCTTCGTGAGACAAAGCTCCTGATATGGATTTGTACTGGTGGAATGACAAAGCCCATCTGGCATTTATTATAAAACATCCCTGATGGCATCAGGTCCTCCCTTTGTCCAGTTTGGATGTCACCAATGTGAAAATCCGTGAGGAGCCAAGGCAGAGCACTGGAGTTCTGCCTGTGCAGGTTCAGACTCATCAATATCCAGGAGATGCAAATTGGAGCACGTGAAGCAGCAGCACAGACTACTAAAATCTCCTTAATAAATAAGAAGCTGTAGCAAGATTTTGAATTTTCCCCCCAATTATGCAGTCTGAGGTTACAATTCTACCCCTAGCCAAACTGCTGGTAATTGATGGAGGTTTACTGGGCGTGTGCTGAGTCCAGCTCTAAAAACTCAGGGTGTCAGGGGAGGCAGCTCAGCTGAACACATCCATTCTGGTTTATTTTAAAGTATGATAACCCATTAGGAACAACGGGATTTAACTCTCTTTAAATCTGAATGAAGCCCTTTTGTTTTTGCTCTGCTGTGCTTGTGAAGTTCCTACAGAAAGACTCAAGAGGAGCAAAAGGTGCTTTTCCACTGCTCTTTCTTTTTTCCCTTCCTCTGAATTTATTCGTCTTCTTCCCCTTAGGCTTGGCTCTCAGAAATCAGTGACTCAGAGCACTCAGTGTGACACAGAGGTGGAGTCAGTGCTGTGACTGCAAAGTGCTGTCCACCATGCCAGGGGAGGGATTTGGGGGTTTATTGGTGGGTTTTTTCCTGGTTTCTCTCAGTCCTTAGACTGTCAATTTAGAATATGGCTGTTTTGTTTAAAAATGTTGCATCTTAGAAAAAGGACAATGTTGTTTGAAAGACACTGATGATATTGAGGTGTGTCAGGAATACAGGAGTAATATATTTGGGAAAAACACTGCCTGCAGTGTGGGCTTAGAGCTCTGGGTATGTGGGCTGGGGACAGCTGTGGGACAGGGCCAGCCTGGCCATGGAGCAGAGGGCACTCAGGAAGAGTGCCATGTGTCTTCACTAGGAGACCTATATTGACTTTTGAGCTGTGTATTCACAAATAGTCGGAAATATTTGCATTATCATCTCTAGACAAGGCTGAAGGGAGAGGGGACACTGCAGGGTCACTCCTCTCTCAATGGGTTATATCAGTTTTTATTACTGGCTGATGTAGAGCCACATCTGAGACTCCTCCAAGAGAAAAGGAGGATTCTTTTCTCTCATGGGTTGGAGATCCCCCAAACTTTGCCAACACCAACATTTTATTTATTTGGGGTATTTGAGGGATCTGAAGCTCTGCTCTTGTTTGGATCTTTTATGTCATTTCATGTGCTAATCAGGGCTTTTTAACTTGTCTCTGTCACTCAAATGTTTCTTGATGATGATGAGCAAAATTAAGCTGTTTTACTGCTGAGTGTGTATCATCAGTGCATTTTAATTTTAAAGGAAAAAAAAGAGGTTTTTTCATTTTTAAAGTATGATTATTTAAAAAAAAAATAGTGATGTTAGTTAATCTTCTAAGTAAAATTGAATCTAAAGCACAAAATGAATCTGGTGGTTGTCCTCCCTATACTGTTTGTTACATGAAAATAAATGCCACACCAAGTAAATGTGAGTGATACACAAGGACAGGCTGTCCTGTAGCTGGTATCCACCAGTATCTGAAAAATGGAAAATGGAAAGCATTTCAGCTGGTGATGTTCCTGTGTTACTTGTCCCTGCCCCACCTTGATTGTGAAAAGTTCTGTGTTGGGGAACATTGAAAATCAGATCATGAACTGTAAATGACAGAAAATTAATTTTGTGTGTGAGTGGGAGGGGGAAAGGGAATGAATCACAGAATCATTAAGGTTGGAAAATACCTCCAAGATCACTGAGTCCAACCTCAACCGCACCTTGTCAACCAGACGAGAGCACTGAGTGCCACGTCCAGTCTTTCCTTTATCACCTCCAGGGATGGGGACTCCACCACCTTGCTGGGCAGCCCCTGCCAAAACCTGAATGAAACCATAGTGTGTGCCGAGTTTCTCACGTGTGAAACCAAAGTAAGCTCACCTGGTTGTGGGGGACTGACCCCAGGGTAGCTGGACGAGGAGAAGCAGCAGGGCTGCAGGGGATGATGTGAAGGAGCCAGGGACCAACTTCTGCAGCTTCTCACCCTCTCCCTTCTCACCCTCTCCTCAGGTGGGAGGTTTGAGCATGTGGGGACAGGTCCCTCCCTTCCTCTAGAGCTGGGCCGAGGAGCCTGGCAGCACCAACCTCCTCTAACTTGATGGATCAAGCCATTCTCTCCGTGCTGCTGGGTTTGAGCTGATGAACCGCCCCGCAGGCTGGTGGTTACTGTGCAGATCTGTATTTCCCAGTGACATGTACTGCACAAGTGCAGAGCTGTGGCTTTTACTGTATTAGCCAGCAAGGAAGAATAGCTTCTGCCACTGCCTGCGGGTGATGAAATCCCTGACATGTGCTCTTTATTATGGGCTTAGGAAGCCTGAAAAATCAGTGAATTGGCAATCCCTCAGCATAATGCAAGTTAGCTGCAGTGTACAGTACAAATTGTAGTGGAAAACCACGTTATTCGGGAGCTATTTGTCCATGGGTTTTATTGCTAAGTTGGTACTTTCTCATTCAGAAGGAGACAGAAATGCAAAGTACCCTCTTCCGTGGGTGCTTGGATCTGTGTGTAGAACATCTGCTTCCCACTGCAAGCGCCTGGCTTAGCTCTGTTCTTCCTGCTCAGACCCCCGAATCCTGTATCAACACTGGAAATGTTTTTTTGATACTGGGAATGTATAGAAATTCCTGGAAACAGTCACCCTTTGGGGTGCTGGCGCTGAAACAGCTCAGCACCCTCCCTTGAGCAGCACCAGCCACCTGCACCCACCCACACAGAGCAGCTGGGAATGGGCACAGCTCGGCACGCTGTGGAGGCTCCATCACGGATACGGCCGGGTGCTGCTTTATGGGCTTAAAATTCAATTTCTCATCCTCTTGAACTACGTTTTTAATGCTCCTTTTCAAGTGCTGCTGAAGCATTAGGCATTCCATGTGCTCAGCTGCGCTCACACGCCCTGGAGTGATGCAGTGAGCACCAACCAGTGTCCGTGGCAGCCCAGGGCTTTCCATTGCCATGCATGGTCCTGGAAAGCCAGGCAGTGGCTGGTCTCCTTGATACTACAGCTGCACACCGTACTGGTTTCTTTTTTTCCCTTCCTCCCCTCTTCCTGTGACCTTTTTGTTCCCAAAGTCACCTCTCCCCGTGTCCGTTTCCACTCCCAATTGCTTTGCTCTTGCTTTCCCCTGTGCTGCAGTGAAAGATATTTCCATTTTGCTATTGAATTTCCACTCTCTGCTTGGCCCAGCTTAGGAAACTGCTGCCCTTGGGCTGTACTGGAGAGTTCTGGGGGAGGAAAAATGCAACAACAAGCAAACAGTGACCAGTTCAGTGTGCCCCACTTCCCTCTCCTCTCTCCTGGGGTAGGAAAGGCATTTCTCCTGATAGAAATTGCCCAGCCCCCTTGGCGTGCCCTGGAAAACACTACCCAAACACATTTTCCATAATGATCCCAGAGCAGCAGTCAATATTTAACAGTAGCTCTTTCAAGCTGCTTTCTGGGCTCCGAGGAGAGTTCCTAAGGAAACTGTTTGTAGGAAATGTATCAGAAAATTAACTTTGTGTTCATCAACACATCATTAATGGTTTTCTCACCCTAGCAATCAAATGTCCCTGATTGTTTCCATCTTGGAGAAAGGTGAAGGCTGGCACCAGGCAATCTGTTCTCCCATCATTTGTTCATGGCAGTGCTGGTCCCGGGGGGGTTTCAGGCTCCTGCTGAGGCGGGGCAGTGCAGGAAAAGGCATCTGGTGTGTTCCTGAGCCTGTTTACAGCACCGAGTGTTGGAAGTGATGATTTTTTTTTAATCATTTATTTTTACAAGAAACAGGCATCGTTCAGTCTCTTTTTGCCATTCTCAGTTTTCCTTCCTTTTCCTTTCTAGTCTGCTCAGCCAGCCAGTGCAGTTTATCATCTCCTCCTGTGTTTTCTGGCATCTCTTCTTTCCATACCAGCCTTCTTTGCCGCATCAAGAACATATTTTATTCTATTTGGTTTTGGATGCTGGTCCCTGAGTGCATGATTTGCTAAAGAAGCCAAAGCTTCATTTTCCTTTTATTTGCATGGGATAAATGTGAATTCAAACCACCCCCACCACCCCCACACACAGTTTTTTGAGTCGTAAGTGAGTTGCCTTGGAGCCTGTGACTTCTCTCTGTTGCTCCCTATGAATAGTGACAGCAAGAATTATCAGATAACTTGGCTGATGGTCCTCAGAGCCAGACTCCTGAGGGCTGACAGGCTGGTACTCACAGGGATGAACGTGGGCTAGAAGCTCCTTTCCCACTTGGGTTGCTGCTTTAGGTGTCAGGATGAGAGGCTGTTCCTCAGAAGCCTTGGAGAGGTCATGCTTCCTGCAAGGGTTTCCAGGGAAACAACCAAGGATGACCCATAGCTGGCAGTGTCCAAAGCCAGCTTGGATGAGGCTTGGAGCAACCTAGTCTAGTGGAAGGTGTCCCTGCCCATGGCAGGCGGTTGGAGTGAGACAAGCTTTAAGGTCTCTTCCAACCCAAACCACTCTGAGATTCTGTGATAATGGGATTCTGTGATAACCACAAACCCTGTTACAGGAGAGAGGAGGGAGGTAAAGGACCAGCTTATGGTTGTGAGGAAGAGGAGGCAGAGAAGGGGTTTGCAAGGAGGCACTGAAGTAACACCTGGGGCTGTGACCTTTCCTGGGATCTTCTGGTATCATGTGAATGGCAGGAAGGTGAAAGAGCCAGAGAGAAAAATTTCCAAATTATGGAGGAAGGATTTTGTTGACATGGCATTAAGAGAGAGATGACATCTTCAATCCATGGAAAAAAGAACTGGAAAGGTGTGAATGTAGCCAGGAAATCCAAGCTGAGGATGATCCTAAACTATGATACTGAGTTATTTGTATGATCAAAGTGTTGACCCCTGTGATGGAGAGAAGCGTGTGGTGAACCTGGAAAGAATCTGGATTTCTGTGGTGTCCCCAGACCTGCAGGACAGACTTCTCCAGGACTAGGAGGGTGGAATTTGGGGTTTGAACTGAAGGAGATGTGTCTGGAGCTGAAAGGTGCATCTGTGAGTCATCAACACAGAACTGTTAATTAAAGATGTGTTGGGGGATGAAATTACGCAAAAACAAATCAGAAGCAAAGACAAACAAGACAGTTTGAGAACTGCACAGAAAGCTAACGAAGCTGTTGGAGAGGATTCTCCAAATGATTGGCTGCAGGAGGGATTTTATTTGGAGGACAGGAGCTGTCTGAACCCCTGTGTCAGAAGGGCTGACAGATGAGCCCTCTCCTGTCGTCACCTCAGGAGTCAGGAGAGGCTCCAGCAGTGAGTGGTGGCCAGGACTCAGACTGATAGTTTGGGGTGGAACTGAACGAAAGAACATCTCACAGTTGAGACACCATCTGTAAGCTGAGCTTTTAATGACCTTGGGGAAAACAGGGACAGTGGAGAAGCAGGCAAGAGTTGTGTAGAGTGAGGAGGATATTGTTCCCTGGACAGTGGGCTTGTGGGTGGCAAGTCTGAGAGCAGTGGAGAAGTGGATTTGTACTGGGAAATGATAAAAACATAAGAGGTGGCACAGGAGCAGAGGGCTTCAGCCTGGTCACTGAGTTGGTACAGGATGCCTTTCCCTTGGCCAGAGTGGGTGCTGCCAGCCCGGAGCTCATTTCCATTTAAAATGCATTTTCCCTGGAGGGAGAACATCACCAAGTAATCTGCTTTGCTTATTCTGACATTAAAAAGGGAATAACAATAGGGCAAGAAAAAGAAAATAAATTAATTTTCAAACAGTAATTGCCTTTCTGCTGATAATGCTGACAACTCCCTGGCACCTTCCAATTATGGTATCTGTGTCTTCCCTTTACCTCAGCTCCCATGGCTCCGTGCCTGGGAGAGGACCTGCAGCATCAGTCGCCAGATCTTAATTTCCCACTGCTCCCCCTTGGTTGTTGGGAGAGGGAGTGTGACAGTGGGAGATGTCTGGTATGAAGAAATCTCCTGTTGCAGAACTGTTGTCTCTGACTGTAGTGAACACGTTAAAAGATGATGTTGAGCTGGTACAAGTGTGTTTTGTCTGCTCCGGGGCTTTATGGAGGTATTAAGTAGATCTGACATCAGGAAAAGTTTTTTCATGGAAAGGATGGTCAAGGCACTGGAAGGGGCTGCCCAGCGAGGTGGTGGAGTCCCCATCCCTGGAGGTGTTCAAGGAATAACAGGACGTGGCACTCAGTGCTCTGGTCTGGTTGACAAGGTGGGGGTTGGTCACAGGTTGGACTCGATGATATTGGAGGTCTTTTCCAACCTGGATGACTCTGATATTTTTCAGTCCCTTTGCTTTCTGAGAGACGTGTGGGACAGGACAGCAGGTCCCAGCTGTGACAGGTTGTGAACTTGGGGTCCCTGTTTTCCTCAGGGATTGTGCAGTGGAAACAACAGTGTCTGTTCCTTCTCTCACCTGGGCTGGGGCAGCCCTGGGATATGGTCCCTGGTGTAGTGTCCCCAAGGAGTGATTGTGGGTGTTGTGTTACACCTCGATCTCAGACTCAGTATCTCAGACAAGCCCAGGCCAATACAAGGAAGGTGAACACGTCCCCTGTTCAGCAGCCATGGAACTGTCTTCCTTTTCACTTCTGTTTTTATTTGCATTTATAACCCAAACAAGTGTTCAGGACAAATGGATCTAAACCCAGAAATCAATGCCTGTTAGATGGTATTCTGGAAAGGCCACAAGCAGCACAGTAGCTCTAATACTTAAAAAGGCCCTGAGGACATCAACAGATTTGTAATAATGCCCCTTAAATTTGAGTCTTGCTTTTTGCATGAAGCCCCTCATGTTTTTTGTTACCTTGAATCATGACCCCAACAGGGGCTGGGTGTGCTGTGAGTCCTGCCATCCCTGTGCCCTGACCTGGCACTCCCCCATGGAATGTGGTGCCAGGCAAGTGCTGACAGTCGGGTTCAGAAAACAGAGACTGGAACCATGGTGGCGTTGCAGAGTCACACACAGAAATAGCAGCTGGTGTTTGCAACCAGCTCCGATTCCACCACGTGGGTGCTGCCTTTTCCCTCAGTCCCATTAATCAGTTGCTTCTGCAGTTTCCAATGGGCACCTTGCCCTGGTGTCAGAGGATGGAAGGTTGTACTGCCCTCCATTCACCTCCCCCAACACCAATCCTCTTCTAGCCCTGGGTTATTGATCAGACTTAAAATGGAATAATAATTTTCATAACTATTATATTTATATGAATATATTCCTCTGAAACAGGGTAGTAATGATAGTGAAAAATAACCTATTTTAGCACTTTTTCATACCATTCAGAACAAATGGTCCAGGGTGACTGATGTCACCTGTGAGGAGACCTGTGCAGGTGTAACATGGGGAAAAGAATGGAACAGATGATCTGAGGAACAGGGGAGTGAAGAGTTTCTGAGCCCTGAGTCTGCACCCACAGATGCACCAATGCTTCTGTTTGGATGTAGTGCTGCACCCTGGGGAAGGTCCATGGCTGTTGGTGGGGCTGAGCTGACTGGTGGCAGGAATGGCCTTTCCAGATCTAGAATCAGATTCTGGATAAATTCCCCGAAAGCCTTCAAGAGGAATGATTTCAGATTCAGATCTGGGCCACTGAGAGACAGATCTGACCCAAATGGAGGGTTAACCAGGCACAGTGTGATCCTCACACACATGTCCCTCGCACATTCTCAGTCACTGTGGGTTCTGAGCCCACCACTGGTCCCCAGTGCCTGACTGTCCCACTGTTGTGCCCAGAGTTGCCCCTCTGGGTGGATGAACTTGTTACCACCTGAAGTTACTGCACTGATGTTTATGGCTGCCATAATTACACACACAAACTCTGTTCACAGAGCAGTGATGATCTAGCCCTAAAATGAGAAGAGATTTTCTTAAACTTATTTTCTGTTTAAATTGAGTGATTTCCTTCTTGTCCCTGCTTGTGGCATCAGTGAGAAGCATGAATGATAAGAGCAATATGTTGCCCGTGGGAAGCATCGTGGGTGATGGCAATGCTGGGAGCCATGTGTGAGGGCTGAAAGGAGCCAAAGAGATGTAGAAATGCACTTTGTCAAGTGTAATCCATCCCAGGATAATGCAGGTACATGCACATAATGGGATTCTGCACTCTGCTTAGCATCCTTTGCTGTGGGATGAGGGATGTGTTGTTTGTTATGCTGCTCTTCCCATCCCACTTAGATCCCCTGTGCCCTGAGCCTCATAGGCCATCTCCTCTGTCCTTGATGTGCCATCTCTTCTGCCTGCCATGGGCCATCTCCTCTGCCTGCCTTGTGTCCATAAAATTGCTTCCCTGCGCTCATCTTTCAGGCTGTGATTTATCTGACTCCTGGACCAAGTGCTTTGGATGTAGCAGTTCTGCACATGAAGACATTTCCAGCATGTCTGCAGTCGTATATCTCCCAATTTCCGCCAGCCTTTTAGTGTTTCCATTTTATGGGTGCTGATACCTTCCTGCCTAGGGGGGAAAGAAAGCTCTTTTTAGGGAAAGAATAGAGGATTGAGAGTTGTTCTACATCTACTGGCTCTACTTTATTTCCCTTTTCACCATAAAGGAAAGACATGTGAGAAGGGCTGAAGTGACAGGGAATGACGAGCAGCACCTGAGGCTGCATCTGCTGCTGGGAGCGTGTTGTGAGCAGGGGAGTGGTTGGATCAGGAAGCTGGGGGAAAGGACGAGTTGCACAAGTGGCTCTACAGGCCAACAAAACCCAATAAAACTGCTTTTTAGAAAGAGCTGGTATAGTATTTGCAGTCTTCAGCCATTCATTGCTTTCATTAATCCACCTATTTTGCAAGAGAGGGGTTTGCCTGTATCTGCAGATGTGTTGATACGGATTTACACTTGTGCAGGTAAAATCACCAGTACTTTAAAAGCTGCATCAAGCTGGATTTCGTGATCAGACCCGTCCCACCCCCCCACCAGCAGCGTGCTCTCTGCTGCTGGGGCTCTGAGTCACTTCCCATCAGCATTGCCCAGGGCCTCCAAAGTCCCAGTTTGCTTTGACTCCAGGTTCTTTTTGGCATAAAACCAAGATGGTCCATTTACAAACATTTGAGCATTGAGAATCAGGAGCTGAGGAACTAGGAGGGGGAGGCTGCGTGAGAGTGATGTGGCCGTGAGCTGCTTCAAACTCATCCATTCTCAGGAAGCCCTGGCTTGGTGAGGTGGCAGGAGATAGTGCAACAACCCATGTGAGATGGGGGAAATGCAGATGCTAGCCTGCTAAAGGCAAATTCTTCCCTCCTTTTTTCCTTTTTCCCCCTGATCCAAGGCGAGCCATAGTGACAGGGCTGTACTCCTGCTCTCCCTGGAGAGCTGCAACAGTGGGACGGACTTCAGGTTTAGTGCTTGCGTTTAAACGCACATCACAAATATAATGCTTTTGGATGCTCCAAGTCATTTGGTATGGCTTTAAGGTCTGAATTCTCCATCGACTCACGTCAGCCTCGTATCCAAGGCAAACTTGCTGAGCTGTCCATGGGCACACGGCAGTGCCTGCCTGCTCCCTGGGGGCTGCTCCCAGATGGGTGCTGCCCTGCAAGGGATGCAGCGAATATCCATCCACCCGTCGCTCCTGCGCTCAGGAGTGATTTATCTTATTCTTTGGTGAAGTTCCCTTTCTGAAGAGGCTCCAGTGAAGCATATCCTAAGATAGCAGCAATCCTTTCTGCCTTGGCGCTGCTGATCCCAGCCCGGCTCCCGCGGGCTCCGCTTGGCTGCTCCCTAATGAGCAAAACAAATGGGATGTGGGCACAGGCTGTGTGGAGGAGGGATGGTGTGGGAGGGGGCTGAGTGACCCTAGGGGGTGGCTGCAGTCAGGCTCGTGTGGCTGCTGGTCTCTGCAGCGCTGGAGTTATCGTGCTGCCTGTCTTGCCCTGCACATGGTTTTTTCAGTGCCAATTACGGTATTAATAATTATTTGATTACACCATTTTTTTCTAAATGCTTTGTTCTCCATCTTGTCTTTGATTGCTCAGGAGTGTTTCAGGGTGAAATAATTGCATGTGAAGGGAATTTGCGTAGAAGCTGGTAATTATTAATGTCCTCATCAATTCATTTTCCACATGCGTTTGGTGCATGATGGGCTGGGAGAGCAGCGGGTCATGCCAGAGAGTGGATAACGGGGATCGGGGCTGCTCCTTGCCTGACAGAGTCCAATTACAGAGAGAGACTTTCCTGCTGCCACCAAGGAAGGACAGGGATGTTTGCTTTGTTTTACTGCAATTACATCATCGCAGTCCCAGTCAGCCTAATCACTCCTTGGGCTTAACTGATTTCCCATGTATTCCCAAGTCTTTCCAGCTGTGGGGTTATGTAATACAATTATCTTGTATCTTTTATTTGATGACCCCATTTTATTAATAATGATGTGCTAATTATTCTGGTTCTGCGTGTTGATAACCACTTCATACTGTGATAGAATAGAATCACAAAAACATTGAGGTTGGAAAAGACCTCCAAGATCCAACCTTTGACCAAGCACCACCTTGGCAACTAAACCATAGAACAGAGTGCCACATCCAGTAAAAGCAAAGTTCAAGAAATTGTTTTAAATAGTTTAAAAATCACAAATAATACATAGCACCTTGTGTAATGAGCTGTCATTAACCTGTACTGTAGTGCACTGAAGAATTTAAACTCAGTTTAAAGTTCCTGTTTCCATAGCAGAGGTGATGTCTAGGTGTGAGGAGTATGATAAATTCCTCATCTCCACCCCCCTCTAGACTCCTCTGCAAATGCCTAATTGCTCTTCCCCTAATTAGACCCATTCTGAACTTCCCAGCTGTGATATACAAAAATCCAGCTTCTTTTGTCTCTTAAAATTATGGTGATGAACCTTTTGTGGATGCAGGACAGATGCAGCAGGGGAGACCCGAGGCTCCCTCCTGGCCCTGACACTGCGTCACTAGAACTGGATAAATCAGTGCCACTGTGGTTTATATTTAATTTATTCTCAGATCTTCTAGTTAGCAAACATTGTGAATTTCCATAACTGCTGAGATCAATTTAAATTTTAAAGAAAATGCCATTGGGAGAAAAACATTTTGGAGGAAGAAAAACAATTTTGTTAATGATGGAGAAAGTGCAGGGGAAATGCTTCTGGGGCAGAAATGCTGATGGCACTGAGACAAATGCAAGTCATTGTCTTCTCTGTAAGTAACTCTGGAATTGGTGCTGAAACATGGAATTTTACGTGCTCATTTTATATCTCTAAATCCTGTGTTTATCAAGTTCCCCAAATGCAGGTAAAATGTCACTACAGGCACTGTTGGCTGTGGTGATGCCTGGCTGTGCCAGCCCCATAAGAAGGACAGATTCCCTGGAAAACTGCTTCAGTCTCTCACTGAGCTTAAATTTTTATACTTCTGTACTTTTTGACATTTGCTCTTTTTCTTATAAGCCAAGATCAGTATCTCAGCTTCTGAGAGAGACATATGGAAACACTTAAACTCTATTTTACAAGAGTTTAGGAAGACTCAACCAAAACAACATAGGAGACAGAACAGTCATGGAACAGACTGTGTAATTGCTGGATACAGAGCAGTGGGGGGACGTGCTTTGTCATGTGTTCTGTAACAAACACAAAACAAATAATGATTTGTAAAGGATTTAATTAACCTGAATGAATTTGGTTAAGCAGCATTGAGAGTTTTACCCAGAGTGTTTCCTATCTTATTTTTTCATTTACATGTAAAAAAGTCCCTTGGTGTATTTGTGCATGTTACCTTGAGCTTTTGATTAACTTCAGTGCTTTCATTAGCTACCTGTAATTAAATATTTATGGTACAGTACCTCCCCACTTCTGTACAATATTGGCAGCAGAAACGAAATACATCTCAGGAGATGGAGAATTGGGTTAATACAGGAGCTGGGGTGGGTGTAACGCTGGGTTTGTGCCTCACAAGGGTGTTGGTGTTTGTCAGCTTTTGGTTCTGCTCCATCCAACATCTATTGTCAAACTGGGGGGCGCTGACCCCAAGTGAGCCTGGGACCAGCTGGGCCAGGAAAACATGAACAGCAGTGATTGCTCAGCCAGCACTTGCCTGTGATTCCTCTTCAATTAATGCCTTCTGTCAGGCTGTGCACTGCTCCTCAGGAGCAGGGAGTATTTACCACATCCTCCTAAATCACGTTGTCAGTATTTGTAATTCGGGCTCATAAAACTGGCACAAAATACTTATGTGGGAGACCACATAGGGCCATAAAATTCGGGAGGTTTAGTTAGATTTAATTAGTGACAAGAAGTAGTTTTGTCAGACTCTCCTTGCAGAACCCTGGCTGACAAACCCACCGCAGGCTTACGGAAGAGACTCCTGTAGCTCAGGTTCCTATCTCAGACTCCACAAATTAGATTAAAAAAGGGGACATCTTGAAAAAGTGACAGGGTGAGAGGTAAGGGCCTCAAGTTTCAGCAGAGGAAGTTTAGTCTTTCTAGGGCAGTGGAAGTCACTCACCATCCCTGGAAGTGTTCAAAAAACACGTGGCGGTGACACCTGAGGGCATGGGTTAGTGGTGAGCATGGTGGGGCTGGGTTGATGGTTCCACTTGGTGATCTTAGAGGCCTTTTCCAACCACGATGACTCTGTGAGTGCAGTTGATATTAGATAAGGCAAAGAATTCAAAAAGCAGTTTTGGTTTTTGGGGTTAAAAAAAGAAAAGACAGGATCTCTTTTAGGCGAAAAGCTCAGTAGCTGTTTCAGCAAAGCTTTGTCTTTTTAAACGAATAATGTTTTTGCTTAAATAGAGGGAAGCACAGACTATTTATTGTTGTTCAGGAGTCAGGGTGGCGTTAGCAGCTGTGTAAATTAGTTTAACTTCATTGACTTTCCCAGGAATAAACCGATTCATCTCTGCTGCAAATCTGGTTCCATGGGACTTAATTGATTTTCAAGCTGACATTTTTATTAGGAATAACATTTAAGGTTCAGATAATGCTCATCAAATATTTGCTTACTGGTGCCCACACCACCCTGTCTGGATAAATAAGGTTGCTGTATGTACAGAAATCTGAATAAACAGATAAAAATCTATATGTTATGTTTATAATTAACATAACAGTAATTATTAAAAATTAACAGTAAGATGTGAAAGGTGAGACTGCCTGTCCTGAGCTGTGATTACAGTGAGCTTCCAGCACATCCTCAGGATGGGAAGCTGCTGTCATTGTCACCTGAAAAGAGGTGCATCCAGTTCCCAGGGTCCAGGTTGTGAAACAGACCTCAAGAATTCAAAAGGTCAGGTTGATGTGGTGAACACAAGCACTAGTCATCACTGTTTAGCAATGCAGAATATCTGCAAGTTCTGCAGATACATATTTATGTGTCTATATAAAATATGCATAAAATGCATGTTATATCATGGCAGCGGTTTCAAAGTACCTCGTGGTGCTCCTGCTATCCTGTGCACTGCTCTGTTCTCTCTCCCTCTGATGCACTTGAGATGTTTTAAGATGTTTAGGGTGTTCAAGAAACAACTGGGCATGGCACTCAGTGCTTCAGTCTAGTTGACAAGTTGGTAATTAGTCAAAGGTTGGACTCAATGATCTTGTGGGTCTTTTCCAGCCTAAGTGACTGTGTGATTTATGGGAGAGATGGTGAAATCCAGTGTGTGGACCACACTGCACTGGCTCCTGCCTGTACTGGGAAGCAGGAGCTGGTTTTGATGGACTGGTGTGGCTGTGACTTCTGCCAGGGCTCCTGTCTATCTCTGAAGGAGTCAGGAGCCTGTTGTTAACTCCAGCCACATATTAGTCTGTGGCTTGGGCTGAAAGAATGAGGAAGACAAAGCCTCAAGGAGGAACATGTATCAGATTGGAGCTCACTGACAGCGTTCAGTCTTTGACTGTAAATTCAGTGGTGGATGTAAAATACTGACTCTGCCACCAGAAAACTGTTCTTTGAGTAATTGTATTATGTACTTCAATGCCTCTTTGATAAGGTGCAATTTGTGTGAGGAGTTGGCAAGTCAGTAATCCCTCGTGTTCCAATGGCATTTTACAGGGAACGTGGCTGTGGATGGAGGCTGCTGATGAAACCTGGGGGGAGAAGTGGGCTTGTTTCAAGAGAGGAAATGTTACAGCTTAATGTGATCCTTGCATTTAGAACCTTATCCACTCAATTGGTTGGAAATGTAAGGGGTTGTAGGAATGTTTGTCCTCAGCTCCCTGGAGGCAGAAGTTTCTCCTTTGGGTAGGTGTTTTCACCCCCCCAAGCCTGCTGGGTCACTGCGGGGGTACAGTAGGGTTTAGGGTATCCCAGGCAGGTTTCTGGGTGCTCTTCACCCTCGTGGGGGCATGGAGAGCCACATCAGCAGAACCAAGTGGGAACAGAGAGAAAACATCAGGAAAAATGACAGCATTTCCCCTTCCTTGTTATGGAGGGGCAAGATATTGACCCTCACTTAAATTCCTTGTTTTCAAGTGTGTTCTGGTTCTTGTTAGTCATTCTGGCAAAGAGAAGATGTAGTGGGGTTTTTTCTCCTAATTCTCTTTGTTTGGCAGCAATAGAAGTTCTTGGTCTGTAAAAAGCCATGTGGGAGGGCTTTCTGCCACTGTCCTGGGTCCCCCTGAGTGACTCTGGGCACAGGGCTGTGACCCAGCTGGTGCAGCCAGGCCTGATCCAAAACTCATATTTGCAATATATGTCAGAACTGAATCCCAGAGAATGGGCCTTGTGTTGCTAATGCAGATCAATTCTTTCTCTTGATCCTGAGCCAAATATTTTGAAGTGAGAGAGACTGAATCCTTGGCCCTGAGAACATTTCTTTTAATTTAACCATTCTGCCTCCCGGCCAAGGTGCAGGAGCCAAGCAGGGCTTGTGTTGGGTGACCCCGTCCTACAAAGTGACCCCCCTAGAATGACCATAGTGCTGAAGGCTTGGACATCATGGAAATACTTGTTATATTTCCTCCCTGTTTATTATTGCCGGGTGAGGCAGCTCAAGATCTCTGCAGGGCTGATGTTTGCTGTCAGTTTAGGATCTTCACCATGTCATATGCAGAAATAAGAAACCCAGGCAAATGCAGGTAGTGTCAGGTATTATTTTCCCCTTTAATGCTGCTGTATTAAATGCTGCTTCCCTAGAAACAAATGTGTTGTGCAATAATTTGGTTAAGTGCCAAGAACAGCATCTGCATTTGCATTCTGTGAATTAGAAAGCAATCTGTTGTTAGAGGGGAGCTGGTGTAGTCATTTCTAGCTCAAAGTGCTCCTGAGATATTTCACCAAAAATACTGTGTGTCTGAGGCCTCTTCTTTCTCATATCTCAGATTAAAATGGCCATACAGGTGCTGTCAGAAAAGAATAATTTAAAACTGCTTGTGTCACTTGCCTCATCTTGTTCTGGAGAAATAACCAAGATGGTTCCAAGGAAAACAGATTTATTTTTTTTTTCTGTCTGAACTAAATGCTTGGGTTGTTTTACCTTTCTGTTCAAAGAATGGCAAAATTCCACCTGAAAGGAGGATGCATTGGGAGTGATGCTGATACACAGCTCCCGCATGGCCTGGATAAACTGGAAATGTCATGAGCCTTCCCAGTCATCTCTGCAATGTTCTCTAGATTCAATGTTGTACAACAATGGAAGATTGATGAAGTTGTTCTGAGTGTCTGGGGTTTGCAAGGAAAGCTTTACAACCATCTTTTCAAGGCCAGGTTGGATGGGACTTGGAGCAACCTTGGTCTAATGGAAGTTGTCCCTGCCCATGGCAAAGAGTTGTAACAGGATGAGCTTTAAGGTCCCTTCCAACACAAACCACTCTGTGATTCTTTGATCTGCAATAGTCTGGAGGGGAAATCCTGCGGTGACATTTCCTTGTATCCCCAGGTGATCAGGGCCAGCAGCCCAATGAGCCAGACCAGCCTGGTGCTCCCAGCCAGGCACTGGGGCCAGTCAGATCCCGGTGACAAACTTGCTGTTTCCATGTGGGTTCTTGGAGATGCTGTGGTGATGACACCCTGCAAAGTGCTCAGGCTTTGCTGCCAAGAGATCAGAAACTGCTGAGTTTAAATGTGCTTTGTAAAATGACAGTAAGAGCTTGACCCTGTCAATACCAGCTGGGACCCAAGTGCTGCTTCAGAGAGTTACGGCGATGCTCCGTGCTGGAGGAAAACCATCTGTGCCCTAGATAACCCAGGTGGTGAATGGAGACTCTTAGCACGATGCCTGTTGCAGTTTTGTCCTGGAATAAAACCTGTGGGGATGGCTTTTCCCCTGACTATGGCTGTCACTTACAGCCTGGCTGGCCAGGCTGTCCCAAATGACCATTTTGAACATCCTTGATTGAAAAAAGCAGCAGAGAGCCTGGGAGCTACTCCAGCTGCTTTACCCTGACTGCAGGCGTGTTCCTGGGAGTAGTTTTTCCTCCCACTCTTTCAAATGCAATAAGCAATCCATTGTGACTGACTGAATTCACCGGACCAAAAGGACTGAGCAACAAAGGGAGCGGTGCCCAGTGAAAGCCAGCCCGGGGCTATGGGCACCTTTTAGATTGTTCACTGCTCCTCTGTCCTCTTTGCTTTATCAAAAGATGAAAGCTTCTATCTCGGCTCAATCTTACTAATTAAACTGGTGTGTTGGGCTCCCACAGTGCCTGCATCAGCCCCACCTCTGCTTTCAGCCTGTCCGGCTGCTGCTCTTTCAGATAAAGTGGGCACCGGGAAGGGTTTGAAAGCGCCGCATTACCGGCCCCTGCCTCGCTGGGAGCCGGGGATTAGAGCCAGCCGAGTCCTCCCCGCACCTCAAACCTCTCGCTCGGAGCCTGGGTGACCTTCAGACAAAGGCAGGGTTAAAGCAGAGTGAAACCTCAGTCTGGGGAAAGCGCCGTGGCTGGAAGCAGCGGAGCCCCAGCGGCTGAGATGGGGAGGGGGTTTGGCCCGGGGTGCAGAGACAGCAAGGGGAACAGCCCTCCTGAAAAACATCAAAAGTTAATTGTTATGCAGAACTGGTAATGCTTTCCAGCTCTCCGAGATCAGCGCTCGTAACTTCCCCGTAAAAAGTGCAGCTGGCCAATATTCCTCGCTTTTCCCGAAGTGAACTGGAAATGAAGGCTTTTTTTGGATGGTCTCGGGTGGAACTTTGAAAGAACCGCTCAGAATAAACCCGAGGGGCTCGGGGGGAGCTTGGCTGCTCCCAGAGCCCTTCAGTGGTGCCTGCCCTCTGCTCTGCCGGGGGCTGCGGTGGGAGTGGGGATGCCACGGGGCTGTCCAAGGGCTGGTGCTCACCTCCTCTGCCGTGGAGAGGATGGCTTCGGGTCTCCAGATGGATTTGGCCCCAGCCGGTTCAGCCGCAGGGGCTGCAGTCGATCCCTGGGTCTGTGGGAGCTATCCAGAGCCTGTGGAGCTGATGGAAGGAGTGCAGTGAACTTTGGATCCTGCTTCAAGTACTGGGTTCCTTCCCCACGGAAGAGCAGATCCTGATTTGAATGCCTGTGTTTGTCAGCATCCCTGGAGGTTTTATTTCCTTGAGCTGCCCTCGCTGCAAACTGCGCCGATGCATTTGGCTGAATCCTTGTCGAGGAGCTTGAGCTAAAAATGAGATGCAAATGTACAGCAGCTATTCCTGTTTTTCAGTTGCAGAAAGCAGGCATTGGAAAGATAAATTACCATAGTTCCCTTTAAGCACATATTGCTGTGAAGCAAACACTAAAACATCAAAATAAAGCCTTTTTTTCTTCTTCACTCTTTTTAAAGCAAGAATATAATTATGCTCCGTGGGTCTCACCAGAGCACAGATCAAAGAAGTTAAGTAATTGCTCTCGGCTTTTTCACTGTGGTTTTGGGTGGCACATCCAGTGTTTACGGGGTTGCCCCTGGCTGTAACTGGCACTGAGGGGAGCAGCCCTGGCATGCAGGGAGGGCTCAGGTGGGTGAATGGGCACCTCTGCCTCAGCCACCCTGGGGCACTGAGGGGAAGAAGAGGAGCAGCAGCAGCCCCCAGAGAGGAGGGGGGTGGTCCTGCCCTCAGCTTCTGACTGTTTTCCAAGTCAAAGGCACATGGTTAGGGGAAATACCTGCATGCTGATGGTAAAGTGGATCCTTATATCAAGTCACTTGTAGCTTCGGTGGCAGCCTTATTCCTCGTTCAGGATAAAAATCACTCTCCAAATCTGAAAAGTGCCTAAAATGCAACTTCTGTGATCCATACTTTCTAACAGGACAAGTTGGATCCAAAGCACTGACAACCCTCAATTTGGAACTTGGCAATGGGTACCAGGTCATTTTCACCTGTACAGCCAGGAGACTGCAGAGATAGGGCTGTCCATCATTTTTCATTAGGAACACTTGGTAAAAAAACCCAAAAAACAAAACAACAAAAAAAGATTTCAAGATTGAAATAACTTCATATTTCCCCACAGAAATGTTCCTGTACTTTATAAATAAAATAGTTCTCATCTTGCCTTATTTCTGCCTGCATGACCCTCTTCCAAAGCACATTCCAGCACCACTGTTTTTCTAATTGCAGGAAAATTCCTGTTTGTGATTTGCTCTCTGGTGTACGATGGGCTTTGTGAGATTGTTCCTTTCATGGCATCTGGGTGCGATCAGAATATTGAGCAGGTTGCAGAACAACTGAGCTGTATCTTGTGGCTCAGAGGAGGATTGTATGCTTGGTGATGGCTGCAGGCACCCCTGACAGCCCCGAGAGCAACCTGAGCTTGAGGCCAGCTGCAGGCAGAGCTCGTGGCCACAGCTCCCTTTTTCCATCAGTAAAGGAACAAGCTAAAGAGAAAAGTCAGATATGGAAAGAAGAGATGAAGAGAGAGCATGAGGAAAAAAAGGGAATGGTCCAAGTAGGAAAAAAATATGGTGGTCCTTGCAGGTGCGAGAGCTGTGGCATCACCAAGGTCCTGGCTGAGCTCAGCTTTAAAACTCAAAGTGAGATAAACTCATGTGCAGCCAGGTTAATGCCACCCCAGGTCCCAGATCCACATGATCCACTTTGATCCACTTCTTGGTGGAGTCCCCATGCCTGGAGATGTTCAAGGAATGACTGGGCATGGCACTCAGTGCTTTAGTCTGGTTGACAAGGTGAGGATTGATCACAGGTTGGACTCTGTGATCTTGGAGGTCTTTTCCAATCTCAGTGACTCTGTGATTCTGTGACTCATGTGCCACATAACTGAAAACCAGGTTAAAACATGCTCAGTGGTGTGGGGTGATGGTGGCAATGGTAGAGCTGTGGTTTACTCAAGGTGTCTTAGAAGAATGACTTTGGAGAGTTGTCATGGTGACCTCCCAAAAAACTGCACATAGAGGTTCATTATGCTGCAAAAAAAGAGCCTTTAGCAAGGAGGGTATGAAAAATAGATCACTACTTGGCCTAGGTTAAATTCAGAATTTTTGTTCGGAAAAGAAGTTTTCCTGAGTGATGTTCTTTCTCATTTGCCCTTTCCACAAGCTGTGGGAGGAAAGCTCTCAATCTATGCCATGGCTGCTATTTGGTCATCTGAAGAATAGACTTAAATTCAGAGTTTCCCTGAAATGAACCAGGATGTTAATTAAAATCTGTAATTGCATAGCTCCCTGAGCCAGTAATGACAGGATGTGTGAGTGTTTCTCTGTGATTCCTGTTAATCAAGAGGAGAGCCAAAGAAACAATATGTTAATCACAAAAGTGAAGATTTCTGAGTACATAATGATTGATGAGGACCCAACTGTCATTTATTATCACCAGGAGTTTCACACACAATGGGCTTTTGTGCCTTTCAGAATCTTCCTGAAATGGAAAACCCACGAATCCTCTCAGTCTGGGCACTGAGGGAGGGATAGAGATTTGTCTGCCATAATTGCAAGGAGGTTTGCTATCAGGAGGGTTTGATCTTCTATCTGGGCACCTGCAAGTCTTGAATTCCTGCCATTGCTACTGGTTGGCTGAAACAAAACCTGCCTGCCAGAGAGCCTGGCTGAGAACAGCTTCACCTTAACTAATGTAGGTGATCCTCTGCCTGGTTCCATCAAAACCCTCCTTGGTGGTGCTGATTGTTGTTCAGCAGAGTCCATGTAAAAAAAGTACAGTCTTTGATGCTCCTGGAGGGAGACGCAATCCAGAGCTTCCTATTAAACCGAAGGATTGCACCTAATTTTTTGAGGTTTAAATAACTACCTGAGTATTCCTGAAGGTGCAGCTGCAGGGGCTGTACAGGGCTGGAGTCTGCCCCTCGTGTGACTGGAGAGACAAGGACACCGTGTGCTTGATTACAGCCTTGTCCCCAGGCTAAGAGTAAGGAGTATCAACAAAAAGGAAACCAGTAAGTAATTGCTTTGTCAGTGTTTTTAGGAAAACTCTCTCCATGAGAGTGGCTGGAGATGAACCTTTAACCTGATGGAACAAGCCTTGGCTGAAATCCCACTGTGGTGGATCCCCAGCCTGCTCAGGGCTGTGGAGGTTCACTGGGGATTGCCTAGCTGAGCAGGGGTTGTGGAGCTGTGTCATCTCCTCAGGGCTGTTTCTCCTTCCCAGGGACACAGAGCTGTGAACAAACAGTCTGACTTGACTCTGTAGGAGCTCCTGGTGCCTGTGCAGGGTGGTGGATCCTGTCGGGTTATCTGAGGCTCTCCTGATCTCTGTTAATTCTCTCATTCTGTTTCTGCTTCTGGTTTGAGATGTATTTGTTGAGCAAGCAGTAAATCTGTCACTCCAGCAAGCACTTAATTGAGCTATTCAGTCCCGGGAAGTCTTTGTTTTCTTTCCGAAGATAAATAAACACCATACACCAACATATTTCTTCTTCCTTCCCTCCTCCATTCATCCCTTTTTCAAACTAAACACTTCCAGGCAGTGCTATACTTCGTCTGTTTAGCATTCCTTGCTGGCCATGAGTGCCTGGGGCAGAGCACAGAGCAGGAGTGTTGGGATGGGTCCAGCAGATCCCCTTGCTGTTCTCTTCCTGCTCTTTCTACACCAGGATTCCTCTAGGGAGTGGGCGGGCTAGGAGAGGGGGGTGTGAATAAATTGAAGCATTTAACCCTGCACCAAACCCTGCATTGTTTGAGCATAAGGGGAGGAAACACAGAGTGAATGTAAATCCTTGAGTCTCCTCTGGTTCTCTCCACCTTGGTCACAGCGTGAAACTGGAGCTGTTCACTAAAGCTGTTTCTGCAGGAGGAATCAGGTCGCGCGCTCCTCACTCAGGACTGCTCTGTTTGGGCACATCCTGTGTGCTCTGCCCAGCCCAGGGCTGTGTGTGGTGCTGAGCTCTGCCCAGGGTACCTGCCTGTGATGGATCTGGATGCTGGGTTCTGGGGCCAGCTGGTCCTGCTGCCCACAGGCCAGTGTGGAGTTACTGGAGCTCCAGCTGGGACCTGGAACCAGCCACCACCCCTTTAAAAACAAAAATAAAAATCCCCAACACAACAAAAAAGCAGAATTTTCTTCTCTTGCTGCTAATTAGATCAATAAGGATCTTAGTCACCAGTTACTGCTAAAGGCAGTTGGACACTAATTAGGCACGTGCTGGCTGGGCACTGACACTTCTCCTGCCCTGGATTCCCTGGAGCCCAGGAATTGCCCAGGGCTGCAGCTGGGCCAGCAACACAGAGCAGCTCCTGCAGCACAGTGGGTTCTTCTCCTGACCTTAATCCCAGCACAGCCCTCCTGCCGCCTGCGGTGCCGCAGAGGGGAGTGCAGAAGGGAGAGGCTGCAGGTGATGGATCACTATATTTAGCTCTTTGCTCTGAGGAGAAGGTTGTGGAGAGGTGAGGTCTGGCTGGGATGGAGCAGGATGGTGCTGGTTCACCCGGGACCCTCTGACTGCACCTGTGGCACTCCTCTCACTGCACTAAAGGGCTGTTTGTGATGACCTGAGCATGCCTATCCCAGAGCATCGGCCGCATCACTCACCTGCACCGAGATCTGCCACATCAGGCTAATTGGAGACTGACACTATTTGCTGTTACAATAATTTTCAGTGTCAAATATTGTACTGTTGAGCTCACGAGACTGGCTCTAATGCTGGATGGGGCTTTGAAGTAAATTGCAGTTTCATCAGTTACAGGATAAATCGCTTAATGGAACTTCCCAGATGTTTTAAAATTAAGTTTATGTTCTCCTAAAAGAGTGTCAGGGTTGTTGCTGTGATGGAGGAACACTCTCAGTTTACTAGATATTTAAACTTCTTTCTTTGTAGCTGGAAGTCCAGCTCCCGCTGTCTGGGCTTTTTGGAGAGGTCTGAGCAGAGTCTCACCTGAGCTGTGTGTGGCACCTGTGGAAGGATGAGGAGGTATCCGATTCTCATAGCAAAACCCCCAACTGATCTAAGTTCCAGAGGAGCTCGGGCTGCTAGTGGGGAGTTGGGACCCATTCCAGGGTATGTTTTGCTCTGATGAGGGACCTCTCTGACCCCTCTATTTTGAGCATGGCTGAAACCTCCCATTCCTGCAGAATGATGTCAATACTCAGTGATTAGGCTCCTGTGTGATGAGTCACTGAGGGATTTTAGAGACAGGTCTGATGAGAGTAGGGTGAACCTGAGGGAGAAAAGTCTTGCTCCAAGTGAAAATCTCAGTGTTGCCAACCAACTCATAATAAAGAAATGAAGCTGAGTTAACCAGCTGTTATTGTGGGAGTTTTGGGGCCATGGGAGCAAAGGGAAGCCGTGCTGGGTTTTGTTCAGTTTGAGTGTGGATAAAGTGCTCGTGCTGGGCAATGCTACCAATGGCTGCAAAATGGGATGTGCTGGGGGAGAGGGGCTGAGGGGACACCTGTAGGTGTGAGGGGCAGTGAGTGGAGGGAAGGGGAGTGAGACATCAGGCCCCAAAGGACTGGGAACATCCTGCTGTGGGCTGTCACAGGGAGAGCAGGACAGCTGAGCCACCGGGGCCTGGGGGCTTTGATTCAATAAGCAGTTGCTCTGATTTAAAAATCAAAGGCAACTTTTAAAACTCTGTAGAAGTTGCCCTTGGCTATGGATCCGATCCCGTCTGGAGGCCCACAGAGAAGATGTCAGGATTCAGACTGGGGTTTTCAGGCAATCGATCTGGAGTGGCAGAGCTGGCTGGCTCAGAGCAGGCAGGGAGCTCAGATATGCTGATGCATTCAGATGGCTGCTGGAATGGTCCTTGGCTTTTGGGCTGGAATCTGGGTCTGAATGGCATGCAGGGGATGCAGGCATCACGGTGGCAGTCCTGGTGAAGGTGGCAGTCCAAGCTGAGGTGCCTGTCCCGGTTAAAGCCTCAGTCCTGCTTTTACCATTTGGTGTATTTGATAGAGTTTTTGTCTCCCACACAATCCATAGCCGGGCAGGAGCTGCAGCTGTGATGCAGTGAGCTGACGAGAGAGGTGCTAGAAATACCTCCCCTCAGCTGCTCAAGTGGTGTAATCACAGTGCACACGGTGAATGTGCCATTTTAGGGTCATTAAGTGACTGCTCTACACCCAACGCACACGGCGTGAATCAGGGTATTTCTGGTGATGCTGGTGCCTCTCCGTGGGGAAGAACAGGTGGAATAACTGACCTGCCCATCCTGCTGGCCAAGATCCTCAGCTATTCTTGTGCTGGGTGAGCTGACCTGCCCCCACAGTGCATGGCTATGGTGTCCACCCTGGAGTCTCTGGTGAAATCCTTCGAGCAATGAACCACAGGAGGGCTTGGAAATGCAGCGTCCCAGCTCTCTTCCATTAGTGAGAAACTTCTGACAAACTGAATTCAACACCTGGCTGAGGTTAATCAGGCAATGTCGGTCATGTTGCCTTCTTTAATCCTCTTTAGTGGGCACTGTACAATTATAAAGCAGGACACCACAGGTAATGATTGTAAGGCAGTGGGGCAGTGCTGGAATTCCAGGAGCAGGAAGCCCAGCCTCAGCTCAGGACCTGATTCCCATGTAAATTTTCTTTCCCTAAAAGACTCCCAGGTTTGTGCTTTCAGACTCCCACGGCAGCGTGCATCTCACAGTGCAGGCATTATCTGCTTTTGGCTGCCTGCACAAGCTGTTTCCAGGAAAAGCCTGAACACTGGTCCCTTTGGGCTCGTCTGTGTGACATTGCAGATGTGCTACAGGATCCTATAGACTCACTCTCCAGCAAAGCCTCTGAGCTGACTCTGCTCTTCTGAGGATTTTAACGAGTGCCAAAATCTCACAGCTTTTCCTTCAGTTTACCATCAAAGTGTTTTAAGTGGGGCTTCCCAAGTGAGGACTTGGGAAGGGAGCAGCTTCTGGTGTGAGTGCTTCTCCCCTAAAAACCTGGGCAGCCATCAGGCTGTGTGGCAGGAACATGTTGACTGGATGTCTTTGGATGAGACCTGGCCTGGCCTCCATGGAGCTGTGAGCCCTGGCCAGGCTGAGGAGCATCCCTGAGGGGGTCCCCAGGGTCAGGACTGGCTGTGCCTTCTGCCATCAAATCCCCATCCTCCTGAGAGGCTGGAAGATTCTTGGGGACAAATAAGTTTAGCTACCTCTGTGGGTACCTGTTCCCTGTTCTAACTTTCACATCACTGTTTTGTGTACTCTGCAGCGGAGTTGAAGGGCATGGGGGCTCATTTGGGATACAGGAGTTTGTTTGGGATGCAGGGGCTCATTCAGGGTGTGCAGGCTCATTTGTGGTGCTGGTGGCTCATTTAGGGTGGCAGGCAGCAAGTGTTGAGGGCAACACATACCAACCAGCCCTGCTGGGATTCCTGTGTGCTCTACTCCACGTGCTGGGGCTTTTCCATCAGCCCCAGTGCTCTCCCCAGTGCTTTCATAACAGTTCCAGCCAAGCCATCAATATTTAAAAAGACTGCAAGTGCTCATTTCCAGAGCTCCCTGGTGCAGGCAGCCCCGTTCAGCAGAGCACAGCCCTGCACAGAAAGCTTCTTCTGGGCTCTCCGCCCTTCCTTTTCCTAGGGATGGATTTGACTTCTATTATGTATATCCTGAAACAAGGATACCAGAAAACATACATTAGACCAATAACCATATCATAAATATGTATTTGCACTGGAGCGGGCAAATTTATCTGTTGAATGGTTTTTTTTAAAACAAAATAAATTCACAGGATAAATTATTCAATGATTAATATTTGACCAGGCGCAGTGTATGCAGAGTTACCTTAATCTGTTTGTGGGCCGGAGCTGCCTCGGGAATGCAACGTTCGTGCAGGATTTTTACAGCTGTTAAATATTAAGGGCCTCTTGGTCATGTGCATGAGGGTCCCATAAATCATTTTGGCTCTGTAAAGGGGCCTTGAAATGCAAGTAAATCACTTTGCTGCTTGTTTTATGGTCCTCATATGCAGCAAGAGAGATATAAAAAGGCTTAATGTGTAAATGAGGATCTGACTTCACTGGTTTGGGATTTGCGATAGTTTCCCAACGACAAACTCCCTGCAATAAGTGGGAGTGTGGCCGGAGGCAGCACATGTTGTGGTGAAGCAGCTGCCTGCCCTGTCCCATAGGCTGTCAGGGTCCCGGGGTCCTCCCTGCCACTGTCCCTGTCTGTGTCCCTGCCCCAGCCCTCCCAGGCACCCGTTACCCACCATGGGGTGACCCCAGTCCCAGCAGCTGTGCTGGGAGAACGGGGTAGCCCAGGGCTGCTCTCACAGTGATGAGGTGTCTCAGTCCAGCTCATCCTTTGGTCATTGGACCATGACTGAACTATAATCAAACATGAGCTTCTATCCCAGATACTGGTAATGCTTCTTTTAATTTTATTTTTGCTTAATATGTAAGAGAATTCCATTAAACTCAGTGAAATCCATAGGCTGGCAGAGTCGAAACTATCTGAGCCAAGCTGTCACTGTGATATCATAACTAGAGCAAATGGCTTTTGATTTGGTGATGGCAACGAGACAGACCTTTAGCTGTAAATTATTCATGTACAGGACTAATACAGCAAACATTACAGACCATGCCAAAATACTACTTGGATATTTGCTATGCTTGACTGCGATGTAGACGAACGATTCCTTTGTCGCCGGCAGTAGTTGGTGAATCACTGATCTTCTGCTACTGCTTATCACAGCACAAATGCAAGTACCCATGAAATGAAATTTCTCTGGATTAATTAAATATTTTGTGTTACAGATTAATCTCCCACGTTGAATAAGAGTTTGTTTTATTTTTTGAAGGCAATACGTTGAACTTTGAGAGTGAAATATAATATTAAGCCCCAGAGAGTGAATAAATCCTGCTAAGCTGAGCACTCAGCTGTGAGAATCCCAGACCCTGTAAGTGTATGCCTTCCTGGGTGGAAAAGAGGCTTCCTCCTGGCACAAAGATGCTGAGTTGCTCCCTCCTTCCTGCAAAGGGCTGAGCTGTACCTACTGCACCTCAGTGGGTCAGTCCTGCCTCCCCACAGGGGTCTGCTGCTGCTCCTGTTCCCCCTCTCCTGGGACCACCCTGTGCCACTCCTGCTGCATTGGGACCCTCCTGCCCCTCCAGGGCCCAAGCCCTGTCTGGCTGTTGGCTGGGATGAGCCATGAGTATGGCACTGTGATGTGTGTGCAGTATATTCCACATTAATTCAGGTACAACAGCTCCTGTTAGGAGTTACTTGCTGGATTTGCAGCTTCTTCTAATGGCTGGGCAGCAAAACTGTCAGGAACATTAGTTCCCCTGGGAAGCAGGAGGTGCCTTTGTCTGGATTCAGGCTGCTTGGCAGCAGCTTTATAAGGGTGCAAAGGGACAGTCAGGGTGGAGTCCTGTGGTGACTCAGGCCTGAGCAGCTCTCAGGAAACTGAGAAGAGTGTAAGCAGAAAGTCTTCTCACACCATCAGGTATTGAGTTGAAACTGAAACATTTAGACTCTTTAAATTATAGTTTTGGCCTTCTTCCTCAATTTATCCATCACAATTCTGTTTGTCTGCACCACACGGAACCTGAATTCACTGCTGACTGAACCATGGTTTTGGCTGCGGAGTGATGCTGAAATGAGGCTGGTGTGGCTCATGGGGGGCCAGGCTCTGCACCCCCAGGACTGCACCGTGTCCATGTCCGAGCTGGTGCTCCTGTGAGCTCCAGCTCAGCTCAGAGAGCTCCGAGAACCAGATTTGGATCTCACAGCTGGTCAATAAATAATGACCATAAAACACTAAAACAAGCCTCTTGACCGGCAGGTCACACATGCATTTAGACTGTAATTTATCTTCTCTGAGCAACAGAACTGGCCTGCAGCGCTTGGTTTTCATCAGATAAAGCTGAAATATAGCAATAGGTCTCTGTGTCAGCATCAGTGCTGGATGCAGGAGGAAATGACTCCCAGAAACAAGCTCTAGACTACTTCCTTATGGCTGGGAATAGAGCTGAAAAGGAGAGGACTGATGGAGGTCTTTTAAACCACAGGCTGCTGAGGTTTTATCCCTCTCCCCACCAGGAAAAAGCCCCTCTGCCATGCTGGGGATGCTCGGTCTGTCAGGACACAGGGTGGAAGGGTCTTGTTGGGTTCTGTTTTCTTGTGCTGCTGAGCTGCCTCATGCGTTAATAAACCTCTTCCTTTATCAAATTACTTTGTTTCTGTAGCTGATTTGAAGGCAAAAGGGCCCAGGAGGGTGCAGGAGAGGAGGGAAGAGAGAAAGGAAATGTCTCAAGTAATTAGAGTGATTAGAGAAGCTGATCACTCTACTTCCCTAAAACTGTGCTGTTTCCTCGGGAGGCTTTTGTTGTGTAAGGGCTGCAGCAGCAGAAAGGTACATGGACAGGGGGCTCGGAGTCCCTCCTGGAGAAGCCAGGCCTGGGCATGGCTTGACCCCTGTACCATGGCTTCACTGTGAGCAGCAAAAAAAGGCCTTTGGCAGGTCGTCTTGTTCCTCAGATGTTAAGAGATGCCACCCGTGAATCTACCTTTAATAATTACTTTTAATCTTATGTGAGCAAATCACGGAATCAGTGAGGTTGGAAAGACCTCCAGGATCACTGCGTCCAACCTGTGCCCAATCCCCACCTTGCCAAAGGACCAGAGCACTGAGTGCCACGTCTAGTTGTTCCTTAAACACCTCCAGGGATGGAGACTCCACCATGTCCCTGGGCAGCCCCTGCCAAAGCCTGACAACCCCTTCTAGGAAAAAATTCTTCCTGAAATTCTTCCTGAATGATTTTGCAGGTGGCACCTCATGGGGTTGGTGAGGCTAGAGCCAGAGTGTGTAGAATGCCAAGGCAAAGGCTCCCACGTCTGCCACTGCTGCCCCTTGGCTACATGCCTCATCTGTCTAGAAAGTGCTGGAAGCTCTGCATTCAGTCATGCCAGAAATGTATAACAAACACTTCTGATGGAACAGAAAAAGAGCAACAGAAATCAGGAAAACATAGACTAGATGTTCAGTTACTCCTCAGCTCCATCACTTCAGGCAGGTGATGGCAACTCTGGCTGCTCTTCCAGGGCTGCCCTGGAACCTCCATCCCACGACTTCAGTGTCATGGGGGTGAGCTGACCATTGTGTGTTCCTGTTGGTGTCGTCTGTCCCTGTCCACATTCTGTTTCCTGCAGATGGAAGTTTTCTCTGCAACACTCACAAGCCTGTTGTGCCAACAGGGTGGTTGCCCAAGGGGCCAGAGCCAGGTCGCTGCACCCCATAACCTGTTCCTGCTCCATCTCTCCTCGGGGCTGTACTGAGAAGGAATTGCTATGCCCACTGGGGAAGCCTGACATTCCAACCCTCAAATTAGCTCTGTATATATTTTTTTCCCCCTCTGAAGTTTCCTTTAGATTCAGCCAGCCTTCACAATGTGCCTCATTAGCCCTGGGGTAGCTGTGAGACACGGTGATTTCTGAAGCAATGAAGTGTGTGTGAGGTGAGGAGCGCGAGGCTGCAGCTGCAGCTGGTGGGCTCTTTTGAAGCCTTTTCCAGTCAGCAGAAATGCTCACATTATTTCCAGAGGGATTAGGATCATGCCTGTACATAGATGAGAGCTTACTTAAATTTTCAACATTTCTTCTAGGTCAAAGGACAGTTAGTCCAATTTTTCCGTGTTTGATGCATTGCCACATTACAGCATGTAGAAAACTCCTTCCATTATTATAACTTTGAATACATTTGTAATGCTCTGAGGCTTCCTATGAATACCACAGAGGTGCTGGGCTCATAATCACTGAGATTTTCTGCATTCCTCTGGAGAAGTTTAATAGGAACCTCTAATATCTCCACAGACTTTTTGCATCCTCCTTTATAAAAATATGGAAGAAAATATTAAATAATCTGTTAGATTTGGCAGGGGGAAAAAAGTATTTTCTTCTTCTGTAACTGCAGGGCAGAGCTGTGGATTAGTTAACCCAAACCAGATTAGTTTATTTTCCCCAAAGCTATCCAACCCAGTGCTGGATAGAGCCAAATGGGCAACCCAGTGTGGCCACCTCAAAAAAAAGTTATCCTCTAGACTCATTAGGGAAAAGTCTTTCAGGACCTGGTAGAAAACTCTCCCCATAGGACATGTGTGCAGCTGCTGGTGTTTGGTACTGCTACAGAGCTGGTCAGGTGGTCCCAAGGTTGGGGACAGCCCAGGATCCCACGTCCCTGATGGCCTCTCTGTCCCCACCTCCCACTCACTTTGCAGAGAGAGATTTCTCTGGCCCGGTGTGTTCCACACATCCCCTCTGCCACTGAGCATGGATATTGCATTGTGTTTTCCATCTCTAAATGTCAATCATTACAGACTTCACTTGGATTTATCTCCTGCAGTCAGTTCACCAACATTCTGATTCATTTTCTGAAGTTGCTGGTCCCTTTTCCCACAACACCTTCCTTGAAGTTGGAAGTGATGGGGCATGTTAGGCTTTGGCTGGTTTCTACTTTTATTCTTTTTATCCATAGTAAAAGTAGAACAAGATGGGTGTTTCATTGATGCTACACAAGATGAGAGTGCTCAGAGCCAGGTGCCCTCCAAAGCCTTGTGTGGGATGGAGGACCAGCCCAGCCACGGTGGTGCTGTCCTCGCCACAGCTCAGCACCCTCCTCACCCCTTCAAAACCCCCCATGGAAGGGAAAAGCTTGTGATCTTTGAGCATTTAGGATTGGCCAGGCATGGGTAACTTAATTGGTCTTGAAACCTGTGCTGAAAATGTTTGGAATAAAATAGTGTCTGGAGGGTCTCCCACTTCCTGCATTTATTTGATGCAAAAGTACTTTGCTCTAGATGCTAAATCAGATAAACCAAACCATTCATTTCTGAAAGTTCAATTCACCACTTAAAGGATAGAAAATAAACCAAGCTAAGCCACAGCAAAACTGAACAACGAGATACAGGGTTTAAGGCAAAGCCCACTGTGCCTGGGAATGTTTCTCACATAAATCAAATTTATCTCTGTAGAGCAGAAGCCCAGTTTATGAGGTTCAGACAGGGAAAAAAATAAGAAAACTTCCAGAGAGAGTATCTTAAATAGCTCATAAAAAACAAACATCTTCCCCTATGGAAAGAGATATCTGATAGTCCCAGAAATGTGACAGCCCTGATCCAAAACTCCAGTGCCATTAGTGCTCCTGCTGTGGCCTCAGCTGCCCTGGTCATGCTTCAAATGGTCAATAACCAACAGCCCCTCACTTTCTGGTTTTCCATGCACTGCTGCCCCACACCATGCTCTGTTGCTGGGTCTGCCAGTGGCACACGAGACTCTTCTTCAGAAGGTGCTCCTGAAGGATGCAGCTGGTTCAGAGCTGGTGCAAATGCACAGCTGCAGCCAAGAACCTGAGCTGTCGATTAGTGCCTCTTGTTAGGGTGAGTTGCTGCCATCCTCCCAAGTGATAATTAAACAGGGAATGCCCTACAGCACCACTGGGCAGCTTCTGTGGCTGACTGTGCTTATGGAATTATGGATAGTTTGGTTTGGAAGAGACCTTAAAGCTCATCTTGTTCCACTCCCTGCCATGGGCAGGGACACCTTCCACTAGACTAGGTTGTTCCAAGCCCCACCCAACCTGGCCTTGAACACTTCCAGGGATGGAGCAGCAATTCCTGGTAACTAGGGAAGTGATGTGCACCTTCATTTGGGGATGAATCCTTAGTATGGAGGAACAGTGCCTTGGGTCTACCAGGAAAGCCCCTCAGCGTGCAGCCCATATGGGCAGGGGTGCCTCAGCCACCAGCAGCTCCTAGCAGTGCTGCTGGTGTCCCTGCTTGGGCCACAGGTGACCATTTTGTACAACAATAAAGCATCAGTGAAGGTCCTTAGATTGTTTAAAACCATATAATAGCAGTTAGAATCACATGGAAACATTAAGGTTGGAAAAGACTTCCAAGATCATCAAGTCCAACGTTTGACTGAACACCACCATGTCCACCAAACTATATCAGGAAGTGCCACATTTACTTGGGTTTTGTATACTTCCAGGGATGGTGACTCCACCGCTTCCCTGGACAAGTTGTTCCAATGCTTAACCACTCTTTCAGTACAGAAGTTTTCCCTAATATGAGATGTGAACCTCCCCTGGTGCAACTTGAGGCTGTTTTCCCTTGCTCTATCTCTCATTGCCTCTAAGAAGAGGCTGACCCTCACCTTGCTACAACCTCCTAATTAGGAGTTCACTAATGACTTTAAGCAGGAAGGAAGAAAATTATTTCCACAGTAATTGTTTTCATAAGAAACTTTTCAGCTGGGTCTCTCAGCAGAACCATCCCTGACTGCTTTGCTGCCCTCAGCCCTCTCTCTGTGCTTGGTTCAGCTGCATCAGCCATGGTCCATCTCCCTCCATAATAACGACATTCATCATGTCACTGTTCCCCATCCAGAAAGCAGCTGCTCCTCTCAGCTCTGCCTGTGCCAGCAAGGCCTGGGGGACAATGCTGGCAACGCAGGGCTAAACAAGGCAGAGAAGAAATGCCACTAATATCCTCGTTGTGGGGTGATGACTCCAGGCTGCTCCGGCAGAGTCTCTTTTACCTGTGCAGGTGCTTCCAGTGGTGCTTCACAAGTGGCTTCAGCTGGTCCAAATGGGAGTGACTCCCCTCCAGGTCCTTGGGTACTGCTGGTAGAGCTGCAGAAACCACCATGGAAGAGCTGGTTTCCTTCATCTCCCACCCTTTACGTGGCATCCAACATGGGCATTGAGCTTTGCCAGCACACTGCATGGGTGCATCAGGAATGGGGAGAGGCTGGAGACCCCTCCTTGGGGGCTCCTCTGCCAGGAGTCAGCAGGGGCTGACAGCCAATCCCCTCCACTCTGAGAGGCTGTTCAGCCATACCGTGAGCTGTAAGGGTGAGCAGCAGGACTGTGTTTACTCACCTTTAGTAATCTTGGGTTTAAATTCAAAGAATCTCCTCCCATCACCACCCCCTTTCAATAGCGTCACATCAGTTGTGCTTTATAACAGCTCCCTGTCTGTTAGACAGCTTAATTATTGATTTATAGCCCTGTAATACAGCTTAATTACTGGTTGATAGCATTATAACCCCCATGCTGTGAGCGTGGAAAGTGAAGGGAAAGACCTGGTAAAGTAAAGCGACAAGAAGTTGGAAACCCCAAGGAGAAGGAGAACTGGACTGCAGAGCCTGGGAGAGCTGACTGAGGAGCCCCCATGAACACCTCCTGGGAAGGGTGACTTTTGGGAACAGTGCTGGAGCAGAGACAAAGAGACAAGGGAAGGATACTCCAAGAATAGCAAATCACTTGATACGCAGAGTAAAAGATGAGAGGGAAGAAACTGGAGCGACGGCAAGAACGGAACAAATGAGAGGTGAAAGGGGTGAATTTGTCCATGTGATGATGGCAAGGGTAATTGCACACAGAGGCCACTGAGAGAATCCAAGGAGAGACAGATTTATATATAGTATGTATTTATGTGTGAGGACCAGGTGGGAAATACATGGGAAGAGAGTATGTGATTAAATAATCAGGAGAAAAAAGTCAAACCTGGGTCTTTTAAAAGGAGAGCTGGGTTTGCTCCAACTGTAACCATAATAAAAAGCCATGAAAAGACAGCAGAACCGTAGATGGATTTAAAAAAATATCTTAGTCAGTGGTTGAAACCAGTGCTGTTAGCAGAAACTCCTCATTTAAGAATTAGTTATCTCTCTGCCTGGGGATTTTCCTACTTGACATCATGAAATAGCTTGTCAAGCTGGTGCACGTCTGAGCGTCGACGTTGAGTGACAGACTCGCTGTCTTTGAGTGCTGGTCTCGTCAGTGCCTTGTGCCTCTGAGAGTTCTATCCCTGCTGGATTTGCCTGCTCCACCAGCTTTGCAGGAAGCATCCAGCTTGTTGCTGAGCACTGTACAGTTACTTAGGTAATTTGATTTTTATGTCAAAGTAGCTCTGTCAGGATTTGGGCCATTGCTGTAAAACCAGTCAAGCTAAAGTCAAACCAACTACTCTCTCCCGTAAACCCATTCCAGACGGTGCTTCCTGTGCCCAGGGGTATGGCACAGAATCAGAGAATGGCTTGTGTTGGAGGGGATCTTAGGGATCATCTTTTTCCAACTTGTTAAAATATGAGTAATATTGGAGCTGCCATTTTGTCAAGTTTTAGAGGTTGAGCCCCAAGAAGTCCCTGAGATTCGTTGTCTCAGCCCTTATTTCTTACCTTTCCATATCTTCAGCTCCTGGTTTTATTGTGCCTACCAAAGAGGCAGAAGGAAATCAGAAATCAAGTCCCTGTTACTCTTTTTTATTCTGTTTCCTGAAATTTCTTTGCTCTGATGTCATTTGTGGTGAGGGTAAAGGGGAACACACAATTTATTCTACATTATGTTCAGAGTAATGACAAGTCTTAAAATAGCTCTCAATTAGCCATTGATTGCAATTAATTGGAACAACACAGGCTGACATGATAACTTTGTATCTCCAGAGCATTTTTGAGTTCATGAGCTCTAATTTTCAAAAATTCAAAAATTTTGGCTCCCACATTATCACAACCATCTGTCAGTGGTTTAAAATAACAGATCTTTGAGAAGGAGGAGCAATCCACACTTTGGCTTTGCTAATTAAAACAGGTGTCCAAAATGGGGCTCAAGTTTAATGTAAACTGGGGGTTTACTTATAGGTGTGAAAATCCTGTGTATTGCCCAGAGAGGTTGTGGACTTCCCATGCTGGAAGTGTCCAAGGCCAGGGGGAAGTGGGCTTGGAGCAACCTGGTCTAGTGGAAGGTGTTCCTGCCCATGTCAGGGGGGTGGAAGAGAAGAGCTTTAAGGTCCCTTCCAACACAAACCAGTCTGTGATTCTATGATTCTATTATATATATTTATCCAGGTCTTTCCTACTAGCTCAGAGCTACGTGCAGTCATGGACACAACACATTGGGGTGACCAGGCTGGGGAAGCTGCTCTGACATTGAGTTTGTGTGTTCAAGTTTTGCTGACACTCATCTCATGTCGTGCTGGATTTCTTGGCTCTCACAGCCAAGGAACCTTCATCAATGCTCATTGGGTAATGCCAAAATTAGGGCCTTGCAAGCAGATGTGTTTTCTGATTATTCACACTAATTTGGTTGTACCTGTGCTTTAATTAAAGTATGATTGGAATTTATTTCTTAATAAATACTGGGAATACGTCAGTACAAAACAGCAGTGGGGCTTCAATCCGTGATAACGCCTACATCACTTTCTTGGCTTCTGACTGTCAGTTTGTTGTCTGACCAGAGGGTTTCTTGTCTTGTGGTGCAGCCCTTAGCCCATGCAATGGGTCATTCCAGAGGATTGTCCAGAGAGAAGAAAGAAAGCCCTTGCCCCTTAACCCAGACCAGTTCAATTCCGTCAAACTTCACTTTCAAGTCCTTGAGCATAAGTTTTAAATAAGAGAAGGTAAAAGGAAAGGCTGTATTGAGATAAGGTACTGCATTAAGATAATACAACATTAATAAATCAAAAAATATTCAGAAGAGTCTTAAATTTGAGGGGCCAAGGCTGGATTAAATAGGAAGGTGCCAGTAGTGGCAGCTGTTAATTCTCTGTGCACCAAACTTACATGAGCTGGATGTGTTTGGCAGGACAGAAAGAGCAAACACGGTGGGTAGAAGAAAACTTGGATGTCAGGTTTTCATACCAATGTCATTTTCCCAGAGGAAAATACACTTAAATGCCTCAGTCCTGTTGGCCGGATATTGTTTCTAGTCACAGTACTGGGAAAGCGGAGCACAAAGCAAGAAAGCAGCAATTAATTACTCCTTGAATTTCTATTTCTTGTATTGGAATGCTGAATGCTCAGACCTCTTCAGCCTTTCCTATGAACCAATCTGGTTATTTCACTGTCCTTCTTCAGTTAAAGTCCTTGCTAAACCATAAGTAAAAATACCAGTGAGAATGGGAAGAGCGTTGCTGAGCTCTGCCCATGCTTCACCCTGGCCACAGACTTCTTTAGTGGATGAGAACTAAAAGGAAGGAAGGTAGATCTGGCTTGTGCAGAAGGATCTGGGTTGTGCAGATGGATCTGGGTTGTGAGGTAGATCTGGGTTGTGCAGGCCAGAGTGGTTTCAGTGCTCACAGAGAAGGATTTAGTTAAGCAGACAGCTATGGTCAGGCTGATGAAGAGCTTTAAAAAAAGAATTGATTTGAAGAGACGGTAATCAGAAACAATTACAAATTGACAGATGACCTGAATTTATGACGGAGACATTTGCTGAGGTATCATCACACATCTTCATAGTAAGAGGCAGAACAGTTTCCTGAACATGACAGTGACTCACTCAGGGGTGAAACGTGCTGAGCAGTGGGATCTCCTGCTTCCCCCTGACCCCAAAATCTGCACAGGCCCCATCAGACTTGCCAAGGAGGCTTTCAGTCCCTCTGGGCTGAGGCTCCTTCATGTGTTGTGCTGGTTGAAGGGTGCAGAGCAGGACAGCCACAGCATTCCCTGGAAAGGGTGCAGGTAAGGCCAGGCTGTTCCTGCAGCTACTGTCACCACCTCCCTGCTCACGTGGGAGACACTCGAGGCTGGAGGGTCCTTTCAGGACACATTGGTTTCTTTAGACAAGTGCTGAGAAGCACTTCACACAGGGTCTGCAGGTGGGCCAGCACAGGGGATGTCACTAGAGTGAAAAAGGTTTATTGCACAGAAAAGTGATGCCCAAAAGAATAAACTGGCCATGGAAGGAGCTTTCTCCTCTATAAGTCTCTTGCTACGAAGTGCAAGGAGTCGTCTGTACGACCTGGGTACACCACAGCTTTCAGAAACAGTCTGACAACATCCATGACCACGTTGACCAATTTCTCCCAACACTTTCTGTTTCTCACCATACTGCTGCTCACACTTTGGGCTTCTCTTTCCGCTCCGAATCTTAACTTCATCACATGCTACTTTGAGAAAGAGCCATATATAAATATTTTGGCTCATTTAATATGCCTTCTGGTGTTTTAACACCAGGTCTCTTATTTTTCTCCACCATTTGGGGAACTTATTTTTATTTTCAAACAAATTTGATACTCTTACAGAAGTTCATTTCCTGAGTTGAGTTTTTTAGGAAAGATTATGGGAGTGCTGGTAAAATGACAATGTGCTGTAAGGCTCCTGATGGAAGTGCATGTGCTGCTGGGGATCAGCTGAAGTTCCCTTTGCATAGAGAAGACAGGCCATGGGCAAACAATTCTGGAGTTTATATTGGGTTGGCAAGTTTGGAACATTTAAATGGAAAAAGCTTTGAAACAGGAAATTGAAATCTGTAGACTGGGCTAGGAAGGAACCGGGAATTCACAAGAAGCAGCTCAAGTCCACAGCAGCAGGACAGCTACCCCCAAGAAGGGTAAAAAATTGTATGAGCTTGCTAAGGGGGTAGTAAGAGCCACGGGTTCTGCTGGTTTCCTTCCTTCCCTGGTTCCCTTCCTCCCCCCTTCCCCTTCCTCCCCTTGTTCCCTTCCTTCCCCTCTTCGCTTCCTCACCCTCAGTCCTGGCTTTGAACATATGGGAAGGTTCAAACCAATGACATTACCTACTAGTCCTTCCCTGGTTTTTTTTCTCACTGAAATTTTACTGAAGATACTTGATCCTAAAGGCAAATAAATCCATGGTGTGTCCGTCCTGCTGCCAGCATGGATCCTGGAACCTGTTACTACCTGGCATTTGTCATTGTTCCTCAGCTTTACCTTGGTAATTTTATTTAGACAGGGGCATTTTCTGCTGATAAATCTGACTCGATTACCAAGTCAGAATGTATTTATTAAAACACCAATTAGAGCTTGGTCTCTCATCAATCACACCACCTTTAATTCCTGCATGGATGCAAACCCACTGGAGATGCTGGGCTCGCATGAGTGCGTGATCTAAATCAAATTGTCACCTCGCCAGCATTGCCTTATCCTCAGCCCCAGAGGCAATCCAGTTTTGATTTACCATATGAATAATGGGTGACATTTTTAAAAGCTTCCACACTTCATTTTTTGGCATTGAAAGTTCAACACTGGCTTCACAAGGCTGGAAACAATGATGAGCACAGAGGTAAGGGCACTGTCCCCCTCATACACGCAGGTGATGGGACCCAAGTGGGATAGAGAGCTGGCCAGAAGGTGCCCCCATAGGCTGGGAACTACCCTGTTGCCACCTGCTGATGGTCCTGTATGGGCAGGGTGGTTAAATACTGCCCTCAGGTGCTGCAATAGCCCCAGCAGAAGAGATAAAGTGTGGTGGAGACAGCAAAGCCGCAGAACAGTGGAGAGGTAAAAGCCATGGGACAGGGAAGGATGAAAGGTATGTGAAACAGAAATAAAAAATCAAAACCGACAACAAAGCCCTAAAGGAGAAGCAGGAAGAAGAATAAAAGGTGAAAGGACAACATAAATGGACCAGATAGGATTGAGAACAGGAGGAAAATGGCTCAAATGATGGTCACAGACTGGAAGTTGGTACAGCCACACACATAAAGGTAATGAGGGTCTGGATACTGAAAATATCCCTGCCTGCCTCAAAACCAGCATCAGACAGTGCCTCAGCTCCATGTCCTGCTTGGGGACATTGTCCCTTCCCAGCTGTGACTCCTGCAGGACACTCCTGGGATGGTGTGACACGGTTCCTGGAACAGGCCACAGACCTCAGGAGAAAGGGCTGTGAAAACTGCAGAAACTGAATAAAAGGAATATAACTCTGAGAATAAGCTCATCAGCTTGTGAGGTCAGAGTTGTGTGAGAGCACAGCCTTCATTCCATTGCATGTTCTACCACACCAGTGACTTCCAGTCCAAATTCAGTAGGAAAAAAATCAAACATTTTTAAATTTTCTGTGAAATTATAATTTGCAATATTTGTTCTGAAATATCACAACGTTGTATTTCCATAGGTCTGAAGTGTTATAACAGAAAATTAACTATATGTGGTGCGATATTAAAGTTGTAACACAGATGTCAGAATGCAGGGAGGTGTTGACATGATCTGACTGAGCACATTCCCACTGCAAATGCCATCGAAGTTACTGTCCTCCTTTAGAATATTTCAATTTCAAGACAGCACCATTTACCAGTGAAAAAATGCCCAAGAAGTGTTGAGCCCTTCCTCCTGGGCCTGTCAGAGACGTCACGTATTTGGCTGTGTTCCTTCTGTGCTCCCAGGTGGGCCTGGAGAGTGGTAGGGGATGATTTCTATCCAGTGCAGCAGCTGGATAATTTGTTTGTGATTAAATCCAGGGGAATCCAGTGTTGGGGACAGGGAGAGGCTGAGTCTGGGGCCAGACCCAGAACTGGGTGCAGGTACTTGGTCAAACAGGATTAGGTTGGGAATTACCTATAGGGGGCAATTACATTTGATTAGTATGAAATTCCAGGTTAGCCTTTTTCTGGGTGAACTAACTCAAAACCCTCCTTCTCCCAGTTCCTCAGAGTGGAGGAGGGGGAGATGTCCCAGCCTGCTGTAGAACTGGGCTTTGGGGCACTTACAGACCCCTCAAGGTGTTTCTGCAGCCCCCCTGCTCTCAGGGGGTCACCACCAGCTGAGGGGTGTTGGGGGGGCAGAAAGGTGGGGATGGGGGAGCGCTGCCCTGAGACCCCCAGGACCACCTGCGTTGGGCTGTTCATCCCAGGCTCAGCATTTCCAAATTCAAGTACCTCCATGTCTGAGCTGGACTTGGCTGGCGTAGGGTCATTGCCATTCTCTCACCATAAAACTCTTTGTGGGCTTTGGTTTGAAGGTCCTTGGTTTATATCCCACCCCTCTGCAGAGTGGGTTACTCTTTCTCCCGTTTTTTCACAGCAGCTGTCCACTGCATGTGGATTTCCCATCCCCTCCTTGCAGTGAGTTGGTTGGGAAAGAGGGAGAGAAGGGGAAAACTGGGTAGGTGATGGTTTGTGTGTCAATTATACATCAGAGGCTTTACTGCTGCTTCAGAAGCTTCTAATAATAATAATTATAATTAGGGCACTGGGAGAAAAATGTGCTGAGATCAGGGAGGAAAGCAGGAAAGCCAGGCCAGAATTAATTAGCCACTTTTATCTAAGAATCTCAAAGCATTTAGACATTAATTAATGAATTCAGTGGTTAAATGAGCATGATGCTCGGTTTGTGCCGGCATCATGGCCAGGCTCGGGCTCAGCACCTCTCCTTGCCCAGCCCTGTATCCTATGGGGTGGATGCTGATGCAGGTGCTTCCCTCTCACTGCTAAACACAGAGAAATAGTTCTTTTTTCCTTTTGGTTCTGCCTGTCAGCCTGACAGCACCCAAATCTGGGGTGGGGAGACCTGTCCTGGGCAGATTTATGTTGCTGGGAGCTGTGCAATTCCCCCAGTCCCCAAGAGGCACATTCCTGGCACACTGAACAGTGATGGCTTTCCATGGGATATGAAGATTCTCTGCCAACCCAGACCCAAACTCCGTGAAATCTGCCCCCTGTGTCACTGAGGTTATTCCTGGGGCTCCAACAAAACTTTTGATTGCATGGCAAAATGGTGCCCAAAGGGAAAAAAAGGACCTTAGCAGTGCTTTTCTGCTAATCAAAAGGCTCCTGCTGGGCAGTGTGAGGGAGTGGCTCAGCCTGTGAGATTTGTGGTTATTAAAAAAAAATGTGTCCATCTCTGTCCCATGATTTTCTTGGAGCAGTTCAGGGTACAGAAAGAGCTCCCTGGCTGGAGCACTCCTTGTGGCACCAGTGGCTTGGCCAGGCTTTCACATTTCCCAGGGATCTGGAGATCTCTGTGTGCCCAGAGCACCTGCTACTGGACACCAGCAGTCCCAAGAGCCCTTCCCACCAGCCAGCCCAGGCCAGCTCACCAAGCACTGGTGCCAGGGGAGGTCTTTGCCCAGCGAGTCTCTCCAAACCCCACGGCTGTTCCCAGCGCTTCATCTCCCCTGGCTTCTGCAGCTCTGCCTCATGAATAGATGAGATTCTGCCTTCGGCTCACCCGTGGTATACCCATCGTTGGTGAATATTCATCAACGGAAATTAGCATCTATTAGGTCTTAACTGACTTACAAAAGCCTTGTTTTATGGTAATGAAGTAGTTGTGCCTGATGGCAGCTGGTGGGTTCCTCTGCCCAAGCCACTATCCCTGAGCTGGGTCTGGTCAGGGCACAGATGGCTGAATCCCTTCTTCTTCCCCACAGCCCATGGAAGCTGTGGCTGCTCCATCCCTGGAAGTGTCGAAGGCCAGGTTGGAGCAACCTGGACTAGTGGACGGTGTCCTTCCCCATGGCAGGAGGTTGGAATGAGATGAGCTTTAATGTCTCTACCAACTCAAACCATTCTGGGATTGTATGACAGCCATGCAGTTACACCCAGGAGAAGGGTGTCTGTGACCCGAGGAAGTGCCAAACATGAGGGGAGGCTTGTAAAGTTTCACTGGATGACCACATCAAGGTCCTGTGCCACTGCAGGGGCTGATGGTCAGGGGCTAATGGTGGATTTGGGCACTCGAGGCACGTACTGGAGCTTTTTATCCTTGGCTGGGTGAGCACAGCCCTTTGGGTTTTATGGGCTGTCCCACTGCTGTGGGATATAGATGTGGTTTAGCTGAGTGCCCCTATTAACTGTCTGGGTAGCTGTTAGGAAGGCACGGAGACCTGCCACACTCAGAGCCAGAGGTGGGAGGAGGTTACACAGTGCTAACAGGAACCGACCTGAGCAATAACCTTCTCCCTCTCAGCTCATTTTTCACTGTTTCTCAGACTTCATTTGGTTTGGTGTGGGGGGTCAGCAGTCAGGACAGCAGGAACGTGTCACCCTGGCGTCCGGGCAGGCAAGCACCCCCTGTGCTGCTGCCAGGAGTTTGGTCCCACGGTCTGGGAGGGAGGGAGACAGTGTCAGAGGGAAAACACATCAGGAAAGAGCCGGTGGCAGTACTGATGCTTGTCAAATGTGTTTCCTCTGTTAGGATTCACTGTTGTCCTTAAATGCACACAGGCAGCATGCGGAAAATCACTGATTTACAGGTGAGAAGAGCAAAAAGTGCTCACAGGAGGTGAGCAGGAACTGCTGGGATGGAGGCTCTCCCCTCCCACACTTCCCTGCTTCCCAGGGCCAGCCACAAAAACCCTTGCTGCTTCTACCTGATTGCTTTTGTCTTCCAAGCACCCACTCTGTGCTTAGGAAGGGCAGAGCTCTGGAGCCAGCCCTTGCAGGGAGCAGCCAGCAGAAAAACCATCTCGGAGGTGTGTGTCAGCTGCAATAGGGAGCTGGAATCCACACAGCTAATGGAAGTGTTCTTAGAGCACGTGTGATCAGGAGTTTACAGGGACTCAGCACATAGTGCCTTTGCCCAAGCCCAGCAAATGATAAAAAACTTCAATTTAGCCATTATTGACTGTTTTCAGGCAAGATACAGGACAGGATTGAAGCGAGTCTGTAAATTAGATGTAGCGCCACAGCTCACAGACTGAGAGACTCTTTCATCATTGACAAGGAAGAGGAAGGAGGAGATGAGGCTTCGTGACTTCTGTTTTTCTGCCTGTTTCTGAAAAATTATGTGCATTGTGTTCCTGGCTGAGAAAAGACGGAGACACAGGAGAGCAGGGCAGTGACTGTCAGTGGCTTTGTAGCCACCATGAGGTCACAGGCCCCTTACTCCAGGCTCGAGTCCTTGGGCTCAGGGGCTGCAAACTGGCAGTAAGATCTCTTTTTCTTTTTGGGTTCTTTTTTTCCCCATTTTTTGGTGATGGTCTGTGTCTGGAGTGGTGACACCAAATTGTCCCCTCAGTCTGTGGTATGAGGAGGTTTCCCCATTGGTCTCACCCCCCACTGACCCACTGGAGTCCAGTGGGGCCGTGACCCAGCACTGTGTGTCACCTGTCACTGCTCAAACTCCGGGACAGTGCTGTGGCTCTGACCAGACCATCCCCTCCTCTGCCCCTTGTCCCACTGTAAGAGACCCCTCAACCCCGGGGTGTGACATTGGGGATGGGTCTCTGGCTCCCTGTCACAGGTGAGACCAGGGGCTGCAGTGCTGCTCCCACACTGCAAGGCTGAATGATGCTTCTCTTGGCCTGGATGCTGTTAATACTCTGCATGAGCTGGGAATGGTAATTCCATTTTACTGGGAAGATGAATGCTTCCAAATGACATTTATCTCTGCGATGATTGCAGTGCGGTCAGGGAGCAGTTGTTACTGGTGCCAGCCCTCCCCTTTGTCACGGATTACTGCGGCTGGGCAGGGTTCCAGCTGAAAAACAAAAATGCCAGCCCTGCGCCGCATGAATCAGGAAATAGTTACTGTCCTGGGGTTCTATCACTGAGGCCATGCAAATGAAGGTCTGTGTTTCCCCAAAGCCTCTGGTTCGTGCGTGACCAGGCCCTTGTGTTTGGGGAGGCTGCTCTGATGGAGGTGGGATGTCCACAGGGTCAGGTTTAGGGCGGGGAAGAGGATGCTGAGGGGTGATGCCCACCAGAATGGAGGCTGGCAATGCTGGTTGCACCATCTGGAAGCCCCAGCTGGCTCTGCTATTGAGCCTTGGAGAAGAAAGGGTGTCTGGAGAAATCGAGTGCTCTGGCCATGGTCACTCACTCAGATTAAACACTGGATCTTTCAGTGGTGGTTTCTCAGGGAAGGTCTCGGAAAATTTTCAGACCCACATTGGATATAACAGAGATGTGAGCAACACATGCTGGCAGGATGGATGGAGGAGCTCCAGGGCTAATAGGAATCAGCTCCTGCTTGGGACTGGGTGGAGGGTTTGCTGGCAGTTTGTGATGATGGTCAGGGAAGTTTCCTGCAAGGGTTCCTGTGGCACCTGCTGCCTGTATCCTCCCCAGCCCCTGTGGTCCTAACAGGGATGAGCAGCCTGTCCTGAGTGTGGCTGGGGGTCTGGAACTGCCAGTAACCTCAGGCACTCTCTGTTCCTCTTGCAGGTGAGCCCTCACGGTGGTCCTCGTCCCACTGCGACTGCTGCTGCAAGAACGGCAAAGGCGACAAGGAGGGCGAGAGTGGCACGTCCTGCAACGAGCTGTCAACATCGAGCTGTGACAGCCAGTCAGAGGCCAGCTCCCCACAGGAGACTGTCATCTGCGGCCCCGTCACCCGCCAGACCACCATACAGACTCTGGACCGGCCGGCCAAGAAGGGCCCAGTGCAGCTGCTGCAGCAGTCTGAGATCCGCAGGAAGAGCGACCTGCTCCGGACTCTCACCTCTGGCTCCCGGGAGTCCAACTCCAGCAAGAAAAAAGCAGTGAAGGAGAAGCTCTCCATTGAGGAGGAGCTGGAAAAATGTATCCAGGATTTCCTCAAAATCAAAATCCCAGACAGGTTTCCCGAGAGAAAACATCCCTGGCAATCTGAACTGCTGCGGAAGTACCACCTTTAGGCTCAGGGTGGGGAGAGCACACAACCTTGTTACATTAGAGACAGATCCTAAGTGATACGAAAATAATTCCCAATAATATTTATTTGTTAGGTCACCAAAACCAAAATCCATCTCTAGTACTGCCTACTTTGCCTATTTCACCTTAACATTTCTAGTCGTAGGGTAAGGATACTTTTGCAGTCCTGGAAGCACAATAACAAACGCTTTCGTTTGTAAACCTGGAGTCTTACACAAGATGAAAACCTTAAGGGCACAACCAGACCCGCACCCGGGGATGGTTGCATGCAGCTGCCGGTGCCGTGGGAGCATGGCCTGGGAACAGGCAGGTCAGGGGGATGTGAACTCCGTGCCCTCTGTGTTCTCCTTGGAGCACGTCTCTTTGGAGGGAGGTGCACAGTGCAAAGCCCCAAGCTCTGCCGTGGCAGTTTAAGCATGTGTATATATATATGTGCATATATATATGTGTGTATATATATCTCTGTGTATATATATATGTATATATATATCAATATATATATATATCAATATATATTGCTTAAAGATTTTCTGGCTCTCTCCTCATAACTGCACTTTCTCAGATAAGAGCATTTTTTAGCCATCTGTGGATGTTCTGTTTCTTCTCCAGGTCTTTGAGAGCTAAACAGTAGAAATCCATCTCACTGTCTCTCCTTCTCCCCTCCCTGTCCTTGCCTCTGCTCTGAGACACTGTAAATGCACTTCAGTGGAGACCAGGGTGCAGTCTGTGGTTCTTTGTTACCATCAGCAAAATACTCTGTTTGTTTGGGATGATCTTGTCCGTCTGTGTCCTCCCCACACCTCTTGTGTTCCCCAAGACTGTCCAGTGCCAGTGGGGTAAAGGTGTGCTGATCCCAGCTGGAGGGCTATAGGGCTGGTTCCAGGGCTGTGTGCGGAGTGGCTGGGCTGGTTCCTGTGGATGCCAGCTGTGTGTGCCAGGAGGATCTGTCCCAGCTGGCAGGGACAGCGGGCTCTGTGTCCCATCTGACACAGAAACACCCACAGAAATCACCTGCTTAGCGATGCTCTGGCTGTGGGGATCCATTGCTGGAGGAGGGAACAGGTGTGTGCCAAGAGAAAATACAACCCTAGGAGGTACCTGTGTTCCCTCCCACAGATCCCATGGTGGGACAGCCAACAAACCATGCTGTGTGTCCTGTGTCACCCTGGGAGCTGTAGGAAAGGCTGGTCCTGCCCTGACCCACACGGTGTGGGAGTAAGGGAAAGGGAGCAGGTGGGTCTGTGGGGGGCAGAAGTGTCAAGGCCAGGTGAGGCCTGAGCACAGCAGTGCAGACCAGAGGGTGGCCAGGAGTTGGCAGATGGCAAAGGCATGGGATCAGCCAAACATGGAGCAGAGGAGGATTGGTGGGGGCTCGGCTCAGGGGGCTCAGGCTGCCAGGGCAGGCAAGCCGTGGAGAGTGATGGAAAACTTAATTGCTCCAGCTGGACTCTGTTGGCCACATCTGGGAACAAACCAGGTGGAGGATTTGGGATAAATTATTCATTTTTCTAAAGGCGCAGAAAGAAGATTTTATATATATAGAAAAAACTATAGGCAGTGACAGTGCTGGTAACACAGAGCACTTGAATTCTGACTTATTTAGTGTCCTGCAGGTTCCAGGGCTTCCCCTCTCCTAAATTCCAGAGGCTGCTATGGGAGATGCTGTCCCATCTGCACGGGTTCTTTCTGTGACCCTCATGCAGTTCCAGCAAGGTGGAATCTTCGTTCCTGTGGGGCTCCATCATGCTGGGCTGAGACTGAGGGGTTTGGCAGAGAACTGCAAGATCTTCATGAGCACACAGGTGTGTTTTGGTGAGGATGCACATTTTACCAGCAAAAAAAGGAAGCAATACTTGTCCAGAGGGATCCATAAGCATGAGCGAGCTGTAGGGAGGGGGAAACTCTCCCAACAATACATCTCCAGGTCGTTGGAGAACAGGGCTTGGATGTGGCAGCTGGTCATCACCTTTGTGGAGGGTGTATATGGAGAAGGTGCCATTCCTTACAGCTGGCATGCCAGGTTAGTACCGAGGATTGGGAAGGAGAGGCTCTGGGCTGGGAAATGCTTATTGAGAAACTCAGCACTTCCTGGGATTGTGCTTTAGAATGAGTTCAGGTTTTGGGACATTCCCTCATGCTGGATTTCAGGCCGGGCTGTTGTGCCACCCTCCATTTATGGGCTCAGATGGCACATTTTCCCATGTAAATCAATATTTTGCGCAAGATCCACAGATTTGGCCTACTTAGTTATTTTGTGGTTAGTTTAAAGCATTTTTCTTTCCCTACTCAACATTTCCTGCATCTTACCCCCCTGCTCTGGCACTAAGCAAGAGAAACTGAGGTATAGATAGGGCTGTCCTTGGGATTTCCAGTAGAGGATGGGACTGGGGACAGGTCACCCTTGTTCCTTGGCAGCAGATTGCAGCTAAAACCATGGCCTTTCACTCCAGATATTTTCCTGTCTCTTTTTAATATCACAAGTATTTGGGCTATAAACTGCATGTGCCAGAGTGGAAGAACAGGCATTGGGTGTGTCTGTGTGTTCCCAGGCTGATGTTCTGGGGGCACACGATTGCTCAATGATTAATAACTGTGGAAAAATTAGACCAAATGAAACGCGCCCAAGTGGGCTTGATTTATGTGGCCGTCATGTCTTCAGTTTGAGATGAAATGGTTATTACTCTCCAGTGCTACAGAAATAAAGGTCTTAAACATCAGTAATCACAGGCAGGCTGAACCTGCGGGGAAACCCAATTTGGGATGGAGCTGAAGGAGCGCAGTGCCCAGATGTGGGGCTCCTGAGTGTTCATGTGTATTCTGCTGCGTTCCTGAGGGACCTCATTCTGATCTGACTCCACATACGGTTGTTTTGTGAGTGGCTTGTGTAGAGCTGGGGCTGTGCTGCCAGGTCTTGTGCTGCTCACAGTGACTGGGGGACTGTAGGTGGAACACAGGAGCCCTGAGTGGTGTGGGGGGCTGTTGCCCCTCCCTGGTGGAGTCAGAACTGTGTGGATGCTGCCCAGAGCTCTCCTTCTCTCCTCCTCACTCACTGCTCTCTTTGCACCACTACGGCATCACGTCATCCCCTCAAAGACCCACCTTTGGGGCACCTCATTCTGCCATCACTGGAGCAGGGGCAGGGGATGGGAGCATCCAGCAATGGTGTGAAAAAAACACAGGCAGGTAGAGACAGGGACAAGGGGAATTAAAAGCGCTGCTTCATGGTGGCCCCATAGCTCAGGTGTGTGTGTGGCAGCAAGATAGGAAAGAGCAACCAGACCTTCTGCAGGCACCAGGATGGTGGCAGGAGGGTGACATTAGCACTGTAAGACCTCTTCCCGAAAATAATGCCGTGCACACACAACCACATATACATCCATATAGTTGGATAAATACAATCACACACCTTGGGATGAAAGGCAGATGCCGATACCTTCTTGGCAAGATTGTTCCCCCTCCCTTGTGGGATGAGCACCTCTCACTCTTCCCAGGGACAGGAAATCCCTGCAGTAGGTGGGTGTTGAAGTGGTACCTCAAAGCCTATGGTCAGCTTGGCAGGAGGAGGGGAATGCAGCCCATGCTCAGTGTGTCCAGCACCTCCCTTCTTCCAGGGCTTTTCCCTGGGGCTGTGCAAGGAAATGGGGCCATGCAGGGAAGAATGGAGACAATGCACTGCAGAGTAGAAAAGGAAACTGGAATGAGATTGCCTGGAAGACAGCTGGGTTTTGGGCTCTAAAAAATATTCTAGTCAATTCTACTTTGTTTCAGTGAGACGATCCATGTCTCTCCCTAGGACAGTTTTGGTAGCAAGCCAAAATTAAACTCAATTCACAAAGTACTTCATTCTTTGTAAAATATCTGGGAGGCAAACTGGACTTTGAGCTACTTTCCACACATAACAGAGACCAAATACAAGTTCTATTGAAACTAAATTGAAAACTTACATTGACTTCAGTGGGACTGAGACTCCCCTAAACCACCTTTTCTCAAGAAAAATGGGCACTTGCCCCAGTGGGGATGCATAAGAACATTCACATCCACTTATATTGCTCGTGATATCTGTCACCTCTGTGTGTAGCACAGGTTGTTCGGGGACGGTTTGGCACAGCCAGTCTGTAAATATCGTGGCCTGGTCTATAGTCTTGCTTAAGCTTAGCTCAGGGCGCTGGGGAGGGAGCATGGTGAGCACCCCCTGCCCCCATGGGCTACAAGGTGGGTGACACAGCTCCTGTCACAGCCACCCACATCCCTCCTGCCCCGGTGCCCACAACAGCTTCCACCTCTCATGGGCAGAACTCCCAGTTTCCAAGGGTTTTGTCACTTGCCCAAACACCTTGATACACCTGAGCAGGACTCAGAGTGTCGGGGGGAGACACAGGGAGATCATGTCAGTTTACATAGACCCATGGGGACCAAATTATTTTACCACCTGCACACACTATCCAGGGGCTTCTCAGCGCTCTGGAGAAGGTTTTGTGGTTTTAATTCTAGTTGGGTGAGTTCATTTATTAATTTCATTTGCAAATTGTGGGCTGAAGGAGAAGACAAGGTTGGGTTTTATTGGCAATGGCCATCACGTAACTGAGCCCTTCAGCTGTGTCCCAATTTGCTCTCCCAGCACTAGGAAGGCTGGGGGAAACTTTCCAGCTCCTTACCCTCCCAAGAGCCCTTCCCACCACTGCGAGTATGGACTTTCAGAGTACTTTATGCATCAGGCCCCATGTGTATCATGGTACAAAATAATTGTCCAGTCTTATGGATAGTTTATGCCCCAACGGGGTTTTGTAGATTAATAGTAAAAGAAATAAAAAAAAAAAGAAAAAATAGAAAAAGCACTTTTAAATTATTTATATTACAAAAAGACATTCTTTATTTTTCTTGGCATTGATGTCACTTAGCTAAAAAATCCGTTTATAAATAGGATAATTGCAGATTTTAAACTATAGCAGTGCTAAAGCAAACACAAAATAGCAGAATTCAGAGTTACACAGACAAAACTTACAGAGGTGAAGCAGGAGGGTGGCAGGGCCCAGCTGGCTGAATGGATGAGTGTTGGAGTTGAGGGGGATGACCCTGGGGTCCCTTTATGGTCCCCCCGGCCATCCCCAGGGGGGTGGCAGGACCAGGTCCCCCCAGGCGTTTGGGGCTGTACAGAGGAACAGATGCTGCCAGTGCAATATTGTCCCAGCCAATGTGGGGTGTAGAGTGGGTTTGGTGATGTTGTGATCTCTTGGGGCCTTGCTTACGTTACATTTTCGGACCTCATACAGCACTTAATGACTTTGCTGAGGCTGAGTCAGTCTGTTGCACATTGATGTAGATTAAGTGGCACCCACTGAATTACCTCTTGACTTTCCAACGTGGTTCACTTGTACATAAGTGTAATGTCAAACTGTTTACAGGTTCTTTTGTGCGTAATTGTGGAAAAAAAAAAAGTTTTAACTACAAATTTAAAGGAATCGATTTTACTGGAAGGTGTTTAAAAAAAATGAATGTGCTTAATACAGTATAGACATCCTTGCTAATGGTCTCACCTGAATGCATGTATCCGTGTTGTCAGTCCCCACCAGTGAGGTTATTGGCAATATTCTGCAGTCTGTGAATAGCAAATATGCATAAACTACTGTGACTCTGACAAATATAACTCGGTAACTGTTTCTACTGTGGTATGTAAAAAAAAAAAAAATCCTGTAGCTTTTAGCCTGCTGTATTTCCCTGGTGCAAAGAACACCAGGAAAGAGAGAGATCTCGAAAAAAATGAAGTCACAGCTGTGACCTGTGTGGGGTCGTTCATGCAATGGCACCTTCCGGGTCGCTGTGGTACAAGTACTAAAAATGCCATTTTTAGAGGCTGGGAGGTGGGAAGTGAAGGTGTTGCTGCTGCCTTCTGCTCCAGCGTCACTGCTGGAGGCAGAGCTGGCCTTTGGTTTGGGGGATGATGAGTGAAGAGCTGCTCCATGTGCAGGGTGGGTGTCAGACCCTGCATGGGGGGAGCACAGCACCAGTGTTGGGGCTTTGAGAGACTGAAAACTGCAGCCAATTTATGTCTTGCCATTCAAATAAAGCAGTGAACATACACTGTAAGAGCACAGACAAGAATAAATAAGTTGATATTCTTCAACTGTCACATATGCATACAGAAATACATCCAGAGATCCATCCAGGCTTTCTTGCCCACGGGGATTTAGCATCAGTTCCTGTAACCACTTCCCTCCCTCCCAGCTGGGTGTTATTCTCCCTTGAAAGTGGTGGGTTTTTTCCTCATTTATTTCTGGGTTGGGCTGAAAATAACAGTTCAGTGGTCGCAGAGAAAAGTTCTTGCACAGAGATTTTCTGCTGTTGTGATTTGAAAATCCTTGCCCCAGAAGCTGTACTCCTAGAGAAGCCATTGCTGCATCAGGGGTTACCTGCCAGAGGGTTGCCAAAAATACTTTATCTCCTGTCATTTTAAAGATGCCTTGGCAAGGGATGGCTTCAGCCCAGCCAATGGCTGAGTCACAAGTGGAGAAAGTGCAGGGCATGACAAGAGGAGAAGGATACAGAGGGAAAGGTGGGATATCTCTCTGGGACATGGAGAGGCAGCCAGCTGTGGCCTTTTCCAGTGCTGGTCCCAAGTCATTCATCCCAGGCAGGTCCCTGGGTGATGGTGCCCAGCAATGAAGACCTTATCTTCCTGCAGTAGCTGCTACAAAGATAAAAGGGGAAAAGGAGGTGAGAAGGAGCTGCTCACATCCCTCTGCCCCAACATAGATGTTCTTGGAATGGCACACTCATGATTCGAGGTTATTGCTGTATCTCGGCCCATCCCTGGAAATGTACAAAGCCAGGCTGGATGGGGCTAGGAGCAGTCTGGTCTGGTGGAAGGCATCCCTGCCCATGGTGGAATGAGATGGCCTTTAAGGTCCCTTCAAACCCAGGCCATTCTGTGATTCCTTCAGCACAGCTGTTTGGGAGCAATCAGGGCTCTGTCCTGCTGCCATCACCACGTGGGTGGCCCAGCTCACAGCATTCCCAGTCACACATGCACACCAGCACAGCTGGAATAGAGAAGCACCACTGTAGACAAGCTGGGGCTGATAAAGCCAGAAAACCAGATGATAGCTCACTTGTGGGGCTGAGGATCCAGGGGTGATTGTTTTTATTATTATTTTCCTTCTGCGGTACTTGGCAGTGGTTCAGAGGAAGCCCTTTCCAATGGCCCCTTCCTGGGAGAAGGTGAAAGATCCATCTTGGCAGCGTTTCCCCCATATGGTGCTCCCCATAGCAGAGTTTTGAGTGTTGCAGTGTCTGCACAAGCCTATGGCAGGCAAAGTGTATTGGAAGCTCTGTCTCCTCAGGAGGTGAGGCAGCTGCTCGCTGGGCACACCTGCAGCACCAGCCCAGCACTGGCAGCACCACGAGCCAGGTGATGCCACAATCCCTATCCCTGCAGAGGACTCTGCAGGAGGCACCTGCCTTCTACCTTGGGGCCACACCTGCAGCAGGGCCCTGTGACCCTAAACCCCCTTATGGCTCTCAGATGAGCTTCTTCTGCAATAACTACCCCTCCTCTTGAGTCAAAGAGCTGGGAGAGAGGCAGGGTCAACCAAGGAGACAGTTCTGCTGCTGTTCCTGAGCAAATCCAGGGGTCTGTAGCCCTCTTACGCCTGGCTGGAGTTCTCTCTTATGCTCCATCTCTCCATATAGGAGGAGAACACAGGGAGCAGCTGAGACCCCCAGTGTGGTGGCAGGTCTTCTCCCCATCAGGACAGCCCTCAGTCCTGAGCAGCAGCTCAGCGCCACAGCTTCCCACGCTCATTCTAGGGCAGGAAGCTGAATTTTGCTATTCTGAGCACTTCTGAGCACTGTCTTGTCTTTTTTTCATGTCAGGGCAGATGTGAAAAGAGTAGTGGGTGTTCGGGTTAGAACACCTGCACCATAATTACTGAGGATTTAATTACCTCCCCTACACAGCACTGGATGATGTGCATGGAAAGTAGGAGAGATTCCCTTTGATACCAGGTGATACCAGAAGATGATTTTAATCTGCCTTACAACTATATAATTAAAGGAGCTTATATATAGAAATATATATATATATACACACACATATGTATGTTTCTTTTTCTTGCTGCTGGAGTTACAGTTCTGGTCTGGGAGCAGAGTGGGCAGCACCAGGTTAGGGCTGGGGTTTTTCTGTGCCATGAGCAACAAGGCTGAGTGGGTGTGGGAAGAACAAACTCATTGCTTGTCCAAAACCTTTTCAGAGGAGAGGCCACCCCTCCCCAGAGGTAACCCCCAACCCCCCAAAATGACAAGCTGTCCCATAACCTGGTGTCTGTGGAGGAGGTGTGGGGTGAGGAATGCTGTGTTCCCTGCATTGTCTCTTCTGATCCCTGAGCTGGGCGATTCCCACCAGGCACAATGCTCAGGAAGGTGAGGTGTTACCCTGCAGGTCATCATGGGCTTGATAGGAATGGGTCTAAATTATTATTATGCCCCATAACCAGAGCAAACAAGTAGCTCAACAGTTTGTTTGGAGGAATCCAGAAGAGAAGATCCCTCCACTTCCAGGCGGGATGTGGGTGGGACAGCAGCGCCTGGGGGGCAAATCCCTGCATCCTCCAGCCTCTCCCCACTGTCCCGAGGCAGGGCAATGAGGAAACCTGCTGCAGGGAACTGAGACAACGGATGGTCTCAGGTGAGGGCAGAGAGCATCGGATACTCCCTTCTCGCTCGACTGTTCTCTCCCGTTGCTGCTGCCAAGAGCAGGGAGCTGGTGCTGCCCCAGCCCCTGCGCTCCTGCTGCCGAGGCATCTGTGGGGAGAGCTCTGTAAATACAGCAGGTTAAAAACTGGCACAGTATCAGCGGGTCTGTATTTAATGCAGATGTTTCCCATGTTTTGTAGTATTGTTTTATTGATAAATAAAAATCAACCAAAGACAAAAAAGGCACTTGGTATAGTCTGTATGACCCGGACCCAGCTGCTCATGGGCACTTGTGTATAGAGACAGTACCTGTCACAGGAGGAATTGCAAAGCCCTTGGCCTCTCCTCTCCAGCACATCAATCCATGGGGAGCCCTCCCAACAGAGACCATCACCCATTTAAATGGAGTGAATGAGCAATTGTCCCCTGAGCTCGGTAGGAAGAGGAGCTGTGCTTTCATCGCTGTCTCTGGATGTGCCCTGAGCTGCACCGGGCTCTTGGAGCGATACTGAGTCATGAAACAGGGCTGTGATGACACAAATATCACTAATGGCTCAAAAATGATCCCAAAACGCTCAGGATTTTTAAAGCACAGCAAGAAAAACAAAACTTGCAGCAATTACACTGCATGTTAATAAGCTGCCTCCCAAAGAAAAGCTTTAGAAAAATGGGTTCATCAGAGACTTGTTAAAAAAAAATCACTAAAACTGTTAATACTATAAACATCCTCTCTGTGGCATAAATTTTGCATCTTTCCAGATGTGTTTTTATTATTATAACCATTTTATGGCAGGAGAAAATGAGGCACAGCTCTTAGGGTTATTTTGCCCCAGAGAGCCAAGCAAACATCAGCGTGGAGGAACTAAAAGCACCTCCTCTTACCAAATTCCCGGTCAGGTGTGCCTGTGCCACACCGGGCTGCCACATCTAAACCCTTTAGCGCTTTTTATTTAGTCTTTACTGAAGCAAAACATTCCTGATTTTGAGGCTTAGTGCTGACTGAACCGGGAAGTCGGTATCTGTGATCCTGTGAGTGGCCATTTACCCATGAAACAGAGCTGAGAGAGCAGAAGGAATTTGGGCAGACACTCTGCCTGGAATTTAACCCCTTGAACCGCCTGGGAAGGATTTGCTGAAGCCTTCCAGCTTTAGACAGTGCTGGCCTGTCAGAAATCCTCTGGCACTCTTCAGTCTAAATGTATTTTAGCAGCTGGATTTGCTGAGCTGCGTAACAGAAGGAGACGAGGCTGTTCCTGCCTTTGCTCTGACACCCCAGACCTCGTCTACAGCCCTGAAAACCGAGCGGTCACATCATTGGGGATCAGAGCTTTGTGCAAACGGGACAGTGACCCGGGCAGGGCTGAGCTCTCCGGGGCAGAAGGGCTGTCAGGAGAGGAAATGTATCCTGGATGCTCCGGCAGGAGGGCCAGGAAGGGAGCGGGATGGTGGGAGCTGCTGCCCCCCGGCGCTGTGCCACCATCCCCCATGGACAGCTTGGGGCGAAGGGACACCATCCCCACTCTGCACAGGGCTGGGGTTATTGCAGTCCATCTCACTCCAGCATCACTGTGTCCCTCCCCCAGTTCCCTCGTTATGAGCTGATATAAAACGCAGATGAGCTCCAGTAGATGAGCAGTGACAGGTAAACGACTCCACGTGGGTGATGGACAGTACATGCTGATGGCACCAACAATGCCCTTGGCTGAACCTCCATAAGAAATCCACAGTTTTTTCTTCCTTTTCATTCAGTCCCAGACATTAACCACGAGTTCCTCTTGCCCCCACTCTGGCCTAATCCCTCTCCAGGACACCTGGATGGTGCCAGCGCTCAGGGACACTCAGACAAAATGTGAGTTCTGCTTTCTCTGTGATCTTGCCTCTGTTACTAGAAATTGTTATTAAGCTACCCTAATTATTTTTTAAATCCAATAAAGACACCTTATATGTGCAATTTTAACATAATGTGTTGAGAATAGTATGTAGTTTAGTGATATTACCAATGCTAAAATCAGTGGCATTGCTCATGTAGCTGTGAGCTTTTTTTTTCATCATTAGCCCAAAAGAACAGGTCTTGATCTAGATTGATATCTATATCACCATTAATATAAAATATAATAATATAAAATGTCTGTAATTGTTCATTAGAACCATTACATCTCAATCCTTCTTCCCTTGACCATAAGATACTTTTTACCTTATCATGAGCTCTGTGAACAACCACGGAGCTTTCCTGGTGTCGCACTTCTGGTGGTGTGTGATGGAGAGATGGACAGGTAGAAACAGGTGTAGGAGGTTCCGGGGCAGTCTGTGCTGGGAGCTGTGGGTCAACTGTATGTGACAGGGCCTTGTGAGAGAAAAACTCACTTTTTCCTGTTGCAACCAGATCTCTCCCTGGCCTTCTGCATAATGAATTAATCCATTCAAACCTGTGAGAGCTGAGGAGAGCAGGGGCTGGGGTGGCACCGCTTTAGGCAGAGGATAGGGGAGGCAGAGGATGCAGGCAGGGCTGAGCTCTGTCATCACCACACAGGGACAGTTGCCAGTACTGAGTGACACGGTGAGATGTGACGTGCAGCCCGGGGTGGGTGACGATGAAGGTCAGTGCCCACACAGGCAGTAACAGAAGAAGTAAAAATATGTCTGCACTCTTATAACCCCTCAATTAACACAGTGTTGGCTTGGATGTGTTTGTCAAGATGTGTTCACCCACCAGTTCAACCCTGATGGCCAGGCTCAGGGAGAGGGCAGGGAGGGAGGCAGGTGCCTGCTGCCCCATCACCCACCAATGCTGCCCCTGCATCCACCACTGCTACTCTCTTCTTTCATGGAAAAATTGTTATTTAAGGGAAAACCTGTCTGTGATTAGAGCGGTCACAGGACTGAGCCCCATAAAATGCAGAATTCCAGATTCTCCAGTCATACCTTCCCTCTCCCCCAGTGTCTCCCTTTTCCCTCCAGTTTTGTATCCTGCTCAGGAATGTTCTTCTCATCTGAATTATTCCCCACACAACTACTACCATGTTTATCACTACATTTCCATGCAGGTCTTTCAGCTGTCCACAAATCTAATATATTGATTTAATTATCTACAGAAATTGTTCCACTCCTCACCAGCCTCTTCAGGCATTTTGCAGCTTTTAGTCAACACCAAAGACACTCATAATTTCATACATTTTAATTGCTCACATCTTTGTGTCATGCCTAAAACCTCCCTCTGTGTCTAGGGTGAGCTGCACTGGCCAGGAAACATTCCCCAGCCCCTCATCTGTGCTGGTGCTGGTGGTGCTGCCCCACATCACAGTGCAGCGTCAGCACTTATCTCTACTCCCCCACGTTTGTTTTTCCAGCACTATGGATGAAGAGTAAATCCAGGTAACAAAGCAGAACTCAAAACTGGCAGTCCAATTGGGGCTGTACAATGTACCTCCCCAGCAAACAAAACACAAGCAAGCACAGTTCCTTCTCCCTGTCTCTGGAATAGTACCAGGGAATGGTGGCTGTGGTTGCATGTGGTACCAGGGGACCTGATGGGGAGAGCAGTGACAGCTTCTCCTCTGCTTTAAACTGTCAGGGATGCACCCAGCCATCTCTGTAGCATCCTTACTTCTGCTGCTGATCTCCTTGGAGTAAGTGGAGGGCTGGGGAATTCTGGATAGCCAGCAGAAACATGCTAGATGAGCAGCCAGAGCAACTGGAGCAGCACATTGCTGAATCCCACCTGGGCCCCTGGTCTGTAGGTGCTGCAGGCTCCTCATTCCCTCGGACACTGCACGGGGCAGGCAGAAACTGGATCAGAGCTGGACACTACACCAGAGCCACTAAAATGCACTTTAGTTTTCTGACTTCAGTGTACCCAAGTAAGAATTAAGCAAAAGGAAAAAAAAATAGCCTTTTTTTTCTTTTCTTTTTTGTTTCCTTTTTAAATTTCTACTGGGATAGATCCATCAACTTTGAAATGTCTCCTGCCACTGTGGCATCTACACCTCCAGAGGTTCCTGTAGGTTTAAAGGTAATCGAGAACAAAGTGCTACGTCAGGACCAGGATGCTGAATTCAACTTCAATAAATTAAACTTTCTCCTTTGGGTGGTCTCTTCATCCTATATTTTATCACTTCACAGCACCAACCATAGTGAAATACCTGCTGCTCTGGCTTGTGGATTCCTGGCTCCATCCACTCTGTACTCAGAGCCACAGCTGAATCCAAGGGCATTGAAGAGGTCAAACCCCTGTGTAATTTCTTCCAACCACTGATCTATGCCCTGAAACGGGAGGATGGATATTCCCTTTAGATCTACCTGATAGGAATACAAATGTTATTCTGCTTTTTATAAATGCCCTAACACTGTATTAAAGTTCTTTCTAAAAGGACAAAGCAGGTGAGTTCTCTTTTCCAGTGACCATGTCTCCAGGCAGACCAAATTTCCATCCTGCAGCTGTATTTTAGTACTATTATAACTAATCTTTTCCTCCAGGTTAAACCTGCAAAGACGTCCCATATCATGTATTTAAATGACAGCAAAAAAATTCCCCTAACTCCTTAAAGTTAATGACAATCTTCATTTTCATTTCCCACATATTCCTCTAACCCATAATAGCCATGTACTAAATCTTCATGAGATTTTTATAGTTTCACTGAAGGAATATTTGCATAATTATTAGTGCATAATCTGCTTTAATGGTCTCACTGATTTTACTGTTACAGCTGAAGGTATGTGGTGTCAAATTTCAGCATATAAAAAGTTCTGGACAGTTCTTGTGGAATACATTGTCTGCTGGAGAGAAGATGTGCCCGTGGATGAAGAGTGCCCACACCTGAGCTCCTTTACGAGGGAAGAATGTCACGAGTGTCGGGGCAGGAACCCCCTGGCTGTGTCTGGCCCCAAAGGAGCAGAGCTGTAGAGTCACTGTGCTTTGGAATCACAGAATCCCAGGATGCTTTAGGTTGGAAGGGACCATAAGGTTCCACCCTGCTGCCACAGGCAGGGACACCTTCCACCAGAGCAGGTTTCTCCAAGCCCCGTCCAACCTGGCCTTGAACACTTTCAAGGATGGGGCAGCCACAGCTTCTCTGGGCAACCTGTGCCAGGGCCTGCCCACCCTCACACTCCGCTAACACAGTCACCTCAAACCCCTGCAACAGACATTGCTTAGTTTGGGGAGTGAAGGAAAGTTGTAGGCTCAGCACTTTGGGGAGGTTTTGGGCCAACTGAATGGGGTCTGGCCTCCTGCTCATTCCCATTTTGGAATCTTCACCCATGGGATTGACGTGAAAATGTATAAAAAGGATGTCTTGAAATAAGAGGAGTGAGCTGTGGGGAGGGTGTGATGACAGCAGCTATATAAGGAGTCAGCACAGAATTTTTGAGGGAAAGTATCAAGCTTCTGCTATTTTCCAACCAGATCATACCCTCACTAGGAAATGTCATTTCTAGAATTTTTTTAGACTGTTCTAATAGGTAATGATAAATGTTCTTCTCCTCAGGGCTTGTCAGGAACAGACGTGATTGATACTATCTTCAGAAGGAGACAAAAATGTTCCATGCAGTATCTGCCACTGTGGCAGATCTCAAAAACAATGGTCTGAAGCTGAGCTGTACAGAACTTTTTTTAAATATTTAAAATTCCTACAGCAGCAATTTAGGTTTGAATCCTACCTCCACAGGAAAGCCACAGTAAAGACCCTTTGTAAAATCTGGGAAATCAAAAAGAAATCAAAATCAGCTCAAAAACCTGTAGGCAATGGGGTGGTGTGAGTACAGTTTGGGGCAAACTGCATTTTTGCATTGTTTTTGAAAGTGTCATTATTCAATTAATATTATTTAATAAAATAATATTTTTTTTAAGATTCTGCAGGCCTGAGCCTGCAGGCTTGGAGTGGCTCTGCTCTCCGAGATCCCAGCTCAATCCTGAAATTAAGCTGTTAATGCCTTAATAAGTCAGAGAGTTGAGTGTATAATGACCTGTTCTTTAAGGGATATATTAAATTGACTTTCCTTATGTATTTTAAGATGGAAGTTAAGTATTTTCACACAACTCTAGGCAGCGAAAGACCATCAAAATGGATTAGATGAGCATTTTTTCTGCATTAAATGAAAATTCCTACATCATTGTCAACTGCAGCTCAGACCCTGTCCTGCCCTGCCCCTACTAGCTGCTGTGCTCTTCTCCCACATAAAATTCCCACTGAAATCCACAAGAGTCACTTACCTGATGGGCACTTTGCTTGGGAGAGGCCACAGGAATGATGAGCATCCTGGAGTTTGCCATATCACCTGCGCTGCCCCGCTCGGGGATTTCAGCTTTCTGAGACACTGTGCAGTGTCTCAGATTTGTTCATCCATAAGAGCTGACAAATAATCTTAACTGTGATCCTGTTATCCAGGCAACAACAGAAGAAGTTTGTGAGTTTTATTTTCGGTAAACAGAACCTGTCAGAATACCGTGATTGAGTGTTGCTGTCATATCCCCAAATTGGGCATCCTATAACCTTCCAGTTTTTAAAGCAGTTTTGATTGTACTTTATTTCCATACTGTGGATGAACAACCCTGTGGTACAAGGCTGCAATGTCACTGATTGTTCCTGCAACCTTGTACCCCCTGGCAGCCCCTGCACTCCAGGGATTTGTCACTTGCAGCTCGAGATGCGACTCCTCCCTCGGACACAGGCTCGTATTTTACATCCCCAAAATAAGGATTTAAAGATCATAAAGGAATCTGAAGCTTTCTTTCACCTTTCCTGCAGCGGGTAAATAAAGTGCCTCATCAAATAGTTTTGAGGGGACCTACAAGAGAGCTGGAGAGGGATAAGGGCCTGGAGTGACAGCACAAGGGGAACGGCTTCACGCTGGCAGAGGGCAGGGTTACATGGGATATTGGGAAGAAATTCTTCCCTGTGAGTGTGGTGAGGCCCTGGCACAGGTTGCCCAGAGAAGAAGCTGTGGCTGCCCCATCCCTATAAGTGTTCAAGGCTGGGTTGGATGGGGCTTGGAGCAACCTGGGCTAGTGGAAGGTGTCCCTGCCCATGGCATGGGGATGGAATAAGATGAGGTTCAACCCAAACTATTCTGGGTTTCTCTGATTTTGGGCATCAAACTTTTCAGTACACCCAAGAGGAGAACGATTTTTTTATTGAGACTGAGGCATCTTCCTTGGGACTTCAAGCAATGTTTGGTGTGTTGAAGAGAAAAATATTTCCTCCAAAAAGGAGCGTGACATGCAGCTGGAAAACCTTGGCTTCTGTGTCCAGCCCAGGCTGTCTCAGAGGGCTCTGTCTCCTTGTGAGAGAGCCAGCTCTGAAGGAGAACAAGATCATGTGTGCTTTGCAGTTTGGGAGTCTTCGTAGAAACCCCTCACTACCACCAGGGTGTGGAAAATTCAGCCCTTTTGCCTTTTTGGTAGAAAGATTATTAGCATCCTCCTTTGTAAGTGATGTAGCTGTAAGAGATTAGGAAATAACTTCTGGATAAATAGATTTATTGGTGTAATTTGGTTTTACATGGCCAGAATGGTGTGTTTATAAAATATTTATGGAGTTTTCCTTTGCAGTGATGAAACAGGAACCAGTTTAACAACGTGTGGGTCTTCATTATTTCTTTTTCACAGGCAGGTTTGCTCTGTCTCGTCTTGTCCCTTCATTAAGTTGGCCCTCATGATAGATTGGCTCATATCACTAATTAATAATTACCTCTTCTGTATAAAATCAGATGCCTTGAGTTAGCACTACTGGTCATGAATTTAAGATTATGCATAAACCTGTGTGTGCTTCTCTGCTCCATATTTAAGTCATCCTGCTATTCATCCAAAACCTCATCAGAACAGATAATAAAGCACTTCATGAACAGATGTGCCACTTATTCATCCAGTTCTATCATAATGATGAAAATTTAATCTGGAGTGTCTATGGAAGACGATCTGAAAGACAGATTGGTGTGAATAATAAAGACACTACACAAAAATTTAAAGGCTGCCATGAAGAGGGAATCATTAACTACCCCAATGCTGCCTTTGATATCACCCAATAGTGCACAAAAACAAATCCCCCTTGGGTGCTGGGCTCCTCGAGGAGCTACTGTCTCTGCAGATGTAAATGCTCCAAATTGCTATTCCTTTAAAGAAGTATAAAAGATAATTTCTCTTACAGCTGTGAGCAACATCTGACATTGCAAAACATTGAAAGCACATGGAAGAGAGGTTGGAGAGTTCAGATACCTTCAGGGTGAGGGAGATAACATGCATAGCTGAATATTTAGCAAAAAAAAAAAAAAAAAAAGAAAAAATTCAGAGAAAAGTGGAAATTTGTGAGGCCAAATTGTTCTGAAGAGCCATTTAGCCCTCCTTAGCTGGATATACATTTATCTGTTTCCTCACACCGTCCACTATTGATCCCTGTGAATAGAAAAGAAATCAGGAATGTGGTAGAGGGGAGAGACACTGTAGGTGAATATTTACAAAGCTGTTATTGGAGCTCTGTGAATTCAGTTAACAGTCAAAAAAAATCATTCAAAATCCCTGAAGTGTCTTTGAAGATAAAAAGCCACTTATTCAATGTCGGGGAGATGGCCTGGATTGACAACTGTCATCTAGTTATTCCCAAAGCAGGAGAAACACAGACTGTGCAGTATAAGCTCCACTGAAAGAAAAGACTGCATGGAGGATGAAATATCGTACTGATTCTCGTGGAGTGGCACTGACTCTCAAGCTCACTCTGGCCACACATTAACCACACACCGTCCATCACATCAGTGAGAGCAGTGGGAACAGTCACCTTGTGCTCCTGTGGAAGACAAATGAGAAGACCCCAGGCAGAGGTTGCCAGGGGACACGGGCACTGACAGCCACAGGTACACAGCCATCAGCAGAGCTGGGAAGGAAAAATGAGTCCTGGAGAGGGGTTGCTCTCTCCCAGTTGGAGGGAACTTGATGAAACTGCTTGTGACAGTGCTGGTGTAGAAAAGATATGTGTGGATACGCTGGAGATCTCTTGAACTTCAGCAGAATTATGTGTGTGTTTGACCCATCCCAGACTAGAGCACTTGCTCCAGGGAGGGCCAGCGCTGTCAGAAGAGGGACCATGTCATGATGTCCTGTGTCCGTTCCCTCTGTGCCTCGAGCAGGGGGGCATCCCCTGCATCCCCCCTCCATCCCACCAGTTGGGTACCAATCCCCGAGCAAGCGCCAGTGCCCCTGTGTGTGCCAAGCCCTGGGTATCAATTCCTGAACAAAGCCAGGGCCCCTCTGCTCCCATGTCACAGCACCAGAAGCCACCATGGATAGTGGGGAGGGTATGTCCAGCTGCCTCACTCTGCAGGGCAGGAAGAGGAGGATGATGAGGAGAAGCCAGCTGTGCCCCAGCTGAACTGATTGGGCTCCCTCCTGCTCTGCCTCACTGTGACCTGCTCACAGCCTCCACCTCACCTCTCAGGCAGAACCAGACCTAGAGCAGAACCTCATCAGTGCAGGAAAACCAAAAAGGAGCTTGGAGTGAATAGATCTTCATTTCAGGGCAAGCCAGTACTCTGGATTCCTTGTGTGAGGACATGAGACACTGTCCTTCCCCGAGGGCCCTGGTGTCCATGTGTCCCCTGGTTCTGGGCCCCCCACATGTCCTCAACCAACAGAGCCAAAATTATTCCCTCTCAAAAAAGACCCAGAGGGGAACCAGTCCCATAAGAGTAAATCTTTTCTTTAACAGCTTGTCAGCAAAGCAGTACCGCTTTTCACACCAAAAATATTGCCAGCCTCTCTCAGCATCTGTCACAGCAGCAGCAGCTGACACCGCCACAAATCTGGGTTAAGGAGCTGGGAAATAATACAGGTTTGAGAGGGCAGTGTGGGAACGGGGACTGTGTTTGATATCAGGTCCATGACTCTGAAATGAGGGGAAGGATCCAGCATCCCTCTGTGGGGTTGGGCTCTGCAGCTGCAGTAACTGGGATCTGCCAAGGCACAGCTTCTTCACTCTTTGTTGCTCCCTTACCAAATCTGGGGCCAAGTTTGTGAGCTTTCCTTCAGCTTTCCTATTGATTTTGATGGAACTATGGTTTGCTCTACTTCACCGAGCTCTTACCTTAGCAAACACATTTTAGATTCAGGGTGTTCCCCTTGTGTTTCCCAACAGAGAGGACACAGCCAAACTTGTGTGTGCTCAGGCTGAGAATGTGGGAGCACAAAGTTCAGCCACCCACCTCTGTGCACATTTGCTCTGGCAGCACCAAAGACACCAGCAGGGGCAGAGTCCTGTCTGTGGATGCTGTCGGTACCGATGCCAGTCTGTTGGTCAGGAAAAGTCACCTTTCAACAACAGTGTCAGGGTTCACGATGAGACCTTGAGATGGCTCCAAACCCAAGAGAGAAACATCCAGGACAGCCTTTACATGGGAACACCTGATGCTGCTTGTCCTTGCCCCAGGTAAAGAACACTGAACCAGGAGGATCTAATTCAGCTTTGCTGGTGATGTGAAGAACCAGCATATTTTAGTTTCCTTGGTGATCACTGTCAGATCTGATACACAAAAATGAAATGAAAATAGGAATGTATCAGAATTAATTATATGCACTCATGTTAATTATACACCTTCTCTAACAGCTTTCATGGAGTCCATTTTAGGGCTTTTTGCTAGATCTCTGCATCTCAAGGACTGGCATGAACTGGTCAAAAGGATAAGTATTTAAACTTCCAGTGACAGACCAGACATTTTAATAATGAGATTGGTTTAATCTTAGGATATCTTCAATAAAGGATATGCATCTTCCCAAGGACAAATAATTACTGGAGCAGCCTACAGCAATTTGTCAGCGAAAATGACCCTGAGAATATGTAAAGTTCATAAGGTACAACATGAGTCACCATTAGAAAATAACAGAACTATTTCTCTCAATGACAAGAGGTGAAAATTCAACAGCAAACGGGTATGAAATATTAGAACCCCAACAATATCATTGATGAGTAGATGAGGAATTGCAGTTGGTGCTCATTTGGGAAGCAAATGTGAGACGATGTGTTTTGAGTTCTTGAGAGGAAAGTCGGTATCTGTGGTAACATGGATATAAAGGAAGAACATCCAAATGGTTTCCATTTGTTATTGTAGTCGAGGAACTTGAAAAGGCAATGAATAAAGAATAAATAATCCCAGGAAGCATTTGAAGGACCCTCCTTTCAAAGTGCTAGTGGCTCAGAAGCAAAGGGTGATCCGGGGGCCACCACAGGCAGCACAACCCAGCAAAGAGCCTGACACTGGGAGAAACTGCAGGAAAGGGATGTGATGCCCAGGATTACACCAGGGCTGTTCACCTGCCTGGTGTGTGATTGGTGCTGCTGAACACCAACAGGACTCAGGAGGTGACACACCTGTGACCTGCAGCCCCTGCTCCTCTCCCCCTCCCTGTGTCACTGGTGGGGGTGACATGGCAGGGACAGGCAGGTGTGAAGCAAGTGACCCTTTTGGGATTTTTTTCTGTCTCCATGCTGGTAGCAGGACAATCCCTGATATTTTGGGGCAGGACAAGGGGATCTGCTGTGGCACAACTCACTGCTTTCCCATCACAAAGGGAGGGTCTTCTCCAGCTTCCCAGGAGCTCATCCCTTGCCCAGGGGAGCCCCAGCCCAGCCAGGAAGCCCTGGAGAGCTCAGCTCTGCTCCCCAAAGCTGTCAGATGCTTCATGCAGACAGATTACATGCAACTACACAGCAAAACCTGACAGTGCAGAGCCAGAACAAGCAAATACAGCCACTGATTCAGTGTGGGCTCTGATGGATTACACACAATCCTAAATATTATAGGAGAATGTATTTCATCTAGACAGGAAACTTTAAGCAGGACACAACAGACATTTTTCTTACAATATTAACAATTTACCATCTGAACTTTATCTTCTCTTTGGATAATAACAACCAGCCACTGGGTAAAGGAACAATTGATTTAAGATCTCAATCAAAGGAAAGCATTCCTCTTATCTGGATAGCCAAGCAATGAAGCAACAGTCATCTGGGGTTAGCGTACATTTGTCAGTCCATTAAAAGCACAGGCTCCAGATCTATAGATGGGCTGTAAGACATTTGTGGAAATTACTCTTGCAAAAATCTTTAGTGGTTAAGTGCCTGCCATCTAAGCCTTCCTTTGACTTCCACCCCCTTTACTCGAAAGGACTTGGGGGGAAAAAATTTATACTTCCCGTACTCAGATCTCCTTCCCTTTTTCCATATGCTTTTCTTTGATGATTGAATCACTCAATGATTTTATTGCTCCTCTGACAAGAGCAATGTGGTGGTGCACAGGGGAGTCCCCTCAGAGTCATAGGATTATTTAGGTTGGAAAAGACTTCCAAGATCACAAAATCCAACTTGTGACTGATTACCACCTAGTCAACCAGACCAGAGCGCTGAGTGCCATGTCCAAACCCTTTTTTCTTGTTAAACTTGTTTCTAACAATTATTTTAAGACATAGCTTACAACCTGTGCGCCCTCACAGAACCACAGAATATCCTGAGTGGAAAGGAACCCATGAGGATTATCAAGTCCAACTCCTGGCCCTGCACAAAACAGCCCAAACAATCCCACCATGTACTTTAGAGCGTTATTCAAACACTTCTTGGACTCTGGCATGCTTGGGGCTGTGATCACTTCCCTCAGGTGATCTCACCTAGGATTTCCAAACCAAAATCCTTGCCCAGGTGGTATCTGCGGTTTATGCACTCTTATCAGTGAGCCTTGAATTGCTACTGATCTAGGCCAACAGTTATAAGAGCAAACATTGATTCCAGACGTTTTAACAAGGCAGTACAAGTGCCGTACCAATTACAGATGTACCATCAGCACCAACCCATTGCCCAGGCCTCGGCCAAACCCTTGGGCAGGTCTGCACAATACAGAGTGAGGTGGCTGAGGAACCTGGTGCAAGTTGTGTTTATTTTTAACACGACTGTTCTGCGAAGATAATTGTGTCAAGCCGAAGGCACGGTGCACGGGTTGCATCGCTATCCCAGTTTCCATGGTTGCTAATACTTAAAAAACTGCCTGAGAAAGGAAGAGAATTGCTCTCTCCATGCTGGGAAATGTCTCCCTGGCTCACTCTGCCTACACAGAGCAGGGATGCAGCTGGTCTCTGCTGCAGATGGGAAGCTTGTGAGATCTGCTCGGTCAGTGCTGGCGGTGGAGCTTGGGCTCTCCTGGCTTATCCCGACATAGACAGAATGAATCTCCTCACCTGGACTTTGATTTCATGTAGGGAGAAATCTTCTGGCTATTATTGCCAGTGGACACCTGTGGGAGAAAAGAGAAGTGCACTTGCAATCCAAAGAACATTCTGGTGTGTTTGATCTGAGCTGGTGCAGCACTGGGAGGGCAAGGACGAGGCAGAAGCCAGGAAAGAGCAACCTAAGGGCAGACAAAATCCATGCTCCCTTAAGCACAATTCTCCCCAAGGATAAGCAAATACTTCTTCAAGATTAAAACAGCCAGGATGCCCCTGACCCACTGCACTCATAGCAGGCACCCCCACCAGTGGGTTTGGGACCGCTCCATCCCCTCAGAATTCCCCATAGCTCAGAGCAATAACAAAATATTGAATCTATATGGATTTGAAAATTTTTTGACTCCAGGTCTGCTGCATTCTCCAGCAGGATGATTTCCCTCTGGCTCTCAATATCCCTGCATCCACGTGATGATTCCTGATATACAGAAGACTAAAACAAAATGCCTCACCAAAAAAATACCTGAGCTCCACGGAGTTTAAATTCCCAATTAATTGTGCCTTATCAATCAGGCCAAACAATTAACTGAATCATTAAATCTTTAAAATTATTTCAGAACCAAAGGGACTTTGGTTCAATTAGAAGAGTCAAAATAGAGTTTAGTGCCAATCTAGCTCAACTCATGCCTTATTCATTAATTCATTTTTCTGAGTATTTCCATGCAGGATTCTCTGTTTGACTAAAGGGTGCTTTTCCTGGGAAGTACAACCAGTGAGATCTCACCATCAACACCAGTCCGTCCTGTCTACTGGTTTGAGTGAAGCCTTTAAGCAGAAGCCTCACTCTTCGGCTTAGATCAATAGATTTTTCCTGTTTTCATTTAAAACATTTTGCCTGGCTCTTCCAAGGTACCTTAGCATGCCACTCCCTGCTGTAATTCCTAGACCTAATTATTTAGATGCCTGAGCAACCATTTGGAAACCACTGTTCTGCAAGCTTTGTTATTTTCCCTCTATTTGCTGGTATGTGGCTGACCAGAAGGCAGCATGGCATGGGGTAACCTGCAGCCACACCAGTGTGACACTCAAATCCTACTGTCACAAACTGAAAAAGTCTCAAAATATGCCCAAGATAAGACACTGTCACACACCTGCGTTACTCTTTGAGGCTATCAATGGATGCTTTTCCATATTCTTGTCTATCTGTCCCCAGAGGACACATTCCAACCAATTCTTTTACTGAAACTGTCAATGAAAAAACAATCTGTATTCCCATTCCATAGTGTCTCCTGGTGCTCCTGGATGGCAGAACAATTCCTATCAGACCCTGTGTCCTTCAGCACATCACTCAGTTCATGACAGGTTTGGCTCAGGAGCATTTTGTCCCTGTCCTCTCAAGAGGTCAGATGAGACTTCATGGTGGTTTCTTTGGCTTCTGATTCTGGCAATAAAAATACTTGGATCATTGACATTTCAGTGGAAAAGGGTCATGGAGTTAAGACTCATGCTACTGTTTCCTGCTAAATGAGCACCTGGGTTATTGCAACCTATTCCTTCAGTTATCCATCATTTCTCACAGAATTTGGTACGAATTGAAGTGCAAAGTCATTACAATATTCACCTTTCATTATCCTCCTCTCCTTATGCCCATCCAACCCAACTGTGAAATAATCTGTGACACCACTGCCAGCAGACAAGCAATGGGATGAGGCGGCCACGGCCACCACGGGGGACACAACACTTGCCAGTGGGACACGTGCCAGAGGGACACGTGCCAGCGGGCCCAGGGGAGGGCAAGGACAGGCAGCAGCCTCTCCTGTGTGCACACAGGGCGCTCTGTCTCAATTACACAGCTCAGAGGCAGCCAATGGCCAGGAACGGCAGGTGGGAAGGGACTGGCAAGCACTTACAGACTGTGACACCAGTGGAATACCAAGGTGCAGTGGGAGCTGCAGCCATGCCGAGCCTGTAGCTGCCATGGGTGGTTTTGTGCCTGGCTGGTTTTGGGCAGAAATGCTCCTCAGTGAGGTCACTCGTGGAAAACCCAAGAACGCTAGAAATACACCATGGCAACGCCAGTTCCTCCCTCCTGGCATTGGCAGAGCCAAATCCCACAGACATCACAAGCCTGTGATGGATGCAGGGTGTTCTTCAAGTCACTTGACGGTGTTTAATATTATATTATTAATAATTATTAATATAATATTTTCATAGTATTATTTATTGTTATTAAGCTTGTTTGAGCAGAGTTTACTTTTCAGAGAGCAGCGTTCCCTGGCCAGGCCTGGGGAGAAAAAGGCCACTGACATCTCTCTTCAGACATTTTGAGATATATAAAGCAAGTTATGGGTAGCATGAAATTCCACTGGCAACATGCATACCATGTGCCAGAAGCACAGGAGGGTGGAGGGCACTCGAGAGGCAGTCACAGCTAGTGCTCCACATGCAGCATTTCCAGGAGGAGATCACGTCGTGGGTTAGTGAGGACTTATAAATATTAATAGAGCACCTGGTTCAATTACTCTCAAGTATCAGGAGCAGCCGAGCCCGGTGCGTGGTGACACAGAGCGGGAGCAGCTCATGACAAGTCTCCCATGTTTACTTTCATGCTCTTTTGTAGGATTGCACGGGCTTCTCTTTTAATTGGCTCTCTGGGGTAAAAGCACAGCTAATTAATCACAGGCTGAGGTAGGCAAAGCTTCATCGTTTAATAGCTGTGCGCCACATCCTCATGAAGTGGGGAGAAGGTTTGGGGGGTTCCAGGACTGAGGAGGGGGATGTCAGGAAGGGGTGCCGGTCTGAAGCACACATGCCTGTATCTAGAAGTGCCTTTGGCTACTTGAATTATTTAGAATTGACAGCATATTACTGTGCAGTAAGAACCCTCCTACACAGAGGAGAATGCAGCAGATATTATATTTTGCTCAGCATCAATCTAGAATTTATTGCTCTCTCATACCCCATGAGACACTGCTCTGGTGCTGGTCAGAGCCTGCTCATGGAGGGAGCCAGGTTAAAGCTCCTCACAAACGTTGCTCTTCGGTAACAGAGAAAATATATTTTGGATTCCATTGGATTCCAAGGCAATCCACTCAGTCCTGCCCATCTGAAAACTTCCAGTGTTTGAAAGCAAGCTGCTCTCTTGCACCTGATCCTTCTCATGGGGCATTCAGGTGCAATTCTGCCACAGAATGTGGGACGGGCTGGGACAGCCCCAGCAGCACAGAGCAGCCCTGCCCTGTGCCCCCTCTGGACCCTTGCATGCCCTCCAGACTCCACTCCTGGGTCAGGCACCATCTCTTCCCTTCTCCCTGGCACAGCTCTGCACTCTGTGCTGGGTTCAGATGCTCATAAATACTGATGACACAGCTCAGCAGTTTAAAATACAAGGAGAAGGAATAGAGAATGGCCACAAAACATTTACTGTCAAATAAGCTCAAAGTGCTTTTATAACTGTTCCTCACATCATGAGATACTGCTGAGACATGGTGATAAACACATCCAGCCATAAAAACATTATGTATTTGCTTTTTAAGTCACCTCCAAGTATTTCAGTGCAGAAAACTTCTGTATAAGATCATTGCGCTGAGGTGTGTGTGAGCACTTGCACCTCCTGAGCACCACCCAAAGCAGGGGCAGCAAAGTGGTCCCAGCTTCTCACAGGTAAAGGGGATGGTTGTGGGATGGATGGACTCGTTAATCTTAGAGGTCTTTTCCAACCTTAATGATTTTAGGATAAGAGTAGAGTCACATGATGAGCCTTGCCAAGATCACAGGTTGAGCAGGATGGAAACCTGCTACAGCATTCCCTGACTCCAGAGGAGACTAACTTGCTGGACCCAGTTGCTGGGTGATAATCTGACATTTTTTAATATTCTGAATCCCTACTTATCCTCCTTTCCCTCCCTCCATCCCTCTTTTTCAGCAAGTGACCACATGCACCAGGATGACTTGATCTGGTAGGCTCAGTATTTCAGTGCTTCAGTCTGCTACACCGATATCTCGGGACCAACATCCAGATGTTCTTACTCTCATCTTTCCCTCTTTGTTTCTGCCTTCCTATCTCAGCCAGATGGACCTCAGCTATCCCTTCAAGCTGTGGGCAAAGAGCCAAAGGGGAACTTCATTTTTTTTCTTCCATCAGCAATTTTCTACAGTAAATAAGAAAAGAAAATGGAAAACCTTGTAGGAAGTCCCAGGCTGCTGAGGCTGTTTAAATGGGTTCAGAGCTCAGGCACAAGGCTGATTAATCACAAACCAGACACGTTGAGCCAGCACAGGAGATGACATTTTGGGGCTCATGTAGGGTAGAAGGATTAACTGAGGGATGGGACTAGGAACAGGAGAAACCCGAGCATGAAGCACCAAGGTACAGGAGGGTCAGGACATGACAGCACTGAGACTATTCAAAAAAATGAAGCATGACCTTGAACAGTATTTCCTTTGCATGAACACTGTGATCTCATTCTAATGTGCTTGCAAGAAATCATAGATGATTAATTGAATCATTTCCATATCCTGCTCCTAAGTGAAGTACTTAAAGGAAACCCTGTTGCTGTCGCTTCCTGACCTACAAATATGGGGTGTCAGCCCCTCCAAAGCAGCTTCAGAAAGAAAAAGAATGGAGCGATGAGCAGGAGGTGTTAAAGAGACAGGCAACCACAGTAATGGCCCCTGAGCCCCTGAAATAGATCCCATTCCTCGGGTTAACACTTCAAAAATGTACTGCATGGAAATGTACCCCTCATTTAACAAAAACAAATAAACTCAAATAGCAGGTTGCTGCCGACAGCAAGCAGCACTTGCCAAGGATAACGATGCCTTTTCACGCAGTGTTAACGCTCCAGAATGGTTCATCTTTGCTCAATGGTCCTTTTACCCTAAAAACACATAAGATACATTGCGGTTCTTTCTCCACTGGGAAACTACATGTGGCACCAACAGCCATCAGAATGGAGATTCAGATCCCCGTGTCACTGCTGCCTTTTATTGCCTCCAGGGCTGTAGGCAGGGCCAAAAAAAAAAAAAAATATAAAGGAAAGAAGAGAAAAAAAGGTGCAGGTGCTCCGGGCACAGCCTCACTTCTCATGGGCAGTGCAGCTCCATGCTCAACTGCTGGTTCCTTCTTAATGCTTCATTTACTCCTGATTTCCAATGATGTGCCTCCTTGTAGAGCTTCAGCCCCAGATACTTAGTTCTCTTGGGGCTGGAAGCTGTCACTCAGAGCACCCAACAGCTGCTTTCCACATGTTCAGTTTGTACGTAAATATATTACTCCTGAATAGGAAAAAGAAGGGTTTTGCTCCCACCTAAAAGCAGGAAGGTTTCTTACCTTTTCATGGCAGTGAATGTTTCATGTCGGGGATGGAGACAGGCTGTCAGTGGGACTTTATCTGATGCTGAAACTCTAGACTGCGCTTAAATATCTGGACTGAACTGGAGAGCATCAGAGCACGATCTACTGCTGCCTGCTTGGGACAGGCCTGTCAATGCTCTGAGCCAGTCCAGAAAGGACCCAGGAAGATCCAGGCAGGAACAGAATCTCAGAGACAAATATCCAGAGATTTGAACCCAAAAGGTGTGGTTTCCACTTGCGTGTCTTCCCAAAAACTTTCCAATCAATTCACGACTATTTCAGTTTCTCAGCATCACTAACTGATTCTGCCATTGATTTACTGCTCAATTCCTGGGTGGTTTGAAGAGTTTTCCCCCAGCATAAACATTACCTATTTGACATAGGAATTGAATGTGATGGGAAAGCTTCTTTTAATTTGCCAAACCAGAGCAGATTAAAAGGAATAGAAAAAAAAACACCTCTTGAAAAAACAACCTCAAATCTCCAACTGGCAGTTTTGGATGTAGCAGTCAGTTCATGTGCTGATTTAAAGAAAATATACAAATACACAATCAGCTTCCCAATCATTGCATCACATAGTGTGGGGACCTACCAAAGCCCACTCCAGGGCAGAGCACCAGGGTCTGGCTCAGAGGGTTCACAGAGCAGACACTGACCATGAGGGAGCAGCTCTCTCAGGGACCATGGGTGGTGCCGTGGACCTGCACCACAATTCCAAACGGACCTGTAGAGACTTTTAACTGCTTTACAGGCAGGAACAAGATAAACCTTAACAACATTTCCTCTTATTTCTCCCATATGGATCGAGGCAGCTGAATGCAAAGGCTCTGTGTCCTGTGCCAGGACATCTCCAGCCCGATGGAGCAGGATGTGGAACTCCAGATCCATGGCCTCAAGTTGTACTTTGAACTGTGACCCCAAACCAGTGCTCAGCATCTTTTTCAGCATTTCCTAGCCAGGTTACCCTCCTTTGCCATCTGCTGCCACTCAGGCCCCACCGTGTGCTCCTGTTTGCTGTGAGGATGTAGCAGGTTTGGGCAGGGGTCTCTCAGTCATCACTCGGAGCAGCACTGTTACCAAAATACAGTAAAAAACCCTCTCTGCAATGAATTCAGATGATTCTCATCTGACGTGTGCAGACACCTCACCACCTCAGTTCCCACCAAATACACCGTGTTTCTCTTTGCTGAATTGATTTGCTGTTTACCATGGCTGTACATTTGCATCCTTTGTTGCTGCATCATGTTTGTAATGAATTTCCATTTGTACATGGTAAAGAAATGTCTGTCAGATATCATAAAAACGCTGTTTCAAGTTGCCTCATAATTCCTTCCAATAACTCCAAAGCAGAGACTAATTTTCAAGAGTAAAGGAAGATGATGTTTATGAAGATTGTGTTTCATGCAGAATAATTCTAATTATTCTAATAGGATTAATATCTATTATCTATTAAATTATCTATTAATAACAGATTATTCTAATAGGGAAACAGAAAGAAAAGGATTAAAAATAAAATTTAACTTTCCTCCAGCTCCAGCCCAGTGCTCTGTGGGCACCAGCCATGTCTCATCTGCACTGAGAGAGGAAAGGAAAAACCTTTCTAACACTGGAGCTTTTTATCACAGCTTTTCACCTGTTAGGCCAAGCTCAAGGCAGGGCTCTGACCTTCACAGTATACGACGGAATATTAAAGCAAAACACATTTCAAGTCAAAAAACGTGCAAATCCCCACAGCCTGGGAGAGGCACAAGGCATGAAGTGCTGAGACGTGCCTACACACAGGGAGGGCAGTGGGACGAGCCAGTTCCACAGCAAGACTGAGCAGGGCTGGGTCCTCCAGGAGGTCCTAAGCAGGGTCTGAGCAGCCAAGAGCTGCTCTTATGCCAGCCCTCTCCTGAGAACTGCTCTTACACCAGCCCTGCTCCTCTGCTCATCAGCTTGTCACCCCCCAGCACAGACCCCTGGCTATGGGACCCCTCCCCGACCTGTCCCATCACCCCCACCCTGCTGTGCACCCCACCGTGAGAGCAGTGCCGTGTCAGCCATCACCAGCTCAGCAGGCTGGAAGGACATTAGATTAAATCTGGTGGACCAGATTTTGGTCACCTTACAAACAACAACAACCCTCCCTCTTCTCTCACAGCCCTCCCACACACACATCTGCCATGCTGGAACTGGAAAATTAAATCACTTTTCCACTCCACTGGCAGGAGTCAGGCCATAACTCATGAGAATAACCATGGTTTAAACAAATTAACCCCTTCAGTGGAGCAGCTGAAGGCTCAGGGAGGGAGGGCGGGGGGTCTGCTCAGCCAGGGCATCCTGCTTTTGGGTACAGCAGAGGAGAGGAAGGGCATAGCTGGCTGGAATGAGATAAACAGCAAATCAATGCAGAGCAGAGCACTTTCCTGAGGACAAAGTGGACAAAGCAACTGCTTCAGCCTGGCCCAGGATGCTCCAAGGGGTGCTGGGTCAGAGCTGGGAGGAGACAGGCAGAGCCTTCACCCCTTTATTTCTCACTCAAAGAGGGAAAAATGCTTAAGCTCACCATTTTTATTCTGCGGCAAATAGATTAAAGGTCTTGCAGGAAACTACAAATATTAATTATTCTCAATGCTGAAGTGATACTTTTCCTGCCTCTCAGAAACACAAGGCTACAGTGCTCACTTCCAAGAACACTGACTTCACCTGGAATTCACACATCCTGGTGTCTGCAAAACCTGGGGACTGTTGGTCTCACCTGAAATGAAATGAAATGTCCTGTCACATGCAATATGGGACCTTTATTTCTGGAGAAGCATCTACATCTGGCCCACATGTCACTTTTGGGTGGAATTGGTATTGAGGTGCATTTCCAGACAGAAAACATGCCCTCACCAAAATTAAAGTTATTCCATCTTATTTAATTGATGAGGTATATTGCTGGCCTCCCCTCTGTATTGTATTTTCACTTACCTCGTGCCTCATTAAAGTTGCAGGAAGCTGTCCAGCACTCATACTGCTGGAAACTGAGCTGACAACAGATTGGCTGGGAAATAATGGAAAATAATAAGCAGCTTCTCCTGAAGTGATGGAAATCCCTCTGTTGTGTGAGGTGGCACAGTTAGAGGGAAGATGGAGCAATCCTGATCAGAGACATCACAGACAGACATGGAGTTAAACCTGCTCAGGTGAGAATGGGGCTGGCGTCAGTGCTGGGCTGGGTGGGAATAGAAGGAATGAAGGGAGCAGGTGACAAAAACCACAGCATAGACAAAGCAGATTTAGTGCTGGCCCTGAGTTCCTGCACTGAATTCCAATCAGACAACATCTAGCATTTACAGAGCACCGTGCCTGTGCCACCCTGAGAAAACACAGGTCTTTGCAAGTATCCCCACAAATGTGATTCCAGCTGTCAACAACCAGCTGAAATCAATTACCTGGATAAAAGGCTATAGGTGTGCAGGTCCAGAGCCCCTGCAGCTCCTCCTGTCAGGCAACCCCTACCAGCACCAGGAATCAGGATACAAGGAACTCATCTGAATGCTCCACAAATGCTGTTGCTGTGTCTACCAGTGTCCCCACACAGACCTTCCTCCACCTCAAACAGGGCTGTCAGAGCAGTTCCTAGCTGGGGGTTGTGCTGCAGGTGCTTCCTCAGGAGTAGGTTAATGATGGGAAGTGCAAGGCACCAAGTCTGTTCACTACTCACTTTTGCAAAAGAAATGTATCAGTGGGCAGTAGCAGCTCAGTGAGCAGCGACTGCTGTGATGAAGGTTCAGCTCTGACAGACCTCCCGCATCTCTAATTTTTTGGAAGAAATATTTTGTAATTTGAAGTGACTTTACATTTCAGAAATTGTCTCTGGCTTCTAGTTTGAGAAAGCTCCAAGGCCAAACCCAGACAAAAGTAGTCTGATAAAACCGAAACATGATGATCTGATTGGTAACTCCGATTCCTAAAGCTGAACACTGTCTTGGGAAAGTTTTTAGAATAGAAATTTTTCAACCCTACTGAGTAAGAGTTGCCATGTCTCAACTGCCCTGCCCAGCTCCACCACCCACACCCCGGTGTTGCTTCCAGGAATCTCTACAAGTTTATTTTTAGTCACCCATTTGCACACAAGGTTCAAGCTCAAAACACTCAAGCTCCCTCCTGTTCTAACAAAGCTTCGATGCTGATTTGGAGGGCACGGAACAGCCAGCACTCAAATGGATCCTTGGCAAAGCTCCCGAGCAGAGGGGGCTGCCCTGAGCTGCATTTCCAGAGGTTTAAACCAGGTTTAAACCCCAGAGACACCAACACGTACAAACAGCTGAAGAACAAGGGGTCGACAGTGCTGGGAGGACACCTGGTCCATATGGACCCAGAGGAAACCCCCAAACTCAGAGAATTCAACATGCTTGGGATTTTGTTCTTCACATTAGTACAAGGCACCTATTTTCAACACGTAGATCTGAATAACAAAAATAGGGGTGGCTTTTTAAGCCCTCTCTTGAAGCATTTGAAATGATGAAAAAAGCACAAAGGCAGTACTCCTGGGGTACTCACACCCAGCAAAGCACAGGAGGATCAGCGACTGGAGCAAGAATGAATCAGTACAAAATTACTCTCAGTGCAAAACTGCAGAAATTCAGAAATGCAGACCAGTGCCATGGATGCAGAACAATGTATGAATCCAACCAGGGGGCTGATGGATGAGGGGAGAACTGGATTTACACTGACAGTGATGTGACCAGGACTGTGTCCTCAGAGAGGTACCTCAAACAGCCACCAGTAGACACAGACATGGAAAGCCAGCCACGCTCCCCAAATACCTGTGAAATTGGAAGGATAAAACCAGAATTAAGTAAAACACAGAAACACTGATAGCTGAGAGACTAAGGTGCTGCCCCCCACACAATGCAGTCCTTTACATCTATCAGGCAGCACTTAGTTAGAGATCTGAGCTTTTCCTTTGATCTAAATATAGTGAGGAGCAACCTTAGAGAACCTCCCTGCATCACTGAACTTGTGTTGCTTATTGAGACACACAACAGCCAGTGGCATTCCTTTGTGCTCAGCATTAAGCACGGCACACAGCACACTTTGTGTGGCACTGGTCGCCCGGCACAGCAGAGTTCACAGACACAGTATTCCCAAAGCTCTGTCACTCACAGTTATAGCAATATCAGCAAACATCCAGACACCAAACGGGACACTTTTCAGAGAAGGGAACAAGTGTTTAATGCTACAGCTGGAAAAATGACTTTTTGGGAAGGAGCAGCTTCCCACGGGTGTAGCCACTGCTCCAGGGAGGAGCTCCGGCTTCGCACAACAGCTGAGCTCAAGCACAGAGTCACTGAGGTTGGAAAAGATCTCCAAGATCATTATGTCCAATCTTTGACCAACCTCCACCTTGTCAATCAGATCACATCACAAAGTGCCACATCTGCTCCCTTTCTGAACACTTTCAGGGGTGGTGACTCCACCACACCACACTGAGAGCTGTTGCCAGTGGTGCACAGACACATTAAATGGGTGACAAATGCCACACCTGAGGTGCATTTATCTGCCTTTCTTCTCCCTTGGACACCGTGGTGGTTGTGCCCCAGTGTAGCTCCTCTGGACATCCTTCTAGAGGAATCGAGTATTTCTCAAGCCACCTCTTCTTAGCTTAAACTCTAACATAACTTTTTTTTAAAAAAAAAAAAAGTTTTAAAATTTAGATAAATCAACCAAGAAGGACCCCAGGTGAAGGCCTGTGAGGATACTAGTGGTATTCCTCATGCTCTGAAGGCAGACACCAAGGTGGGAGTGCTGCAGCATCGCTGGAGCCACACGTAAGTGCGGAGGAGGATCGATTTGTGCACCTCACGCCACAGATCCATGACAATCTGTGCATTATTCAGCAGAGCCTCTGCTGCCTTTCCATTTAATCTATGTGAAAATTGGATTTATGGCGCAGGAGTAAGAGCTATCTGAACATGGCCCATAAAACTGGAAGAATCATATTTTTCTCTTCAGCAAGCAACTTTTAACAGCTCTGCTGGGTGCTTATTTGCAGTCACCAGGCAAAAATTTTCTCTCTGTTGTTTACGACCCTTTTACTCATTTCTGAGGCAGAGGGGGGTGGTTTGGAGCGCGGTGCCAGTGATGCTTCAGTTACTGGGTGTGATTTGCTCCAGGGACTCTTTTGATGTGTAGTCCTGGGCTGTACTAATGTCCCCATTAGTCTTGATTGCCTCTGCAGGGGGGTGGTAACAACTTCGGTAACAAAGTGCCTCGGAAAATCCTTCTTGAGCCTTTGATATTTCCTTTGTAACATTTTCCTCATGTTTCTCAAGACATCAGTTTGACTTTGAAGCTATTTCCAGTTCTGTTGTGGTCATTACTTTGTATTTCTACTGGGTTGCTGGATGTTTCTCACGGGGGAGTGAGGGGCCACCGAACAGCCTCTCTTTCTGTGTTCCTTTCTTTGCCTGATCCCTTGAGCACTGAGGCACAGTCTGAAACCGCAGGGCATCGAAAGGTGGGTGCCACATGCTTCGAAGGGTTGCTCAAAGCTGCTGCAAGGAAAAATGAAACACAAAAATATATACTTGGAAAATCATATACATGAAACGTCCTAGTGAGAAAGGGGCTGGGGACCGGAGGTATTTAACGACCATGAAGCCTGGTGGAAGACCAAATAAAAAAGTTTTGGTTTGGGGGATTTTTTAGTGGTTTTTTTTGTTTGGTTGGTTGTGGTTGTTTTTGTTTCTTTGTTTGTTTTAAATTGGATATTGGCCTAAAGTATTCATCAGTCCAGGTGTTTATTCATACCATAGTGTGTGGTGGGTTTGGGAGATTGAGCTGAAAAGAATGGAGATTTCCTGATGAAAATTCATACAATTTCTGTTTGTGGGTAGACTGAAATAATGAAAAGATCTGGTTGGGTTTTGATTTATTTTTTTGTCTCCATAAAACAATTCAGGAATTGGAATGGAAAAGTGAGAACGAGAAGCGAAAGGTTCTTCTGACACTTCTGCTCCCTGGAGAGAACTGTCTCTTTGGAAAAGGTTGTTATCTTCGCTGCAATAAGCTTTGGTTTATAACCATGTCACAGCTGCTATCATTTCCACCCTGGTCAGCAATAGGAAGTGTATTTAAAATACCCAACAAGGAAAAAAAAAAACTTTAATGAACTTTTTTACCTTTGAAGGCTACCGTGAAAGTTGGTTATCCACAAGCTGTCCTGTGCAAGGCAAGGAGATGGCCTTCAACGATCCTTGTGGATCCAACTCAGGATACTATATTATCTTATTATTCTATTATATTCTCTTATTATTCCATTATTCTATGATAAGCCTGGGAGAATTCCAAGATGATTCAAAAGAGCTGTAACAAGGCTCCTGCTGCTTTGTCACCCCAAAGACAACAGTCCTCTCTTTACATCACAACACACCAGAAAAAAGTCACTCCAGGGTGCATTTGCCCTTTTCAGATCTGTCAGACTCCATCCTGAACTGTGAGTCAGCCACTTTTCTGTAACATGCAATTCATGGAGCCAGGCACTCATTTGCCATTATTACCTGCCATTCCTTCAGTTCAAAGACCACTGATGTTGCCGCTCATCACAGCTCATCCCTCGAAAACAAAAAGCAAACACAGGACTGGAGAAAATCAGCACCAAGGAAAGCACGGCAGCAATAACCTGCAAACAGCGGGCACCACCAAACAGAACCAAGCAGAGGGCCATCCCCAGTTTTGATTTACATTAAACCCAAGGGCTGTTCAGCCTTGAGCCCACGTGGCTTCATCAAATCATCTCCAAGAAGGTGCGTCTGTCCACCACCATCACCCTGCGCCATCCCATGCCAGGAGTTCACCTGTTGTCACTGAGGTGTGATGGGATGAGGAGCTGCATGTTCCTGCAAGTTCAGCCCATGGGGATGTCCCAGGGGGAGAAAAAGCTTTTCCTTCGTGAAGCTCCTGGACTGCTGGTGCCGTTATTTTTGTGCATTGACAGGATGCAGATAAGAAGGGCATCGAATTTGAATGTTATGCTAATAAGAACATCTGTGTACTTAAATCAGCACTGAGCAGCTGGTACATTTAAAACAGCCCCCAGCATGTCTAAACACTCTGTAAATACAGAGTTAATATCTCCTGAGATCAATTTATCATTAATAAGTTATAAAACCAGGATTTGATGCACACTAAAATAAAAATAGCCTATTCTTTGTTTCCATTTTTTCCCATCTCAGCCCTCAGCTTTGTGAAGAACAGACACAGTGAGCCGCTTAGATGGGCTCAGGGCTGACCTCATCCTCTGGGCTCTGAGCAACCACTGCAGAGGTTCACTGGGTCAGGTCAGACAGTGCTTGGAGCAAAATGGTCTAGTGGAAGGTGTCCCTGCCCTCTTGGAATTGGATTATCTCTAAGGTCCCTTTCAAGTCAAAACAATCTGTGATTTGATTCTATGCAGACACCTCTAAACTTTCCCAATCTTTGCCTTTACTCAGCCTGCCTGGCATTACTAAATACACTACAAGGACTTGCATGTCCCCAAAAAGAGTCCTGAGTGCATCTGAACTTAGTTCGAACACTTTAGAACTCCACCTACTAGGTCATAAAAATTACAGCTAGTTGCTCTGATGAAATGAATCCCTTTTCCTCTGTTGTGAACAGGCACTATGCATATATATCCTATACCCCACTTTTTAAGCCTCCTGGATCCACAGACAGCGCCTGCTTCATTAAATGTGTATTTTATGCATCCTGTAAGCTCAGGGGAGCTGTGTAATTCCAGGTACCAGCCAGGGTGTGCAGGTGGCATTTTGATCGATGTTGTATGCATCTGTAAAACCAAGATACTCCTCTGCACACTTGGAGGTGGTTGTTTTTTTCCCTCCTGCTTCTTTCTTCCTGGAACACTTTTATCTCACTCCAGTAATTGCCAGCAACACTCACAAGCAGTAAAGTCCATGAGTAAACCTTATCAGCCACATTACACCCCCCAGCTCTCCTCACAGCTTCCATAGGGATCATGTCTTGAAAGATGAGCACCCCTGTCACAGCCAAAGGTAGTCACAGGTGTCCTCATCCCACAGGATTTGGGGCACGGGAGACATGTCTGGGAAAAGGTTCCCAGATAGGGGGTTGTATTTGATTGATTGCAATCCTCAGCTGTGCACATGGTTTGTCTTAGTTTGCTTCCATAGAGCAGAGCCTGCTGCTGCAAGAATGAAACCCAAACCCTGGTGAGGAGAGGGCTAGGCAGAAATAAAAATGAGGCAACAGAGATTTCTCCTGAAGATTTTGAAAGACAGCCTCTGGATTTGGCTGAGACTGGGGAATGCAGGCTTTACACAGGAGTCCAGATAAGTGAGGCACAGGGAAAGGTATGGGCTACAAAATCATCCACTGTTCTGATTGGTGTGTTCTTGGATGGTGTCAGGGCAGTAGGTGAACATTTTCTGCTTTGCTCAGGATTCTACCTGTGATTTCATGAACAGTTTTCAGGAAGAACCTCCACTCACTCAACTTTAATCCTGAAGAAGGCAGAGAACAGATCTCACACTGCCCTTCTAATGGGAGAAGCAAAGCTGATGGGTTCCCTGTCCCTCCTCGTAGTGCTTTGGAGAGGCTCTGCATCTGCCTGTGTCGTTGGGGAGCTCGTACTGAAGGTTTAAAAGCTGTGTAAAGCCCTCTCTGCTCCTCCATCGCTCGGCTGGTGAGCTGCTGGCCCGTGGGTGGGCTGGGTGGCAGATGGAGCCCCCACCGTGTGGGCAGCGTGTAGTCAGGCTGCAGGAACAGGGCTGCAACCTGCCCATGCTGAACAACTCCTTCGACAACCTCCTCTGCGAGAGAAGAATGACAAGGGTCTTGATTTGAGTGTTTATGTGTTAGTACATTTTTTTTCTCATTAATACACAGGGTAATTGGACATGATGGGAAGGAGACACGTTTTGGTCTCGCATCATTTGGGCTGTGCCCTCACACGGCTCCGAGAGCCCCCACAGGTACAGCAGCACTGATATGGAAAGAGCAGAACTGGTGAGTGAAGGGTGGGAAATCAGCCTTTTCCCAGCGAGCTGTGAGGGTGTAAACAAGCATGAGCACTGCACTTATTTTATCCAAGCAATATGAATAGAGAAATGAATGACATTTTCCTGGCCAGAAGCAAGCAAAATTTCTTGATGTATTGGGATGCCACATATGGAAAAATTGTTTTATTGTAAAGTGCATTTAACATTTACTCTCTCCCCTACTCTATCACTGCTAAACTGTCAATAACTCCCTCATTTCACACACTATTTCTGCTGGGGATATGAAAGTTTCTGCAACATTAGGAGAGACTTTACCTTGGCAGCAGATGGGAAGGAGTCCAAACCCTCCAAATAGTAACCTTGCCCTTATCCCTTCTGTCCATGGGATATTTCTGGACTGCCTTGCAGCAATGTCTGGCTGAACTGGTTTCCACACTTCTGGAGCAGCTCCAGGATAGCTGAGGGTTCCTGGGGTGGGCACAGCGCCTGCTGTGACTCGAGAGGGAAAAGGGTTAATCCAAAATCACACTCTGGGCTTCACAACAGCCTTGCTTGATTGAAAGTCTTGACCCAAATAATAAAAAAAATCAAGCAAAAAGCATTTCTACCTCTTGTGAGACCTAAGAACAACCTGAGTTTATACAAGCAGAGAACTTCTGGTAAAATCAAGAGGAAAAAAAAAAAAAAGAAAAAAGAAAAGGAAAAAAAAGAGGGTATCTAATAACTTTCTGGCGAGATAACCATCATTTTGACTGAGTTTAGTGCAGTTTTCCCAAGTACTTTAAACTTCAGAACGTAATAATGTGTTGACCATGAGAAAAAAGATTTTGTGCTGAATTACCTACCATTTGGTTGTTTCTGGCCCTTCCCAGCACCCAGTCATGGCTCTGGACACCATTTTCAGACACCAGACCACAAATACCCAGTTAGTTAAATTTGGGACAAAGAATGCAGAGAGGAAACAAACTCATTTCATATGTAAATAACAGGGAGGAACTAGCCCTTTTTAATTAATCTGCTCCAGGAAAACACTGTGCAGGCTGCAAGGCAAGATAATGTCCCTGTGCCTGAGCAGATAGTGCTGGGCAGCAGCTCGTCCTTTCTGAGAGGAACAACAATGAACAACAGCCCAACACACGAGTTACTGAAAAAATGCTGGTAAAATTGTCTTGTTCTTAATGAAAACAGTGCTTTTCCAGCTTTTCCCAATACCATTTTGGGTGTTTGTGACTTTTTTTTTTTCTCTTCTTCTGAGGAATTTGTGGTTTGCCAACTGCTGCTCACCCTCCTTGTGCAGCCGCTGCAGCAGCACCTGCTTTTGCATTCGGATTCCTGGCACAAGGGAAGAAACGCTGCCTGTTGTCACTTGTCCTGCTGCCTTGTCTTGGGATACTGTGCTCATCACAAAACCAATTTAAGCGTTAAATACTGTAACTTAAATACAGAAGTTCTGGGGTAAATGCTAACTGCGGGGTGACAGTGCCAGCTGCACCCCTGGATCACCCTCACCATCACCTTCTCTGCCCCAACACTCAGCAGCTCTCAGCTGGGAGCCTGAGCACGATGGGCTAAGGAGGAAAGAATGAGCAAGAAATGCACATTACATACTCAATAATCCAGTTTAAGGATATGCAAATGCCCTGCCAGATACCATGGGCTCTCTCTACACCACATTCTCTCATAAAAGCAGAAAATGGTTTTCTGGAGTTCTGTGGCAGGAACCAACTGATGCCAAAGGAGATTCAAGCAATGACCCGTCACTGAGCACTGACATTTTACAGCATGGGGATATCCCTGCATAAACCCCCCTTGGGTCACTGTCCCTCATAGCTCAACCTCCCCAGCCCAGCCTCTTTCAAATGAGCTGATGAGATTGCTCTTTCCAGATTGAGGACTGGAGCAAATTCACAGCTTGGGACAGGGCCCTGCCCTTCCTCTGCCCAGATCCTCCCCCACCCAGGAACCCTCACTGCCTTCCCTGATAAAGTCACTGTGCATTTAAGGTTCTCCAGATTTAACTCAATCATGTTCCTGGGGGGGGTGGCAGGAGAGAAGAGTAATAAAGAAATCAATCCCTCAGTGACAGACAGGCTTGAACCAGTGCCAGAACCGATATTGCCAAATTCTGGGAAGGGTGCATTTCAATACTTACTAGAAAGGTGTGATTTTGTCAGATCTGTACAAGCCTGTTTTTACGGACCTTCCCCAGGCACAGAAGGCATTCCTGTACTAAACATTTCAGAGGAATTCCATCCCTGTTCTGCAGTGGCAACATCCTTCATGTCCTGCAGGGGCCAAGCAAAGACATTCATTGCCCACAGGGCCATTCAGGCCATTGAACCTTTAAAACTTCTTTTTGCCCGTTGTGAACTCTGGATTTTCCCTTCCCTCTTCTCAGTTGATGACATTTGAGCTGTTGAACTGTACTCCGTAACCTGAGAATAATTGAGGGCAACAGGTAACAACTTATGAGAACCATGGAATTGTTGAGGTTGGAAAAGCCCTACCATGGAGTAAACCCTTCCCCCAGCACTGCCAAGACTATCACTAACTCATGTTCCCAAGTGCCACATCCACCCTTTAAATCCCTCCAGAGATGGTGACTCCACCACTGTCCTGGGCAGCCAGTGCCTGCCAGCCCTTTTGGGAAAGAAATTTTATTTCCATGGAAATGTTTGTTTCCTGAGCAACACCAGTTCAGAAATATTTTCAACACCACATCAGGTTAAGCCATTTAATGGTGAATTGTACAGGTCAGCCTTCAGAAAGCAGACCTGAAGGTCCAATGTTGCTGCTCTTCCTTTCACTCCTGTGCCAGCCACTTATTTCATTTACTCACAATAGCACTGGATATAACTTAAAATATTCTAATGTTTATTTAATATATTATCAATATCCATCTCAATTTTTAATCATCAGAATTACTGAATTAGACAGTTCAGACTCACAAAAATGAGTTATTCCATCCAATCTTAGTTGTATCTTTGAGAGGTTATTTTCAGTCTTAATTAAAATCTATACACCAAAAATTACCAGTTTTCCACTAAAAGCAACATCAGTGTAAATAAAATTAGTAGAAGCCCCTGCTTTTCCAGCCCCACATTGATTGTTTTATATAAGACAATCTAAGAATAATTTAATTTGCCCATCAGAATGGGAACAATCACAGAATAAACCCCTCTGAGTGCCGTGTGAAAGAGCAGTGGGGCAGCGCCCACCACGGCATGCATGCTGGAGCTTCCCACTGCTCCCACCATCCATACTCCAACCCAAACCCATGCCAGGCACCTTCAGGCTTGTGCAACACTCCCATCTGCTGATTCCAGCCTTATCCCAGGGATGGGTATGCATAATGTGTTCTACAAGAGAATAGACTATGGATCCCACCATGAGAGCACATCCAGCCACCCCTGTGCCTCAGGATGCAGCTTCAGCAGAGTGGCGGACCCAGATATAAAAGTACAACTTGATAACCTTTGCTTGAGCTGAGCACACTCATCACCAACCAAATTGGAACCAAAATTACATCTTCTAATATACCACAAAGAGGGAAGAAGGTCCCCGGAGAAAAGCCAGGGCAGCTGCTGGAGCATCAGGCAGGACTCTGGGGGCTCTGGGCACTGGCATGAGCTCCCACTTACCTCAGGAGCCCAGTGTTCTCCATCCTGACCTTCAGCAAGAAGCAAAGTGGTTTGATAAGCAGAAGCACACAGCTTTGTTTACAGCTGACCAGAATAAACTCTGCTCATAGGTTTTGGGTCAGAAAAACAGCTGAAATAATTGCTTGGATCCTGAATAGAGAGCTGAAACAGCTCTTACACATTTCATCCCCTCATCTCCTGCCACTTGGGTTTTATACAATGAAACTCATCACGTTGGGAGGACAAGGGGCAATGGGTACAAGTTGTACTGGGAGAAATTTCATCTCAATTTAAGAACTGGTTTTGCCATGACAATAGCAGTCAATGGAACAACCTCCCCAAGGCCATGGAATGTTCAAGAGGTGACCAGACACGGTGCCAGAATTTCACCAGGGCTCCCTTTCCACAAAAGGTTAGACAATTTTTTGAGGTCCCTCACAGCTTGAGCTGCACTATCTGATTCTAAAAGCAAATCCCTAACTTTGCATGTTTCAGGAAAACAAACCAAGTGATGGGCAGAATCAATAGCTAAATAAGAAACAGGTCAGCTCATTACTTTTAATATTTTACTCATTGACAAAAAGTATCGACTTCCATTGATGTTCCACAATGTGTGTTTAAAGAGCAGATGATGCTTTACAGAAATATTTGGAGTGCACTAAGAAAAAGAACAATTACCCCCTTGACAGAAAATCTATATTTTTTGCCATCATTTTTCATTAGGAGGAGCATTCATGGTGAAAAATGATGTATCAAGAGGCAGAGCTCCTTTCTGAGCTCCTAATTTGTGTAGTTAGGGAGCAGCTTTACAGAATTTAATTGCAAATACTAGATTTCTGTGGATTTATCAATCCCGTTCATGGAATTTAAGCAAATGTTACATTTGTGCTACAGAATTCACAACTAGGTAAAGATGATGATTTTGTACTAGATGTTACAGATTTCTGAAAAAATCTGGAAAATGCTTTTCTGTTTCTTTGAATGTCATAAGTTTCATTCCACAATAAATTCTGTAGTACTGATCACAAAACACCCACACAAACAACACTATTTAGGCAACATTATTCTGTTGCTTCAGTTTTGCAAGTGCTATACCAGAAATCTCAGCTGCATACTCCACTGGTTATTTCTACCTGTGAGCAGCTCTTCCCACCCGTCTGGGAGTCTGACAGAGCAATTCCTTCAGGTTAAACTTCTTGAAAGCATTTAGGGTTTAAAAAGAGGTTTTAGAACTTGACCCACATTTTCAAATTAATTCAGTGATAAAGTTTAAAAAAACTCCACAATACTTAGAGTGCCTAGATTTTTATAATCAGTGGTTTTTAACTCGTCCCTTACATCTATGACAAGGTGGAATGGTTTCACACTGACAGAGAGCAGGGTTGGAACAGATATTGGGGAAGAAATTCTTCCCTGTGAGGGTGGGCAGGCCCTGGCACAGGGTGCCCAGAGAAGCTGTGGCTGCCCCATCCCT
>JAWWMP010000028.1:17792730-17936267 GCA_035047865.1 Dendrocincla tyrannina
AAGCTGTGGCTGCCCCATCCCTGGAAGTGTCCAAGGCCAGGTTGGATGGGGCTTGGAGCAACCTGGGCTAGTGGAAGTTGTCCCTGCCCATGGCAGGGGGTTGGAACCAAATGATTTTTCAAGTTCCTTCCAATCCAAACCATTCTGGGATTCTGATGAAGGTGATTTTGACAATTTGGTCCATTTCAGTAGAGTAGCCCCTCACCTCAACACCTGAAGCATCTACCACGATGGACATCACACTCCCAGTGGAAGCCCAAGCCACAGAGCCTGCACATGGGGCTGGACACTCCAATCCTTCCCCACATGGGAGGAAGGACATCCCCTCCAGTCTGTGGTGCTGGAGCAGCATCAAGAGCTGCTGCCCAACCTCCCAGACCCCTGAATAAATGAACCCCAGAAGAAGACACAACCGCTGTCATTCAGTGCATCTCATTAAACAGCCAGATGTGCCTGAGATCAGGTTTCTCCAATCTATTCCATTATGGATTAGGTGGAGCCACTGAAGAAAATCATTAAGACTGTTTTGCTGTCACATCACCTGGAATGACTTAAAGATTTACTGGAGGACTCTCCCCCCTGCACAGCCAGGGCTTGGCTCACATTCAGCATGGGCAGAGGTAGGTCCCTGTGCTCATCCACTGAAATCAAAGTTCAAGCTGAATTTCTCAATTCTCATGGGAATCTTAAATCAGTCTTTTTTATTACAGATGCATTTTTAAGTGTCATCTTCCAAATAGGTGTTTCGGTTTAAAAGTTGGAAAGAAAAAGAACTTAAATTCAAATGCTAACACAAAATGAATTAAAACACTTTCTTCAATGTGTCTTACAATTTTCTTTCATTCATAACACTGAAATTTGAGTTTCAGTGCATATCAAAACATCTTTTGAAATGCTGGCTTAAAAGAAAAACTCCTGTTGTGAGCTGAGTCATTGAAGACCCAATATTCAGAGTATTAAATTAATATAGTGGGTGTCATTGGTATAATTGTCTTAATTGCTTGGGAAAGACCAGACTTTTAAGAAAAGAAAGACCAGTACTCTGATTCTGTTTAAGTCAGATATTTTTAGGCTGCAATTTTTTTTCCTTCCCAGAAAAATGAAGTGAAATCGGTCTACAGCAGTAATTAAATCCTAATTCTTCCAATTTTTTTCCAAAAGATATGTTCTACAAATGGAGCTTGACTTTGTTGTGTAACGTCCTAATAGATTCCAGAAGAAATGTAATAATTTTCTTCTATCCTGAGTGACTCAGGGGTACAAAATAGATGTTAAACAAGGAAAGAACAATTTATTTATCTGCTCTTGCGCTCCCTTTGCTTCCATTTGCATGTAAGCTGTTTGGCTAAATGGTGGGATGGGAAGGACGTGAACACTGCTCTTGCCTTGTTCTGCTGATGTAATGACAATGGGAGGATTATTTCTTAATTTTCAGTGTGGTAAGTGGGTAATTATTGTCCAATTAGGCTTGCTATTAACCTCTCTATCTCACTTTGCCATCCATAAAACAAGAATAACAGCACTTACCACTCTCTCTGGGATTCTGTGGAGATTTATTAGTTAATGTACATACAGCACAATGAAAATTAAAAGCTCTGCACATTGGTGAGGGCAGGATTATTAATAATGAATCGTCATTGGTATCGTTAGTGTGGTTACAGCTTTGGGAACTTGGGGTGGTGTTTGATGACTGGCAATGGGGTGCACCCCTAGAGGCTTTCTTTTGAACCTTGAAGCGTGAGCAGTTGGATTGGAAATCTAGAAAACCTGGTCTGGTGGAATGTCAAAGTCAGTTTTACTTGCTGCAGATAGGAATGTACTCTTTCCTAAAGTATTAAAAAAAATAAAAAGGATTAGGAAAATAAAGTCTCATTAAAAAAAGAATTTTATTATTTGGAAAAAAAAAGTCTTCTTAAACTCTTCCTCCCTAAACCCATCATACCTGAGCACGTACCTTGTGCAGTGTCTTGTCCATGATGTGCTGGTTCTTTAGAAGACACATCTAAGGGGACAGAGGAGACACCTGGAGAGGTCATGTTGTGGCACTGGCTATAGCAGGATAGGAGCTGTGCAGTCACCTGCAGAAACATGGGAAAGGGGAGAGGGGACAGGTACATGCATCAGGTACCAGCACCATTGTTGGTGACAATCTGGGGACACGGTGGTCATCCTGAGACAGGCTCCATTACCACCCAACCCTGGCTCCTGCTGCCCTGTGACATCTCCTTCCCACTCACATGGAAGTGAACTGGGACCTGCAATTTGTCTATTTTACCACAGGAATTCCTTCTAATGTGTGAAACTTCCACATCAGAATGATGCTCCTTGGGAGCTCTGTGGAGACAAGGCTCGTGCCAGTGCCTGTTGGTGCAGGATCCTTTGGTTCAGCTGCTTGAAGTAGAATTATAAACAGAGCTCTTCAAGGGATTGGCTAAAGTAACCTCAATAACTACTGTGAATCAAGGGCTAGTTCCCCATCTCAGACACAGGGGATTACATGGTGGTTAAGATATCTTCTACATTTTTATCCAGGTGGCTGTTTGAGGTGGATGGGGAAGACCCCAACATCCCCTGGAAGGCACGTAGCAATGCCAGCAGCTGCCTGGGCACCAACTGAGCCCCCAACCCCTCAGTCCTGGATCCCCACAGTGCTGGGCAAGGTCCCAGTTTTACAGCAATTTTGGGGTGTCCCAGGGGGCTCTCAGGGCAGGGCGAGCATCATGTGACCAACTTGCTGTTATTGTTTATGCTGTAACAAACAAAATCATAGTATTTAGTAAGAGCTTGCAGTCACTAACACAGCCTCCAAACAGTATTCACTCCCAAGAAGATGCTGCCTTAGATTTGTAGCCTCGTGCTGTAGGTGGCCCTGGTGACCCTCCCATCTGCACAGAGACCTGTGTCACAGGGGTTTGTGCAGTGTGAAAATCATCTATTTTCTGTGTCAGTGATGGAAATGCAGAGCTACACTCTGCTTCTCCTGCAGTAACAGCTCAAATGAGGAACACCTGCTAGGCTGGAGCTGCAGCCAGCAGTGCCTCTGTTGGTGACTGAGACACACACAGACACTTCTGCATCCAGTTGTGCTGTTGGTGTCAGGGATGGACCTGCCATTCTACAGAGCACAGTAATGGTCCCCATAGCTTGTCAGAATTCCTGCTGGGTAGCACGAGGCTCTCTCTGAGAGACTATGGCTTTATATCAGTCAGAGATAATTTAATTAAAGACTGTACCAACTGATGCATGGGAAGACACCAGTAATGAGTGTATTTTACCCACCAAAGAATAAATGCATTTTCAGAAATGTTCTTTCTCCAGCTCACTTCTCATTTAAGCATTTGGATGGTTTCCAGTAGTCACTGTTGCTCCTTCTCCCATCTGTCCTGCAGAGAAATACAAAACAGTGTGCTGCTCGTGTATGTCTGTGTGCACACACACACACATCCACTCAGAAACCCAGACTGATGTCAATCCTTCAGTCATACCATCTGACATGCCTCAGTCTGTCCCTTGGTGCCAGGGCAGAGCTGGGCAGACACGAAGCCAAAGCCAATGTTGGTTATTAGGGAACAACAGCAGGGACAGGGACACCTCATCCCTAATATCCAGGTTTTCGGCTTTATAGATGAAATTTCTGATCTGTGTCCAGAGCTATGGACATAAATTAACAGCTTGCTAGCTTATTGTTTCCCATGGACTGTGAAAAGACGGAATTTCAACTAGCCACGTGAACACACAAATGGCATTTTCTCTTTGAACAAAAACATGACAAATTAATATTAGCTGGGTATTCTTCAGCCTTGCCTGGCCCAATGGAGAAGAATCCATATGATGTGAGGCCGTAGTCTCTAATGAAAGAAAGTGGTGACTCAATAACTCTCCTTTCACAATTATTCTACCAACAACTTGCTTCTCACAAATATCTGTGGACGTTGAGCTGAAGCCAACTGCTTCTCCAGCACAGGAGACTAATATGGTGACACATGTAGGTGTAGCGATAACGTGTTAATGAGTTATTGATTTTTTAAATTAAATCTCACTGGTATCATATTTTCAATCTCAATGAATGCATCATTAAAGCAATTAATAGTGCAATGATAAGGAGAACTGACAGAAATTGCAGTGAATTGGCAGCGCAGGGTCCTCCCATAACACCCCATGGGCATTGCAGGAGCCTTGGCTGGGGCTGTCTCTAAGGGAGGCTGGAAGGGACCCACACAGCAGAGCTGCTGGTACAGGGAGCTGGGCTGTGTGGCACCTGATAACGTAGAAAGAAAAGAAAGAGAGGAGTGGAATCAGAAAAAAAGAAGGAGAAACATCAACCCAACCCCAAGTGTGCTATTGAAGGACCAGACAACTTCATTAAAGCTCTAGAGCTCAACCATAGTGGCACATAACAGGGCAAATCAACCTTCTCCTGGCAGGACCAAAGACTTGTGGCTTGAGGGATTTTTGGCTTTTTCTGTTCTGTTCTGCTGTCAAAGCCTGGCCCACCACCCTGCAAGCCAGGGCAGCGTGAGAGCACTGCACTCCTGTCTCCTCCTCCTCCATGCTTCCTTCCTTCCCCTTCCCACTCAGAACAAGCAATCATCATTTCCACAGCACTGAAATGAAGGAATTTGATTTCTGTCCTGCTGATCATTCATATTTGAAGAGCATCCTCCTGAACCAGCATGTAGTTAGCCCTTCCCCCTCCTACACATGCCAAAAACAGCCTCCACTGGTGCGATTGGAAAATGGCAGATTAGTTTACAGGAGTTTTAGCGTGGCAAATAATTGCTTAGGACAGAAAACACAGACCAGCAATCTCAGCTGAAAACCTCGTATTTTTGAGCACACCATAAAAAAAAATCCCTAACTGAAACTCAGTTGGTACACATAGTGTGAATAATAATAAATGAGAAAAAGATACATAGCTGGGATCACAATTACAGACCAGCTTCTGAAACTAAGAAGATATTTTCATGACTGAAATACAAAGTTCAGGTATAATTGGGGGTTTTTAGAGATAGCTTCTGATTTTTTGGGATTTTTTTTAAAGAGCATGTAATTTTTTCTGAAGAAGAAACTCTATTGAAGCTCTTATCCCTGGGTTGGCAACAGGGATACAGATGTGGTTATTGATGCTCATCAAGTTTTAGCCCTTCCACAGCTTCCACATGTTTTAATTTTAACTAAAACCTCACCAGCTATTTTTAGCCTGACATGATTTTTTTGGTCATATGTGTCTAGGACAAACACAGAACATCAGACTTACACAATTAGGACTTTCTGTGGCTTTTTCCAAGCCTCCTTCCAAACATTTTCCCTGGAAGGACAATAAAACAAGAAATTCAGAATTCTTCTGCTATACAACAAGGACAGAAACATCTCAGCTGAAATCATCACTGGAGGTGTTCAAGAACTGACTAGGTGAGGCACTCAGTGCTCTAGTCCATTTGATGAGGTTGTGATGGGTCACAGGTTGGACTCAATGGTCTTGGAGGTCTTTTCTAACCTAAATGATCCTGTGAATATGAGCTGTGGATAGCAGGACTATTCCCAGATTACCTCATTCCTCCTGATGAAGACATCTCACACTCCCCTGCTGTGTGATGATGCCTGACCCATTGCAGCACCACACAATTGCACCGATGTGACACTGAGAGGCTGGTGGCTCATCAGGTACAAGGTATGGGGAAGCTGGAGACTTGAGTGGGGAAAAAATCTAAAAATTATTCTTTTGGTTCATGTAAAACTCAGCTTAAAGGCTCTTTTATTTAAACAAGTTGCTGCTGCTAAGAACATTATGTCCTTCTCGGGGAAAAACAAAACTGTTGTCTCATTTTAAAACAAGTGCTTCCTTTAGGGCTAATTAAGCTGACAAATCACACTTCCAAAGATTGAGCAGTTTAACTGATGACAATGCAGCGATGCCGGGACCCTGGAGAGGAGCAATCGCTGCTGTGCACAGCTGGGAAAATTACTGTGTCCCCTCTGTATCACGACATTGAATGAGGGAAAAATAATACCTCATTAATCTTCCTAATGAACCTCTTCTAAACAAGATAATTCACAATTTTATGGTACACATGGGGTTGCTGTGGAGATCTGCTAAGCTGCCTCACAAACTCAATCAGAGGGTACAAAATCCAACGCCAGTGGACAGCAGGACACATCACCAATCCAGGGTCCTTCTCTCCTTTCACTTCCAGTCACAGAATGACAGGATGGTTTGGGTTGGAAGGGATGTTAAAGATCAGCTCATCCCACCACCCTGCCATGGGCAGGGACACCTTCCACTATCCCAGGTTGCTCCAAGCCCTGTCCAACCTGGCCGTGAACACTTCCAGGGATGGGGCAGTCACAGCTTCTCTGGTCAAAAGATGCTGCTTCAAACCCAGGAATGGGGTTGACATCCTTTGGAGAGGTGAGTTCAGCTGCCTTGATTATTGAATGGAAATCAATCAAAGTAGGATAAGGTGACAAATAGGAAAAATAAAGAGTTTTTGGGTATCTGTGCCAGAGCTGTGAATCTCTAGGGAAAGCCTTCTCACTCCTCTGGCCACACTGACACAGCAAGCCTGGATCCTGGACGCCTCTGGGAAGGGAGAACTAAAAGTATCAAAATGATCCTGCCCACACATGACATTTTCCATATAGAAGGGATATGGTGCCTGACATCCTCCCCAGACAGGAGAGACAGACTGTGCTCCAGTCTGACATTAATTACTCGAGATGCAGCACTGTTAATCTCACACCATCACAATAATCTTCTTATGTTCACAATTAAAGATTGAGGTCCCAACCTTTAGTTATTTGTATGTTTAATACCTGCTCAATAGGACTTATAATTATCTGTGAAGATTTGGATTTGAGTGTATTGCAGCCTCCAACAGGAAGATGCCTCCACACAACACAGATGTACACATGCTATACAGTTCTACAGGCTTTCAGTGACATCCCAAACCTACAGTATTTCAGAGTCCATCTGGCACTTCTCCTTTTATTATGGAGTTTAACAAGAATTCTGGTAAAAATCTCAATACTGAACAGTATAGCAAATGGTCAAGCATTTATGGGGTTTTTGCATTTTTAAATAAATAATGTTATTCACACAAACATCCTTAAGAAAAACAAGACATTGGGGAACATCTGCATAGGTAATCCCTTCCTAGAGGAATCATTATCATACAGACTCTGAAGGGTATGAATAGAACTGGTTCTGTCAGGTCTGTTAGTTCTTGTAAGAGTGACCACGAGTGCCATAGCAGGCAGATACATACCAAACCTTCACCCCTTGGTGCCAGTGGGAAACACTCAGTGCCTGCAGCCTTATTCCTATTCCACAGGCTCTGGCACGGAGCAGGCACAGATGGTCTCAGAGCTCTTGATGAGCCTCTCATCGATTTCTCCTGATCCATGTGCCCTTAAATCATGTACAGTCACATTTGCATCTTGGGCTTTTTACAGTCTAGAGAGTCTCCTGGGAATAAATAAGGATAAGGCAGCATCAAGTTATGTTTCTGTTTTCTTTTTCCATAATGGAAATAAAGCTATTATCAGATTACACAACGCTAAGTAAATGATACCATTGCAAATGTCCACCACTTTCCATAATGTTTCAATGCTGCATTGCCATAATTTCATACATTCCTCTCTTTTTTATTTAAAGCTGTTTCTCTCAGACAAGAGCTCCGAGCCCACAGTCATTAGTGCATGCTAGAGATGTCAACAAACCCAGAGAGGAGCTGAAAAAACACATCTTTGAGTTGCCTGTGATCCAGTGACTTTATCTCTAAATCCAAACTGGAGGGAGGTTTGCTGAACTCCTGTACCAGCTGCTCATCTGCCTGAGCCAAAGCACTGACCATTTCTGTAATTGAGTGTAGCCTGTGAATGATTCCATTTGGTGCACTTCCAATTTATTCCCAGTTTATGTCTGCACTCAGCAGAACTATCAGAGCCCAGGGAGGACTCCATCTGGCCACCACGGACTCTGCTTTAAGAGGCTCACCGGGGTGTTGAGGTACCCAAAACCACACTCTCTACCTGCAATGCACCAGCCTTGTGTGGGTGCAGCCATACCAGGAGAGCCAGGGAGTATCAAGCCCATCCCATGAGGTCTTGGTCAATATCCAGAGAACTCTGCCTTTAGCAGAGGTCACGGAAATAGATGGCAACCATTTCACAGTGGTCTAAATGAAGCTAACACATTACCAGAGCTACTTGGACACTGTATAGCACATCTTACAGAAACCGCTACAGGGCATTCAAAATTTTTGCTCCGCACAGGAATCTTGTCACTGTGAACTCCCTTCCACAGTCTTCAGACAACGAACTCAGTGGCCATTTTCTTTGCCCATCAACACAGTATAGAAAGCCCTGGCTCAGAAAAGCATTTAGGGATGTGTTGAACAAGAAGCAGGCTTCAACTCCAAAGCCTTTCTCTCCTTTAAAATTGCTTTCCACATGAGAAATGTCTATTCAGATAAAGCTTTTACTCCTTTCTCTGCCCTTATGTTCCTTGTCACAGAGCCCCACAGAGCTGAGGGTGGTGGGAAGTTCAGCTTTGGGGCCACAATCACTGTCCACCCCTGAGTGGCCCCACCAGCCCCAGTGGCCAGGCTGGCTCTGGCACTAACAAATTCAGTGTGTCTTTCTTCCAACACTGCCATCCCCTCCTAGCCCTTCCCTAACACAATCTTGTTATCTTTGGGCCCTGCATGGTGTTTTAATTATCATTATTATTCATATAGCACAGTGCACACAGACAAATTTAATCATGTTGTTTACATGAGCAAACCTGATCGACTAATGGAGAAATTACAGATTTTGTTCCCACTGTTGGCACAAACGCAATTTCTTTTTTCACTCTCATTAACACAGTTAATGTTTATAAAAGTCTGATGATGCTGGAGATGAAAGTGTTTTCTCCAAAGAACAGGTAAACCAGAAACAATAACAAAAGTTCCTCCCACCCCAATACTGCAATAAATGTCTTTCAATCCCATGATGGAGTGAGAGAAGAAAGTAGCCAAAGAATCAAGCCCAGATTAATCATATTTGATGGAGAGCTATTGGAAAGCTGAGAGAAAAATCCGGCAGAAAGACAAAGAAAAAAAATAATTGCTAAAAACCACAAACCTTCAGACAAAATATGGAACCCAATTCTTCTCTTCTGCAACAGAAAGAACAGAACAGAGGTAATGGCCAGAACAGGTAAACATCAGTGTATGAAATGGAAGAGCACAAAAACAAGCAAACGAGGACAGCCAAGAAAAAAATCTGCAGCTTAAACAAAATATAAACCTACAATGGGCAAGGAAAAGAAGGGAAAAAGAACAAAACATATAAGTACCTCTTGCTGACTTCCAGAGCGATCAGAAAGGTCTCTTGCTGCTTAAACAGATGGGGCTGAAATTGTTCTCTGTCAGCAGAACCATCACGGGCTGTGTTTGCCTGGAAGGGACAAACCCCGGGTGAGAAATGTACAGGGACAAAGTGCCACACAGGTACTTCATTTGAGCATGGCCCTGAGCAGGTTGATGCAGCCGATGTGCCTCATGCAGAGACCCTTCATCTCTCCTGCCCCTTTCCTGGCCAGCCTTCGTACAATTTACAGCTCCTTCTGCTCTCACACAGCTTCATGAACAGCAGAGACAGGAATGGATAGAACCAAGACCCTTCCTCCTTACTGCAGCTCATTTCTTAGGACATCTTATGATTTTCTATTTAAAAGGTCTGTTTCAGTCATCAGGAATGGAGAGGCAGGTTTTTACCATGTGTGGGTCGGTGCTGACTTCTGGAGCAGCCCTGTCTCTGGCAGCCAGGGATGGTCACTGCCCAGGGGGGTTGCCACAGAGGCATCTCTGGTGAGGAAGAACATCCCTCAGGATTTGCACCCTTGTGCTGGTCAATGTGGACTTGAAGACCCTTGATAAACACTTCTGTTTCTGTGTATTTACATTTTCCTTTGAAACCCTTCGAAACCTTTCAACTTTAAGTATTGAGTCAAGTCCCAGGTGAAACACTGGGAGAAGGTTTTACCTGGCTTCCAAAACCCAGCACAGGAACACAACTTTCCCAAAACTGCCCATGCAGAAAATCTCATTACTGCACAGATTTCCAAAAGTACAAGGTACCTGCCTAGCTTCATCCCTTTATTATCTATACAGCAGTGGAATAATTAGGCAGATCTGCTGGCTCCCTAGAAAGAGGAGAAATATGTGGCTGCTCTGACACAAATAAAGATGAGGAAGGAACTGCTGCAGCTGGAGAGCAATTACCCATCAGCAGCACAAATTCCTGCTCAGGTACTTCTCTAATCTGGTGTCATTAGTGCAGATACCATGACACAAAGGTACTGAAGACCTTAAAAGGAAACACCATCAGCTAAATGGATGCTTTCCCATGGGCACACTGTTCCAATACCGTCCCTGAAGGCAAGTTTTGTGCCTGAACACTTACTTGGTTTTGCCAACTGAATGAGTCAATCCTCAGACATCTGAAGCCATTTGCTCACTGTGGTTAAACCAGTCTCATTTTTGCAGTTTCTCTCCACCCAGTTCCACGTTTTCCACAATATTTCTGCAAATACATATGAAGAGTATTTATGTATGCAACCTATGAGACAATTTCCATATGATAACCCTCTTACCCTGGCAATGGACTGGCACAGACAGAGTTTGGTTTGAAGCATTAAGAAAGAAGCATTGCAAATGCAGTTAATGAAAACTCCTCCAGTGAGATCCCATTATAAGAACATACATGGAATTAGGATGCTGATGACATATTTCAGATAACCTTGATTTTGTGCAGTTTGTACATAGTTCCCTAAAATATAGTTTGGGAAAACAAAGCTAAATTCACAGTGCCCCTTCCAGAACAAGGCTGGCTGGCAGGCAGGATGGATTAACAATTTCTTTCCCTGCAGAGTATCCAGCTCTTTCACATAAGACTGCAATGGAAGTGTGTAACAGGATTTTAAGCAAACGGGAATACTTCTTTGGTGACTGGCAGACCTAACTCTAAATACTTATTTTTTTAAAAAGCAGACAAAATGCACTTTTTTGTTTGTTTTATAAAAAGAAGCACCTCTATGATACAGGCAACCTTGCAGGTGTGAGAGGTCAGAGCCCAGGCTGGAGGAGCATTCAGCAGGGAGGTAAACCCTGATCTGAAGGATCAGATATGATACAGAACTATTAAGGCATGGGTCAGCTTCTCCTCCCAAGGTTATTTAAGTTGGGTAATGTTAGAAGCTGCAGCTGATGGAGGATAGCTTTGTTATCTGTTGAATTTTCATGCTCGGGTACCTGGGACATGTAGAAGTTTCCCTGAGTGGATTTAATTGGACCATATGTTCCAATTTTGCAAGGACATACGTACTTAGTTTGCTCACTGGGCACAGATTGCCCTCACTGCTTCATGTCCCCTCCAGAGAGCATGACCAGGGGACCTCACAGATCCCTGGCACGATGTCTCTCCAAAAAGGAGGAGAATAACACCTTTGTGAAGTGAAAATGGAGAAGAAATCTCCCTCCATAACTATCTGCCGGGATTTTCTTTAGCTGTGTGTTCACTTTGCAGTGTCTGTGCCAGTACTCAATTGCTAATGTAGGCTTTAAAACCTGGAGGGTATTCCTTCAGGAATAATGAAATTTCATGAGGAGAAACAATATTGGCTTGAACGGTCTAAACCCACTGAGATACAGTTTTCAGACCAGCTGTGGCTCATCTGCTTTGTGGAAATCTGGATTATGATTTCCAACCACAGCCTTTGACAATCCTGATTAAGTTGATTGGATTTTGTTACATTTCTCCAATTTGCTGGCATTACATTATATTTAAAAATCAGAACAACATAAGGAGAGGGGTTTGCGTACCTGAAACCACCCAGAGCGGAAGTCTTCTGTCTAACAGCTTTTAATCCAAGTCCATGTAAATTTTAGACTGGATGATCTATGACATAATGAGGTCTGTCAAGCACAAGCCATCACACTGTAGCTGAAATGTGAATGGACATCCGCATTATCCATGAAGCAGCAGACAGATATTGCTGTTAGAGGAGAGAAGGAAGAGGTGACAAAAAGTCCCATTCCAGGGTGAGTAGGGGTCACATTTCATTGTAATGTGAGCAAAAATCGTTTGGTACCTTAATCAGAGCAGAATCTCCCATCGTAGCACAGGTAACTGAGGCAGAAGGGGCTGCAGGGTCATTACTGAAAGCTGTCTCCCCTGGAAAAGGAGTGCATGCAGAGGGGGAGGAGGCAGGTACTTCCTGGGGGGATCCACTGCTGGTCTATACTTCAGTGTTTCATCCCTAGTGCAAACGACAAATTACATTCCTTCCTTCCTTCATTCATTCCCTCCCCTCCACTGGAAGCCATCCTGGCTATTCTACCTGCACTGATAACCTGAGCACATCATCCAGGCAGTGTTTCCCAGTCTCCTGCATCACACCTCTCTCCCTCCAATTATTCCACAGCACTGGCTCTGCATGTTGGCCTCCCTGAGAGATCTTATCCTGCAGAACTCTATAAAAGGAACTTCCTTATAAAAAACCCAACAACTCTGGCACAACATCTGGAACAAAGTAAGCCATGATACCGATTTCTCTTTTCCTTTATTTTTCTTCCTTATGGGTCTCAGTTTTCTTCCTCTTTTTTATTTTTTTCTGCTGTTGTTATTCTCACCTTTTTGTTCCAGTGAAAATGGAAGTAAAACCAGGAAGAAACTATTTCTTCTTCAGTTTCAGAGTTGGTCGACCTGCACATGTGTGTGAATTTGATCATGTCAGTTGAAGAAGAGTTTATTGGTGTGGAATAAGGGTCAGCTCTGACCCTTAAACCTGCAAAGCTGACTGACCCCCTCCTCAGCTGGCTCTGGAAAGAGCCTGGTTCTGACAGTAAATGAAACACAAATCTGGGCTTCCTGGAGGCACAGACTCCTGTGCCTGAAGACTAACAGTGTCCCTTTACCCTCTATGGTGGGTTCTATTGGAGGTGAACATGTGTAAGAGACAGACACATAAAATATGACTCTATCATAAATTATGCAGGAACCATAAAGTCCACAAATACTTAGCACTCTCCAGAACTGATCTGACAAGATTAAACTCCTCATGCTATTCCCCAGTTAACAGTCTACTTAATATTTGACTAAGCATTATTAAAATCAAAGACAACCAGAAAATAGCACCTAATTCACTCCAGGAAGTACGAGAGCGCGCTCGGATCGACTCACGCTTATTTCAAAGCTCCTGTCCCCAGCTTCATCAAAGGGATATTTAATCTCTTAGCCATCATTTATTCATGCTGAGAGCACATCCAGGAAGCTGGAGCAGAGGGAAGGAGCCGGTGGCACGCTCAGTACTCATGAGGAGATGGATGACTTTCAAATCCTATTACCAAGCGTGGGGCTCCAGCTAGTCAAAGCAGTCAGTTTTCTCTCAGGGTCTCCAAAATGCATCTTTAAACCAGTAAATAAGTGATAGGCACCCTCAGCTTACTGTCTGAACATACGTAATTAGCAAAACTTTTTACACAGAGTGAGAAAAGTCCACAGCTTAGAGAGCCAGCTCAGCCTTCCCTGTACCCCTCCAGTCCCACGTGGGATGGAAGGAGAACGCCATGGAAGAGCCCTTTGTGCCACAGGGTACGAGAGTGAAATCCAGTCAGACCCACTGGCCGGGCCCTCCACAGGTCTGGGCACAAGGATGGGACTGTGCAAACCCCTGAAATCCAGGGGAGCAGCTCTCCATGCTCAGTCCTGGCTGTCCAGGGAGGTAGAGTTCACTCTCAAAGGTAACAAACACTACTTCCTAATACTTAAAACCCTAAAAAATTATAATCTTTTCATCCACTTAAACCCCTAAAAAATTATAATCTTTTCATCCAGCTTCAGCTGCTGCTGCCACAGCAGCTCATTGTCTAATTCCTACTCTGTTTGCCTTCAGCCTCCGCAGACTTGGACTATAAACAAACCAATAACCCATCTCTCATCCTCTAATTTAAACAATGTTTAATACCTGGAGATTCATTTTTGTGTCAATTCAGTTCAAAATAATTTTTATTTCCCGCTAAACAGAAATAAGAAGGTCATGCTGGAGGCTGGCAGCAGTATTTTAATGTTTCCTGGTTGAGGAACAGCCCTTGAACCTGTACATGAATTAAAAGTAAGAGCTTCTTGCATACTGCCTGCTCAAATTACCTGATTTTCTTTAAGATGAGGGCATACATTGTAACAGCAGCATATAATTTTCCTGAACAATTTTTTTCCAGTTGAAAGGTATCCTATAATATCACCAGCATCAACAGGAACAGACACCTGATTTTCAGCTAGACAAAGCTGATGAGTTTGGTAAATTTATTCCCACTAAAAAGCAGCTTTCAGGTATAGAACAAATTCAAAAAACAAGCTGGCAACTCATTCTTTGACCACAAAGAGCTAGACCAAAAGGGGATGTACATGTCCCTTTACCTCTCTGAGCCATCACCACACAAGTTGTGACCCCCCGAAGTTCCCTAATGCTCCCTCCCTGTGCAAGGCTGGAGCCTTAAGTGGCTCGTCAGGATGAAATGCCAGAAAAAACAAGTTTTTCAGGACAGGCTTATTTTCATGCCTCCTTTGCATTCCTGTTAACTGGCACATTCCAATGGAATTCATCTTCCCACAAAGTTCTTGACCTGCTCTACCCACCACCAGACATAATCGGCTGGAATGGGAGGAATAAAGTCTATCACAAAATCAATGCTGCATTTTTCTGCACTTAGTTTATCTCTTTCATCGATTACACCATTAAAAACTGCTGAAGCACAACTACAAGAGAAGATCTAAATATTGAAGAAGTTATAAATCCATGGGGTAAAGATAACGTTCCAGACCCTCAGCTGCCAGATGTCAAACTGTGTTTTTTTATAAAAGCCATAAAATGATCTACAATATGAAGTTCTACAATTTTTTTTATGCAGTGCAAAAACATGTTTTCAGTTGTAGCATATTATATGCAGATATTCTATGAGCATTAAGCTAAAAGAAAAAAATTTATCATTTAATACTTAAGCAGCATTCAAAATTCTATGTGTTAAATCAGTTTTGAATAAAGCAGAGTTTACAGGATTAGATGATTATAACATTTGCACAAAGAAAACACCAAACTTTGCCTGAGATTCAATGCAGTGTTTTACTGATATAAAGGTCACAAATATTCCTGGAATCACCACAGCACATGTGGTTGGAGCCCTCTTGAAGAATTACTAATACTACCCTAACACCAGTAAGCAAAACAAAAGCTGATGAAAGTAAGCAGAAGATTTTGCAAAGCAATCTGCTTATATTCCTCAACAACAATTCGAGAAGCTGCAGTTACACATTCTGGATTGGATTTATTTTATATTCTATCATCATAATCACAGCTACATGGCTGCAATCCACCACAGAAATGATATTCTGGGGTGGAGAATCTGTATCTGCGAGCTTTGTAATTGCCTTTTTATTGCACTCCTGGAGTTAGAATTCTGAAAAAATTAATATTGCCATCATGTTCATAAAGAATATTAATAGGCTGGAGCAGAGCAGCCCTGGAACACACCACAGAGCATTCAAATTCAAGCTGGCACTGGCAGGGCTGGCAGCGCCATAAACCCGGCACCAAATCACCCCACTGGTCACACCAAACACAGCCCTGAGCCATGGCACAGAACCCCGCAGAGCCCTGTGTGAGGCTTTCCTGGAAACAAAGATTGATCACTATTTCAGCCTGAGAAAACCATTTATCTTTGTTGATCTTTCATAAAGATCTCGCAGCTGCCAAGGCAGGCGGCCGGAGGAGCAGAGCCCCCCCAGCTGCAACGCCTGGTTCCTCCCAGTCAGTATTCCTGACACAACTCAGAGCAGAGAGCACTGCCTGGGCATCCTTTTCCTGCGAGAAAGACCAGAATCATGGGTACTATAAGGCTGGAAAATAGCTCCAAGATCATCAAGTCAAACCTGTGACCCCACACCTGATCCCCACCTTGTCCACTAGCCCAGAGCACTGAGTGCCATGTCCAGTCATTCCTTGAGCACCTCCAGGGATGGGGACTCCACCATCCCCCTGGGCAGCCCCATCTAATGCCTGACAACCCTTTCCATAAAGAAATTCTTCCTGATGTCCAACCTGAGCCTCCTCTGACACAGTTTAAGGCAATTTCCTCTGATCCTGTTGCTAAACTTGTGACCAAACTGCCCACAATTCAAATGAAAAGTTCTCATCCCACACAAATTTACTGACAGTCTTTAAGTTCATTGCACTTCCCTGGCTACAAATCAAGGTCAGAGATTTCTGCCAGTAAAAACTGTGTCAAAAGAACAGACCAAAGAAAATTTTCTTTAAATTTGCTTTCCTTAAAGTGGAAACATTCAATTGGTATAAGAGGCTTCATGGCAAAGCCAGGAGGCTCAGCAGCCTTTTTATAATTGGAGAAACAGGAGAGGATGAAGAAATATCAGTCCAAAGGATTACGAACTTCTCTGTGCCTTTTACCATTTTCTGGCAGAGGGAACAGCAGGCACACACCCTACATAAATCAGCACCAGGTATCTGTTAGGTAAACATCTGCTGTAATTGTCCTGTGACAGCCTTTGACTTCAGAATGTCAATCTTTTTAGCCACTGTGTATTTGCAATTCTTCAGTCATTTATTTCTGACCAAAACCAACCCCATCCCACATGTCTTTTCCCAAGGGACTCTCAATATTCATGCCAATTAATGCAGGAGTTCCAGCAGGTGAGTTTCTCCTCTCTTCTCCTGGGAATGATACATTCAATTACTGCCAGGAGATGTATGTAAGCAGGGCAGCAAAACACAAATTCTTTTTATTTCTGCTCCACACGTTGCTGGGTATCTTCAACTCTTTTTTATGCAGAGAATTTGCTTTTAGGAAAAAAAGCTACTTGCTCCCTTCCTGTGCAGCACACTGGGCATCTTTAAAAATAATTTAGATTACACTGGAATTTTTGTATCTCTAATGACCTGGTGAGCAATGCCAGCCTGTGCTTTGGACATCTGTTCCTGCAGGGAGGTCTGCACAGGGATGGAGCATTCATACCATCCTGCCAGGTCATCCACAGGTGTGTTTCAAAGCACCAGGGTATAATTTGCACCTCAGGAGTTTAGTGCCTGATCTGCAAGCAGCTGAATGAGTATCAAAATGTAATAGCCTGTCTTTAAAGTTCTGGGTGTTTAGAATAACACGGAAACCAGCCACCAAGCTCGAGTTCAGAAACCAGTGACACCCCTTCTCAATGGAGAAATTGTGCCTGGGGCAGAAGATGTGCTCTTCTCTCCAATCCACGTGGAATTAAGTCACATTTACACTGAACACACAGACTTTGGTATAGGAAAACTCTTGGGAAGCCTTGGACCTTAAGGATGTTTGCAATGTCATGTTTAACCTCTCATGTCAAGCTCCTGGTCTTACTCCACGTCCAAGTGAATATAGAGAACTTCCATGAACACAAAATCAGAGAGCAGAAGAATATGCCATAAGCTTGATGCAGGATTGATGGAAGTCAGAAAAATTCTTTTTCCTCCAGTGGGCAGGACAGCCACTGAGCTGTTTGGGCCAGAGGGGACCTTGTGAAGCCTCTGGTTCAACCTTCTGCTCACAGAAGGGTCGATGCTGACTTCTAGCCAAGCACTTAAGGCAGTTTGGTCTTGACAATCACCACAAGCAGGGACTTCAGAAGCCCCTGGGCCACCATTCATCATCCCCATAGCCAAAATCTGTTTCTCTAGAACCTCCTCTCTTTCATTTTACAGCTTCTATCTCTCCTTCTCTCTCTGTACATCAGAGCACAGTGCCTGGGCATTTTCTTCTTTGACCTCTTCACAGTCACTGGAAGGCTGTTCCCAGATGCCCCAGAAACCCTCTCCCCTCCAAGCTAAAAAAGCCCAGTTCCCTCAGCCATTCCTTGCAGGGGAAGTTCTCCAATTGCTGGGGAAGACTGAATATACACAGCTTATTACATTTCTGATTTGCTTCCCTAATAATCTGCTGCTCAGCCAGTTCCCTTCCACAGCCTCATGGCTCAGCGCTGCCAGAGCCACTGGCACTGGTTTTTCTTGCTTTTTTTTTTTTTTTTTGAAAAAAATCAACGATGTCCCACTGTGGTGGTTGCATAAATTACTGTGTCTTCATGACGAAGATTTCAGGGAGTTCTTCCAAAGTGGCAGGTTTCTGGGCTTTCCAGGTGGATTTTATGCCTTTAACAGGATGGGGTCACATGCTCAGCTGATGTGAGGTGCCACGGCACTGTTAACCCTAGGGAATTCTAGTGTTTCTTACTCCAGCTGAGGATTAGCCCAACAGTTCTCCATATGAGGAAAGCCAGCATTTCAAATCACAGGGTTGTTATTTCGGCAGCTTATCTCTGCATACAAAAAGCAACTACTGCAGGAATGCACTCACTTCTTGTTCAGCTTCATTTTAAAGATTTAGCATCCCCTCCTCTCCTCTGCTGTCCCTGGATTGCTGAGAGAACACCGTAGCAGATCATCAGATGAGAACACCCTGGTAAAGAAAAAAACAGTGGCATTTTCTTTTGAGCATTAGCACACAAATCCTGACTAAAGTACCTGAGAACACACAAGTCATCTGCCTACAGGCACTACACAAGGAAATCCCACATTCCTCAACACACAATTATAGAATCAACAAAGAACCAAGGGTGGGAAAGACCTCCAAGATTATCAAGTCCTATCACCAATCCAGCACCACCACCACATGCTCTACTGTTTGCACAGAATCACAGAACATCCCGAGCTGGAAGGGACCCACAAGGATCATTGAGTACAACTCCTAGCCCTGCACAGACATCCCAGCAATCCCACCCTGCCCCTCAGAGTGTTGTCCAAACACTCCTTGAGTTCTCTCAGCCTTAGGGCCGTGCCCACTGCCCTGGGGAGCCTGTTCAGTGCCCACCACCATCTGGGGGAAGAACCTTTTCCTGACATGCAGCCCAAACCTCCTCTGACACAGGTCCAGCTGTTCCCTCGGGTTCTGTTACAGAGAGCAGAGATCAGAGTTGACCCTTCACTGCCCCCAGTGACAAAGCTTCAGACCCTGATGAAGTCTGACTTCAGTCTCCGCTTCTCCAGCTGAACAAGCCATGTGACCTACATCATTCCTTCAAGCTTTGTTCTTCTAAAAATCCTCAGTCCAAGCCTCTAGAAATGTGGAGCTGTAAAGAGGCTGCACAAAAAGGAAAGGATGGAGCAGCTCATGCAGGTAGAGTGATTAACCAACCTCCTCTGAACCTCAGAGCCAGACACATGTGAAGGATGGTTAAATAACCTGGTTTCCACTCCTGTTCAAGGTACTATTGAGTTTATTCTCTGAACTCTAAACCAGGCAGAAGTCACAGCCATCATGGCAGAGAAACAAAATCAAACACAAAGGAGAGGGTTTGAGAGAGTATAGGCTTTGTGCTCCTCTCATCATTCATTTTCACATAGGGGGAAAGGAAGGCAAGGGCTAAATAGCATTTGCAAAAGTTTCATCTTTGTGATAACGTTATCAGTCTCTCTGCCATGTTCTTAATATAATAGAATTCCCTTTTCCTCTGTGAAGCCTGAGCTCTCACATCCAGTGTGACTGCGCAGCGGAATTAAATACCAGCTGAGTTCCATGGTTTCACTCACATAGTCCCTTCCCTTCCCAAGAAATTCATTTTTTTTCAGGATCTTTTCATTTTCAACTCAATCAGAGCTGTACTGAAGGCACAGAAAGTTTTTAACCCATCTTAGATACCGAGTAAGTAAAATCCATGTATGCACAGACAGCATTAATGCAAAATTCAGGAATGTTGGTCTCATCAGCTGCTATCTGAGAAAAGGTCCAGAAAACTGGTCCATATTTTTACCTTCATTCCAAACTCCCAGGATGAACTTTCTCTTGCCTCTTTCTCTCCTGCTCCTGTCATGAGGGGGGTGCTGAGGACTTTGGGAAGACCCAGCTCATCACAAGCCCCTTCAAACAGGCACAGCCTGGATGCAAAGAGGCTGGAGGGGAGTGAGTCATGAGCCTGTGGAGAGGCAGATGTTCTTTACAGAGAGAGGGTTTGGGGTTACAAAAAGCTGCCTGAATGATGAGCCTGACATGATCCTTCCTGCTCCATAAACAAAAAATGACGTTTGATTCTCAAGTCCTTCTTCACTTTTTTCTTTATATAAGTGTGTATATCTAGATGAGACAGAATTTCCTTGAAAAATACTAAGCTTCTGCAGTTTGAAGTGGAAATGTTCTGATGAATCCTGGACCAGGCTGGTTTGATGCCTGAAAGCTTTGATGTGTGCTTGGATCAGGGCAGTTCTGCAGTTTAAAACAGTTCTACCAATTTTTCTTTCTTTTACTTTCTTTATATCGACAGTAAGTCTTCCACTATTGAAGAAGTGGAGGACTGTCCAGCCACAGCAGAAAACTAGCAAGAGAAGTGAACATTTAGGTGCCAGTGACCATGCCATGCAGAGCTCCAAGTGATGGGAGAATTCAGCTGTGTCCATTAGTGAGACAGAAGGCCAGGTTGGATGGGGCATTAATGACCTGATCTAGTCAAAGGTGTCCCTTCCCATGGCAGTGGGACAAGACAGTCTTTAAGGTCCCTTCAAAGCCAAACCATTCTGTGACTCTGTGAAGCCATTGCACAGGGTTTAGACCATGAACAGAGCATGAGGCTGGCCATTTTAAACTGTTTTACCAGACCCAGAATATGGTGTCAGCAGTAAAACCCCAAGTAGGATGATGGATAACACTCCTGCAGTGCTGCTGCCCCTGTGCCAATGTACTGATCCACAGAGACAAGAGAGGGCAAAGCTACAAGCTGAAACAAGCTGACTCAACATCCTGGTTTAGGATATAACATAATTAAAGTTCTCCCTTTATGATAAAACAACTTGCCAGTGCTATTGCTGTTAACACCTTGATTTCAGTCACTTACCCAGCAGGAAACCTCCTCTCCCCACCCTCCAAGAGTTATAAACATCTGTGGAATGTCTGAAAAATAATGCACACATTTACCAAAAGTAAAATAAATCCCTATCTACATGAAACACAGAAAACTCAGACGATTTTTCCTGCACCACTAAAGTCCCTGTAATTGTCCCATGTGATCCACAGCTGAATGAATTTGCAAGTGATTGACATCTTAACTCTGTGATTTGCAATGAAAACCCATCAACTTCCTGCTAAGTGTTCAGTTTAGAGATAAAATATCAGTATAAGCATAAACTATTTAAAAGGAAAAGAAGACAATGCGACATGGAAGATAAATAACCACATAATTCATATCAAAAATCTGTTCAAAATATTTTTCACAGCTCAGGCCTGAGCAAATCAACCTCCCTGTCTCAGCTCTCCATGTCCTGACATGCAAAACCAAACTAACGTGTTTTTGCAGCATTTCTTAATTTTACAGAGATGCCTGATGGATGAAACACCCAATTCACTTATTTTATTCACTTCGAAAATTTACAGGAAACAAGAACTATATTTTAACTCTCATGAGCTAAAATGTCTGTTTTATCATCACATCCAGGCTGCTGGGACCTGGTTTTTCCTTCACTTATGTTTTCCTGGTGAACCCTGAAGGAGCTGCATATAGAGGGAGGCAAGCAGTGAATACTTTTCTACCCATGTGGAAATTCAAGGTTTCAACTGTTTCCAAATCCCAGAGACTGTTCCTCAACCCCCAAAAGTCAGAAGCAAAGGTTCTGCTGCAGGGCTGGAGCAGTTAAAAGGAACTGGTGGGAGCCACATTAGCCAGGGCTGGCACTAACACCTTGTGGGGTGAAGGGTGCTGGACCCCAGACCCAAAGGGTACCAGACCCCCCAGTGACAAAAAAGGGTGCTGAACCTTCATCTCACACTCACTGCTGCGGGAGGAGATGCTTCATTTCATTCCTGTCAGGCACTACAGGATAGGCTTCCCAAGCTGCAGCTAATTATACAGGATTTATCTGTATGAAAACATGAGGATTAGGCAGCCAGGAAAGCAGCTAAAATTTATTTGCAGGTTTTGTTTAATAAAAAGGTATAAACCCCAGGATTTGTACAGAAACAAATCATTTCTGAAACATGTATCTAAGGGCAAGGTGGGGAGGAGATTAGCTTTCAGGTTTTTCCTGTTCTCCCATCCTTCCATGCTGCTGCCAGGGGGGAAAAAAAAATTTTTAAAAATTATATGAACTTATGATGCAGCAAGGAGCTGATGGTAGACAGGAACTGCTGCTCCTCCCATTGCTCCTGAGACCACAGTACTCATAGAGATGCAATTAATTGTCTCACCAGCCTGCATTGTAGCCCAAATGTTTAGTTCATGAGGAGGTCAGGCCCCACCAAGCAAGATCAAACCCCATTACTCAAACCTTGAGATGATAAAAACTCCTCAGGGAGCTGACTTTTAATTGCTACACTCCCCCCCCCTTCCCCCCCGGGTTCAGCAGGAGGGGATCAGCACAGGCAGGAGGGAGGCACGCACAGGTGAGTCCATGGACTGGTAAAGGTCAGTGCAGCTCCCGCAGGGTGCGATGATGAACCAAACCCATCTGTGCTGCAGGCAGGGTTGGGCATGAAACCTCCAACACCACCTGGCACTTCCACGCAAAGGGTTCTGCGGCGTAACAACCACTGGTAACTGTGAGCTGCTCTTTCCTCATGCTGGATGAGATCGTGGCTCTCCCACTCATTGCAGTGAAATGAGAACACCAAAAGAGACTGTTTTGGGGGTTGTTTTTCTTTTATCTCCTGAGTGAGAAATTCCTGCTATAAACATTTCCAAAACACAGCTTTTAATACTGACCTTTTAATTTATTCCTCTTAATTTTGGCAAAGAACTCCTGCAATCCTATTTCTTAAAAAAAACCTCCCTAAACTCTTTCCCTGCATTCCCTTCTCCTGCAGTTTTTAGTGACACTATTTAATTACTGTACATGGATCCTGGTTTGTAATACACACAAGAAGAACCTGGCTGCCCCTCATCCCTCATGTTTGTACCTTCTTAGTATGAAAGCTTTGTAATAAATCAGTCTCACAATGAGTACGTTCTGCAGCTTGCATATGTACACTAGAATTTAATTCCTCACCAACCTTTTCATCATATATGTGGTGAAGTATTATGTATCATAATATCATATAGTATCATATATATATGATCAAGTATCTATACTCGATCACCTGATTGAATAATTCCATTTATTTAGGGAGTGTCTCCATTGCTTTCTCCAAAGCTCAGCACTCCTCCAGGAAGATCCACAGTGACTCTACAGGCACTGGAGCCCCAGCAAAGTGACAGCACCTCTTGTCAGCACCTACTCAACATCTCAAGTAATGCTTCCTGTAAAGCACCTCTGCCACAGGATGACATGTAAGGAACAAAATAAAAGAATAATAGATTAACAGAATAAGAATGTCCACAGTTCCCTCTCCCTCCTTCACTGCCCCTAGCATTGCAAAGAACTGAACTTGGAAAAATTATAAGTAGCTGCATTAGCAAGAGAATAGGTTGATACTGGATTTACAGGCAGCAGTTTTCTAAAAAGTATATTTATGGTATTATAATTATCTTACAAACCCATTTGTGGAAGAAAGACCTAATATTTCTTCTCCATTTAGACCGCTAGCTCTGAGACATGAGGACTGTTTGAGCTTTCATTCTGCATAGTGCTTATAGTGGGAACAGAATACAAATGAGTTTAAAAAAAAAATATATCCTTTAAAATGATGGCAACAAAAATTTTTGTATAGATAATCTAAAAAAAAAAAAAAGGCAGATCAGAAGGGCCCCTTTCTGCCTGGGGCAAGCCCACACTGTGCTTCCTAGGAAAGTTCTCAGCTGCAGTTTGGAGAGGGTTGGGTGAAAACCTTCCAGCCCCTTCACCTCCAGGAGACTAGAAGGAGGACTCTGCATCAGGAGCTGGAGTGACAGGACAAGGGGAAATGGGTTCAGACAAAGAGAATAGGTTTAGATTGGATGTTTGGAAGAAATTCTTCTCTGTGAGGGTGGACAGGCCCTGGCACAGGTTGCCCAGAGAAGCTGTGGCTTCCTCACCTCTGGACGTGTTGGAGGCCAGACTGGACAGGGCTTGGAGAAACCTGGACTGGTGGGAGGTGTCTCTGCCGTGGCAGGGAGTGGAGCAAGGTGAGCTTCAAGGTCTTCCAAGCCAAGCCATTCTGGGATTCTGTGAATTTACAGTGGGACACTCAGCTTGAATTTGCCATCAACTTTGACCTCCTAAGCAGCCCCAACACAGCCCTTTCTGCTTCTCAGCTGATACCTCCCTCACCCTATTACACAATATCACTCAACCTTCTTGCTCACATTGTTGTAGAGACTTTAGAGGAAAAAGTTTCTACTTGGCCTTTCTTTTTTTGGCTGCCAAGAGGGAAATATTGGTACTACAGAAGGTGAGAGGAAGGTGGAAGGAGCAGTGAGCACTCCCCAGGGAGTGCTGATCACAGTGCTGTACACCAGCAGCAAGAGCAATGGGAAAACAAGGAGGGAACAGATGGTGGGAGACAGGACAGGGACAGACATGGGCAAGCTCCATGTGGAGCTGTGTAGCACCACAACCAGCACAGCCAAGGGAAAAGGGGGAGAGACACCCCACTGCTGTGACAACAGGTCACAGGGGCCTCAGATTTATGGAGGAACGTGCAAGTAACACACCAGAGGTAATACTGTGAGTTTTCACATGAGCTGCTCAGCACAGAAATGCAACCACACAGATTTCCCACTCACTGGATGTCCCATTCACCAGCACAGGGAAAGGAGAGGTGAGTGAGACATCCCTTAGTCTGGGCATCACCTGCCACTCTCCAGCAGGACTCAGAGCAGTTTTCGGATCTGAGAGAACTGAGAGAGATAATGATTTTGGGTCAGAAAACTAGTGTTGTAAATAATAAAATACAAAGCCAGCAAAAGAACGGCCCAGGCTGAAGCTCAGTGACGCAATAAAGATCTGAGCAGATACAGCTGCACAGTTGGCATGATAAAATTTTCAGTGCTGTGCTGGCATTTCTCAGCTCCTGGTAAAAATAGCACCACTGGTGTGGGAGCAGGGATGGCAAAGCCTGGGAGAAAATTCCAGCATTGAACAGGCATTAAAAATAAAACAGCCCACTGGGAGCAGGGATTGAAAAGCCACAGGGAGAGGAATGAGATTTGTGTGTGTGTGACAACAGCAACAAAACACTGTGGAAAGCTATTGGTGAGTGACTCTGGAGCTGCTCATCCTGCACTTGCTGGGACAGACAAACAACAAAGCTGTGTCCAGGTGCTGGATGTGGCCAAGCTGTGGGACCACCATGGGGTCTGAAGTTGGGTGACAGTCACAGCTTCCTACACCACATCCAATGACTGTGCTGGATTATTCGACACAAAATTCTGGCTTTGGCTTAAAAGACTGGAGACTCAGTGCCTGCTTCTGCCAGGGAAGAGCAAATATGCTGAACCAAAAGTTTTCCTGGAGGAACAGCTGTGAAATTGTGAACTTCATACGTTTGAAAGCTTGCGAGGCTGCTGACATCACATCAAGTCTCACACAGAACATTATAAACACGCCATTTCTGATATAAGGCATGGTGATTGTCACAGAAAGAATCAGCAATGAACAGCAATGCCATCACCTCCTGCTCCAACACCCACTTGTAGCCGATCATTCCAGGAGGTGGCTTTGAGCTCAAGGCCAGAAGATGGGTGTGAGCTTGCCCCTCCAGCTCCATCAACCAGGTCTTCCCTGCTCCAAGTTAAGGTACAGAATTCCCCATCTTCAGCCTGTCCCAGTCATTTGGCAATACAGGACTTCTTATGAGGGGTGGCTTTGCAAATCAGCAGGAGTCATTCTACAACTTCCTTGTGAGGGGAAGCGGAGGGGCAGGCACTGATCTCTTCTCTATGGTGACCAGTGAGTGGACCCGAGGGAGTGGCCTGAAGTCAGGGGAGGCTTAGGATAGATAGCAAAAAAAAAAAAAAAAAAAAAAGGTTCTTCACCCAGAGGGTGGTTGGGCATCGAACAGGCTCCCCAGAGAAGTGGTCACAGCCCCAAGCCTGACAGCTTAGGAAGTGTTTGGATGATACTCTCAGGCACATGGTGTGACTCTTGAGGAGGGTCCTGTGCAGGACTGAGGATTGAACTTGATGATCCCTCTGGATCCCTTCCAGCTCAACATATCTTCTAATTCTATGATTCCTGCTGGTCTCAAATATTTTAATTTCTTTGGACTTGCCATGAGCATATTCCAGAGCCATTGTCACTGCAGCCTGATTGAATTAGTCCTCTCCCTCCCCACATCCTCATTCTCTCCTTCACTAATTCTCCAGCCGGGAACAGCAGATGCGTTCCTATCAAAACTTGCAGTGCAGAGTGCTGACATTTGGAGATAAACAGAAAAGCACTAGACAGGCAGCTAATTCTCATCTCAGCCTGCTCAGAATTCCGATTACAATTTGCTTTTAAGATGTCTATCCCCAGCACTCATACAGAGCTCTGTCAGCCACGCAGCCCTGCTAATAAAAAGACAACATCACACTTTGCATGTCAAATAATAGTGTGGATGGGTTCAGGAATTGCACAGCACACAGGAAATCCTATTAACTACAGCACCATTTGAAGACCCAAATTGGAGCTTCAGCAAAAAGTCATTCTCCAAATTGATTATGGCATTATGAAATACACTGATCCCTCTGGGTCCAGAGATCTTGTTTATTTAAGCTCCCTGACCCCACAGAGCAAAATTCCATATATTTTGGAGCAGGTATAGTAATTAGATATGTAAGAAGTCTATACCCCATGGACACCAAGACACAGCCCCTTCCCTTCACCCCATGCAGAGGCTCCTCTCCCAAGCACCAGGTCACATAATTGGGCTTATGCATATGAGCAGGAGCATTTCCCCATCATCCTTAACCCCACAGAGACAGCCCCAAGGCCAGCGAGAGTGAGTGGCTACAGAAAGGAACAGCTTGGGGTACTGCTCAGTGCTAAGGCTCAAACCACACCAGGGGTGGAGAGAAAGCACGAAACTGGCTCACAAAACAGCCTCTTTGGTAGCAGAGTGTAACTACACTGATGTGTCCAGGAGCTTAACACACCCCCTGCCTACATCATCTTGGAGCTGCCAGATCCTCCTCAGAGCTTGTGGGAGATGAATGGTCAGCAGCTCCCACCTGCTGCCTCACAGGTTTCATAGAGCCCAGCTCCCAGCACAGGAATGCCTCAGGAAGGCACCTGCATGAAAAAATGCCATCAATGCATTCCCACTAGCAATGCCAAGGGGGGTTCTGCTGCCTCTGATGAAGTCTATCATATACTTGGAGGGTTTTGGAAGCCCCCAGAACACACACATTTATTGTGGCTTGAAAATACTTCTGAAAGAACTTGTGTGTCCAGGATAGACCCAGGTCTTTGAAAAAGCCCTCCCTAAGCTATAAATCCATGCAAATTCTCCTCTCCTCACCTTGCCTCAAAACACTTTGAAGCCTCTGTGCTCCACTATCAACCTGTCCAAGACATTTTTCTAAAGTGCTCTGAACACATACCAAGCAATAAAAGTTTATTTGCCAAATGGTGTTACCTCCCTGGCTGCTGGAATTATAAAGTGCTTTGTTGTCACACAAACAGCTTTTACCCTACACTCTGAAGAGGAACCAGGTTGATCCCAGGCCAAGAATGTCCCCTTTTATTAAAAACACCAGTTAAAATACCAGCAGCCTCTCCCTGTGCCAGAGCAGGTGCCAAGGAAGCGAGACCCAGCTGCTGCTGCTTCAGCCAATCTACAGGAATGATGTTCTGGCCACATTATATGTACAGAATATATCTTGTGCTGATGTTATTGGGTAACCCATGAAGTCAGACTGATCAGTATTTATGGGCAGTGTGGGTATTCTCCCCCCAGTTTAATAGCTTTCCACCAGAGCATTCAATGTCATTTCTCAGATGCCATAAAACATCCCTCTGCCCTCCACACTGCTGTTTTATAGTGACTACTGTATATCAGATCAGTAGAAATTTATATTTTAGTCCAACTTGGCAATTTTCCATGAATCACCACACTCCTATGAATATCACAATGCTCTTTTGGCATAGGACTTTTGTGCTTTAGCATAAAACAGCAGAACAGTATAAAGCAGGAGCTGCAGGGACTTGAAGCTCCATTCACCTCAACAGGTGTCTGTGCAGAGCTGCAGTCTCTGCGGTTGCATTGGGAAAAAAATTCAGGTAAAGGAACATTCCTTAACAACTGCCACCAGAGGATTTACTGTGTCAGGAGCAGGCTCAGGGCATTGCATGAAGGATAGAATACTGGTGCACCCCACTTGTGCCTCAACCTGTGCACCCCCCCTTCATGCAGGGTTCCTGACTGGCCCTTAATGTTCTCTGACAGCTCTAAATATTAAAAGAAAAAAAAGTCTCACCCACATCTTACAGTTTATCCCACTACTTCTGGCTAAATCCATTTTGAAATTATGTTCTTGGCACTTGCACCCCTCACACACCGGCAGCTGATTATCGCAGCCACTCTTAGTCGCTGTTTATCCAATTTAAACATTTTGTTCTTTTAATCTTTCCCTCTAAGTTCTCCAAGCTCCTTAATCACTTCTGTTGTACATCCCTGGCTCGTTGTCACACACAGCTTGCTGGCACTTTGGTACTCTTGATAATAACACTTGTAAGTTAATAGAGTTATGCCAAGAATGAATCTGCCCAAATCTACAGAAGCACTTTTAAGAGGCCAAAATCCAGTAATTCCTCTTCAAACAATACTGGGAAGGCTGCACCCGGGTTTCTACATTGTGTTCTGCATATCTAAGCACTAAAACTAAGCAAAATTGATTACTTAATTATCTCAAAATTAAAAGACAGATTGTTCCCCCTGCTATTGCCAGCATGACACACTACAGACTGGGCTTTTCTCTATTGAATGCTTTGGATTGGAAGAGACCTTAAAGCTCATCCAGTTCTAAGCCCCTGCCATGGGCAGGGACATCTTCCACTAGACCAGGTTGCTCCAAGCCCCATCCAACCTGGCCTTGAACACTTCCAGGGATGGGGGGTCCACAACCTCACCTCAGCTGCAGAGTTCTTTGCCCCCCATCTGCCCCATGCTTTTCCAACAGAAAACCTGGTTTTCCAACAGCTTTGTAGGTCTCAGCTCCTGCCTGATGGACACAGCTCCTGAGAGGCACACACCACATCTTGGGCAGACCATCCCAATGGTCCTTCCCAGGCAAAGCGCACACAGCAGCTTATTTTCTATATACAAGATGTAATATTTGCAGAAAAAACCCTCATTTTGCATAACACCGACGTTATAACCACTCTGGTGATCCCTATCCCAAATTATTTCACCTTCTTATGATTTCCAAAGCCATCCAACAACTCGATGCTGCAAGCAATGAGAAGTGCCCCGGAGGGAAGGCACCTACATATCCCCTGAAGCAGCTGCTCTCTCAAAAAAACTAGCCCAAAAACCCAAACCACATAAACTTGGAGGGGAAAAAAACGTTCTCAGCTGTCCCAGCTGCAAACCCAACTACCCTGCGGAGCCCCTTTGGATGCCAGAACCGATGTGTTTTCCAAGGCAGCACAGTGCATCCCTCCAGCAGAGCACAAGCTGCTCCAGGCTGCCCATTTCTCCCAGCTGTCAGGCTGTTTCAGGGTTGTTTTATCGTTTCCTTTGGTGCTATAAAACACTTTGACACACTGCAGCAGACCTCTGGCTTGCTTTCTATTCCTTTTCTTCCTAAGTGAGATGCCACTTTGAAAGGCATTGAGGCATCACTGCTAAATTACACCCAGCAATTGTGCAGACAAGCACGTAGTGAATTCACTCCTACTTCCCGCTGGGATTCAGTCAGACTGGGGAGGACACCAGTGACAGAACCCCATGCTCAGCTGGATGGGCCCTCAAGGGCATATTCCATCCCTTTCCCTAAGTTCCAGGCACACTTTTACATTGTTTGGTTCAGTGGGTAACTTGTTTTCAGCTCTTGTTTTATGACTTTGACTGTTCCATTTTTACAGAGAAGAGAACGCTCTTATTTACCACATGAATGCATTTTGCTCCTCAAGATTCACTTTCCCTGAAGCTGAGTCTGTTTAATCAAAGGTCCAGGAAGACCCTCACCTTCTGCAGGCAAAACTCAGGAGTCGCCTTGTAAATATTAATTTTCTCCCAATTTTGCAGTTCTTCTATTTTCCCTTTTGATGTATTTTAAACTGCTCCGGCTAAAATTACTTCAGTTGTAGAGAAACGAATCTGCATTTCTGAAATTTTTTTCTATTACTGACAGTTGATTGTTTCTCACTAACCATTTCTGCTGTGGAGCAATTTGTTGTTCTGTCAGACAAAGCACAACCTTACACAGCAAATCAGCTGTTGGGTGGGTCAAGCTAAGTCAAACAAAAAAATAAACTAACTCAACATAATTGGATTCTAGTCAACCAACTATTTTTTGCCTACGAGAATAAATTTTAAAATTTATCTGTTGCAAAAGAAGTTTGGACATGCTTATAGAGCTCTAGTACTAAAATGTTAAATTCTAACTGGAATTCGGTGAATAAATGAGCAGAAAATTTCTCTCTCTTTCTATGCCAAAGAACCCCCTCAGGATCAGTAAATCAAATCAATCAAAATCAAGTTAATCAAAATATTTTCTAAATTAACATTAAAACTCTTCCACAAACTCAAGCCAGTTTGTTTTGGCATCTTCAAAGGATAATTTTGATTCACCAAATTCACAGTTTAATTATTTTCAAATTTTGTTCTACTGAAAAACTGAATCAAACTCTTGTAATTCAGCTGGAAGTCCAAGGTTAGGCTCCGTACAGCTGACAAGGTGGTGATCAGTCAAAGGTTGACTCTATGATCTTGGATGTCTTTTCCAACTTCAATGACTCTGATCTCCTCCCATGTGGGACTGGCTGTCCCCAGAGCAGTGCCTGGCACGGGAGGTCTGGGCTCAGTCCACAGTGGGAGATTGAGAAATTAATGTTTCCCAGCACCTCGTTCAGCCCCTCGGGGCTGAGGGGGGTCTCTCTCCCCAACCCAAGGAGGAACCCACACAAGCTTGTCCTAAGGCTGCAAAGGATTGGTTTGCCTTTTGCTCAGCTAAAAATCCACAATTATTTTTTTCTTGCACCTTAATGAAAAATTGTAAATTTAGGCACTGCCACAGAAAGGGAGATGGCAGCGAGACAGCCAGCTCAGGTGACATCAGTAACGGGGGCGAAGGAGAAGGGTAGAAAATGTATTTTCATGTACTACAGCTATTGTTCTTTCGAGACAAACGATCCCGGCAAACACATGCTCCCTTGCCAAGATATAAATATCAAGCTGCTGATACAAGGCTGCTTTTGCCGGGAGCTGGTTCAGCAATTCCGAAACGACGCCAGAGGAGGTGCAGAATTACAGATGTTACCTCCGATGTCACCCACAGCAAAGGTGCTGAGGGCTCCATTTATTTTCCAGGAATAGCAACGTCATTACTAAAAAAATTCCATGATGACATTGAGCTGTTTCATTTGTACCAGATATTTTTCTTTCACGGGGAATTTCAGAGTTAACTCAGAAATAAACTGGACTACAGACAGTTTTCAAACCTAAAGAGGCTAAAGCAAAGTGACCAACAGACTTTATCTTTTCATTTTGACAAAGCGTTTGGTGCCTGTCCCCATGCTGAGCAGCAAGAATGACCGCTTCCCAAATACTGTGCTAAAAGACCTTTCCACATGAAGGATATTTAGGAATTCCCGGTGGGAAAGAATTTGCATGTAGTCCAGTGTATTATTAATCAAATAAACCAGATGTGCCAAAGACAAAGTGCAAAGGAACTACTTAGAGGAGCTATTCGCCGCCAGTGTAGAGTAAAAGGATAGCTGGCAATGGAGAAGCAGACTTTACTGGAAGGCAGCCTCTGAAGTGCTAATCCAATCCCGGATATTTAAATGCTTTGATTTTCACAGCCATCAAAAACCTCAGCGGACAAAGGAGGTGTAAGAGGATCCATTAGGCAGAGAAATCAGCCTTAGTATGGCTGAAGGGATGCGAAACAACAACAGGAGCGGAAGGACCGTTTAGTTCATCCTGAGCAAACTGGACGACATGGGGGCTTTGTCAGCGTTGGACCGATGGACCGAATTTAACGCTCTGCACAACCCCTGCCAGCATCTCCAGCATCTTTGGAACAGCGGCATTGGAAATGAGTCGCTGATCCATAAAACACATCCCAGCAACTGGAAAAGAAACAGCGTGTGCAAGTCTGAAGGGGAATGATTCAAATCACATGAATAAATTTGCACTGGAGCTTTTCAGCACACAGCTTCTCTGAGTAACTCTTCCTAGAGAGGAATTTCTTCACAATATCCCATCTAACCCTGTCCTCTCTCAGTGGGAAGACGTTCCCTGTTGTCCTGTCCCAAGACCTTCTTGAAAGTCCCTCTCCATCCCTCTAGGAACCCTCTTAGGCACTGGAAGCAGCTCTAAGCTCTCCCCAGAATCTTTTCTCCTTGTCTGAACAACCTCAGGTCTCTTAGCCTGTCTCCGGAGCAGATGGACTCCAGCCCTCAGATCATTTTAGTGACCTCCTTTGGACTCACTGCAACAAGTTCTCATCCTTCCTAAGATGCTGCTCCATCACCCAGAATTTTCCATACCTCTGCACGGAGCATCCCTCGCTCCATGCTGCCAAGGCCATTCCTGCTTCCAGCTAAATGGCATTTGACAAGATGATTCTCATCTATTACAGATCTGTATTATAAATTTTAATTTGCTCTGTTTACTTAATGAAATTCATTAAGACTAATCCTCATTTTCTAGAAAAAGTATAAAAAAAGTCCAATGGAATTAAAATTAATGACCTCCACACCTACAGAAGATTTTCAGGCTCAGAGGATGGGATTTAACACTGTGCAAGATGCAGGCACCAAAACAATGTTCAATTAGATAAGGAAAAATCTCTGAAAAAAAAGACCATAATTTCTATAGATAATTTCAACTTTTGCTTGAAGGGGAAAATATAGTCAGCAGAGGAAAAAAATAATGTTTTCTAATACTGGCTACACTCTGCAGTCATAAAAAATGTGTTTGTAGTTTAATTGCTTCCAGTAAATTCACTGAAATAACATTCATTGCTTCTTTTTAATTTTCATTTTCAAGAATTAATATCACAAAGGGAGAAAAGATTGGATATATCATCATTAAACAGGTCTTCTTAATATGTGGGATTTCAGACACGGCAGGTTTTAGAAACTAATGGCAAAATTAAATTGTATTAAAAGGCTCTGACATAAAACATGAAGACTAAGCAAATGGTGAACCACATTTGGCCGTGCATCACTCTTACCCCTCTCATTGAGCCTATTCCACACATTGATATCTGTATGTATAATTTAATAGAGAATTGTCAGTGAAGATCCCTTTACATTGAGCTGCTGAAATTACTTTCAAAGTTAATGGATACAGATTTAGAAACTAGAAAACTTCTCACATTGAGGGAGCACAGCCTTAGCCTGGAGGCCACCTCTCACCACATCCTACCCACTCAGAAATACTGAGGTACAAAAATTAACTCTTTGCAAGAAACACCTCCCTTTCATTACAGCTGTAGGAAGGGTGTTTATTTGTAAACAAGCTCATGTGTACAACTTTGCTATATTTTCCCCATTTCCAGTTGAGAATTTGTAATAAAATAACATGTTTGTGCTTTAGGTGTGTCTCTGTTAAACTGACTCTGCATCACAGGGAGGTTACAAAATCCTTTATTGAAATTACTGTGGCAAAGCTGAACATGACAAATTGATGCGTGGGAGGTGAGTGTTCCTAATTCTCTAATTAGTGCTTGAAAAAATAACTGAAAAGCCAAAAAAAACAACAAAAGAAGCTTGCAACATAAAGCCCAACAAATGCAAAAGCCATCTAAATATCACACTCAAACCAACCAGGAAATTAACTCCCTCCCAACACGGTTTTGTGACCATTCTTTATTCTGGGGGCACATCCAGCCCCTGCCAATCACCTCAGAGCATCAGGGACTTAGCATTCAGCATAAGCTTCCACAGTCTAACAGCATTTCATACCAACGTGCTTCTCAAACAGCAAAGGGGAAAACACAACCAAAACCCCATTAATTCCCACATTCATCATGTTCCCAAATCTCCATTTCTATTCATGTTCATGTTTTGCCTTTTAATCATTATTGAAGAAAGTCAGTTTTCCTCCTGTCCAGTTGATAATCTTCCCAGCTTGTTGAGTTTTGCCAAGTTAATTTACATATTTTCACATTTGTGTTTAAAAAATGTAGCTTCCGAAAATTCCTCCTGAAGCACCTGTGTTTGCATACATTTCCATTTCTCCCTTAAGTTTGCCACCTTCACTCTGCCAGTGTATGAGCTATTGGCACCTGCTGGTGCCCCAGCCTTGCCCAGCTGGAGGGGGGTGTTCTCAGCCAGAGCCCCACGGGCTCATCCCCCTCATCTCTCACCCTGCACAGGAACAAAGCTTGTAGATCACAAAGCACGAGACTCAGGTCAAGTTTCCAAAGGTTTTCCCACAATTCCCTCTGAAAATGCCAAGCTGAAATAAAAGCCTCCAGCCCCCTCCCAGCCCCTGTGCCAGGAGCAGGATGGATCATTTATCAGGTAATGCAGAGCACCTGGGGCTTGGCCACGGCTCCAGCCACCCATCACCAGGGCAGCTCTGGGCCCGTGATGATGGATAATGAAATTAAGCAGCAATTAGGACTGGCCAACTCCTAAAGGTCACAGAAGAACCTTAGAGACATTCAGATACACATAAACTACGTGGTGCCTTTGGCTTTACGAACCCAAGCTGGAAACATTGGGCTGAGGGCTGCAATTGCCTTTCACAATTACTCAAGTAAATTCTCCCAGTGACCCACCCACATCCTTCATAAGGCCCCCACATGGTTCCATCTTGTGTTTAAAGGGGAAAACAAATTCAGATATGTTTTTGTACCAATCCCAAAGAACAGCAACAGGGATGTGTGTAAGGACAGGGGCAAAGGGAGAATCGAAGAGTTCATCTCCCTATCCATAGACAGCCCCAATCTGGGACAAAAAATATAAATAAGTATTATTTATTTAGACTAGACATGTAATTAGGGGTTTTGAAGACTTCAGTCTTGCTCAGCTGTTCCAGACCTCAGCACAGCCGGTCACAGCATGGCACCAACAGCCACACAAGGGACTTATTGGGAGCTGAAAGTGTAATGCCACGAAAAGAAGGTTTGTGCCAAACAACAATACAAAATCCAGATAACTTTCTCATTAGACAAGGAAAATCTTCTCCAGTGTCTTGCTAATGATAAGGCAGGAGCTGCACAGTCCCTGGTCCCTCTCTCCTGGTCAAGAGGAGGAGCAAGGCACATGGGCTGGCCCCACTAGGCTCCTGTCCCCATTCCACTGACAGCCTGTCCCTCACTGTGCCCCTGTCCCAGATTCACTGATAACCCCACAGCCCAGGGAACCTCAGAACTACCAAGCGCCTTCCTGAGGGAAAACTGAGGCATCTGAAACAAATCATTCCATATAAGATCTGCAGAAGTTTTCCTGTGTAAAAGAAGTCTACAACTAATGCTTTGAATTTTTTTAAAACTAGGTTTATTTCCCTGGGGGAAAATAATGAAATTTTAACTTTACTTGGCTTAAACATTTAAAAATATTCTGTTTAATATAACTCCATTTGTCTGATTTTAAAAGTCTTATTTTTCTCTTTTTAAAACAAGAATTGTATTGAGACATATTTCACATTCAAAATATTATCTTCATATACCTCAAACCAAACCTCAGCTGGTTTCCTTCCTGCAACCAGCCACCCAAAGTGCAAATCACTGGGTTGAATGAATTAGTAGATCTTTGGTACCTGGGATTGTACAGGATCACTCAGCCCCAAGCTCAAGAATGTTCCCGAGGCTCTTCACTGAAATACACCCCAATTACCCATCACCACTGATCACTTTGCAGTGCATTAGGAGAGCAGTCATGACTCACCGTCTCATCTGCTCATTTCCAGAGCTTTACGCACTCCCAGGCTCTCAGGAACGTCTTCAGGGAGCGCTGGGACGAGGCGGCTTCCCCAGAAAGCTCTTTAATGGAGCCGGGAAACAGGAGCCTCACAAAAACATGCTCCTAAATGGATCTAAAAATAACTGTGTTCTGGTATCTACACATCACTTGAAAATAGAAATGCTTAAAAGAAACAAACCTCCAACAGCAAAGTTTTACCTCGGGCCAAGGGCTTTAAAAAGTTGTGCATCTCCACAGACCCCCCCCAAGCCGCAGGAACTCCGTCAGCCTATGCAGCCCTTTCATCCCCTTCCCGGCACTGCCAGGCTCTTTCTTGCCCTCATTGGTTCGCTCCCAGTGCCAGGTGCTGTCAATGGACTGATTCATTTGTCAATTAAGCTAATTGGGACCCTTTCTACATTGAATAATTCAGGAGCATTTATAAAACCATTTCAAAACTGTGGCCCAAGCCCTGTTAGATTTGCAGCCCTATACAAGCATCTGATTTCACAGTGAATGTGGTTGATAAGTGAGATTATTTAAAATCACCATTCCAAAGCCCCCCAATTCATCCAAGCAACTTCCCAGCTGCCCTTTGAACAGAAATCGAGCACCACAGAATCATCCAGGTGCCAACAATTTGCTCTGAAGCCTGTTTGCCACCAGCTGTCCCTCAGGGCACACAGGAGTGCTGGAAGTGACTGGGAGCCAGTTCCTCCCAGGCTGGCAGATCCCCAGTGCCTGGAGAGAGCTGAGCTGGTGTCACTTTGCACATCCCTACATGCTTGGGCTACCAGAGGTGATCCAGTGTCCTTCCAGATCTGCAACACTGAGAGCTTTACATGCAAAGTTTTTCTTTCTCCTTTCCTGTTGGGATTAGCAGCTCTGAGAGATGCTGTCGAGGTAACAGTGACAGCTGCATGGAGGTTTTCAGGATCAGCATTTTAATTTTGTAAATCTAATGTGTCAAAAATGTGAGAGTTGGGGATCAAGCTCCTTCTGAAGACAGAATTTCAGTGCCTTCATTCCTCCTTCCAAAACTGACATCCATCTCTGGTTCCTAACAGAGTGCAACATAAGTCTGTTGAGATTATAAACCACATAGGATAAGATCATGGGAGATTTAAACACTCTGAAAGGGTAAACTGTGCATGAGAGGTGGGACTAAAGGATAGGAGGGAATCTCCCACCACCTGCTGTACCTGCTCCATCAGTTTCAACCATCAGCTGTCAGCCCAGCACCACCACAGCTTCACCATTAAACTGCATCCTCAAATGTCTCATCCAGACTTTTTTTGAGTACCTCCAGGGATGGCAACTCCACCACTTCCCTGGGCAGCCCCTTCCAGTGCTGAACAACCCTTTCTGTGAAGGTTTTTTCCTAATACCTAATGTAAACTTTCTCTGGTGCAACTTGAGGCCATTTCTTCTTGTAAAGGAAAAAAGAAAAAGGCAAAAAAGAAAGGAAAGATCCATGGCCAGGGGTTCAGGTGCCTTTTGTGGGGTCAGGGGGATTCAGATCTCAGATCTGTGTAATTCCCACTGTTCATTTCCAATACAGGTAGCCCCAGTCTCCTGAAATGACCTCCATAAGCACACAGGGCTCACAGGCTCTGGACTGACAGTGCAGGGGCGAGTGGAGCAGAACAGCTCAGTGTTTTCCACACATGTACTTAGATTCCAGAGTCCAACACCATAGATAAGCATTAGCTGAAATAACTGCAGAACTGACTTTAATACAAATGAGAGATCATTAGCAGCAAGATGCTTCTTTTATTCCAATTGTTCCAGACAGAGCAGTGATTACTGTTGGCACACTTACACAAGAAGAAATCCTTTGACAATTTTTTGTTAAGGCATTTGAAATACTGTACTAATAGAATAATTACAGGAAAAGGCAGACAAAAATAAACAGAAACCAAAGCTTAGAGAACCAAAGAGAATAAATCACATCACTGTCTTCAAATGCCAGATGTTCTGGTGGCTCCACACGGGTGTCACAGCACAGGCTGCACCAACCAGTGCTGTCACACAAGACACAGATTTGGTGTCCACATGGGACCATAAAATAGAGCCCACAGAGATGGATCCTGGCAACGCCAACCTTCAGGTGCCATTTGGATGCTGTTTCTAAGCAAGTGGTGAGTGAGAAATGGTTCCAACATAAATAAGGAATAAATAAGGAATGAATAATAATAATAAATAAAGAATTCTGATCTAAATCTCAACAGTGCAAAAATCCACTTGAATAAGATAAAAAAAAGCCCAAACCATCAAAGTATTCACCGTCAAGAATACATGTCCCCAGATTTGATCCCTCCTTTGCTCTCCTCTAGTTCCATATCTAAAGTCAGTATTTATCTTCCTAATTTGAACACCCCACGTGAAATAAGCAACATTTTGATTTACCTGGATTTCAAATGTATGGTGGCCTAAAGCAAAGCTTGAAGAGCTGGCACTAGCAACCAATTCTCTCAGCACACAACACCCGAAAGAAAAATCTTTATGAATGGGTTCCTTAAAAGCAGAATGAAAAAATTCGCATAAAATTCAATTAAAATAATTTAGCCTAATCTGCTGTTAAACTATTAAGACTTTGCAAAATCAGGGATAGAATTTACATAAAAATTAAATGAACCCATGTGCAATATTGAGCCATTTCAGAATTACCAGTAATTTAATTGAATATGTTTAATGGGTTGTTATCAGTGCGATTGTTGCGGATCCCTTCAGCGTCAGGAAGGTAATCAGAGCCAGCGCCAGCTATGCACAGCCCCCCCAAATCAATTATGCCATAAACCCAAACCTAATGAAGAGACATTTTCAGATTTTGGTTTATTTGAAGCTGCTTTATTTGCATGTTAATATAAACATGTGCAGCTAATTTCAGAAGCAGCTCGCATGCATAATTCTGCAGGGTCTAGGGAGCCCACGCAGCAATGCCAGCAGCGGGTGCTGCCTGGGGGTGAAGTCAAAGTGAGTCTCCCAAGGGAGGGAAGAGCATCCCCTCCCACACAAATGGCACCCCCAGGTGTACTGCACAAGGTGCCAAGGCCAGGCTGGCCACTGCTTCCAAACAGTCATTCCTGACAGGCACTCCACAACCAGGTATAGACTTCCCTGAGAAAGCCTTTGGTACCTGTGAGGAGGGAGGCGGGTGCTCCCCTCCATCCTGAAGACAGCTGAGAAATATATTTCAATATATTTTAATTTTTTAAACTTTTAATTTTCAGTGGTGCAACCAATTGAAGGAAAAGTCACCTGTGTTGTGTTGAATGCAAGTTCATAATAACCCCTCAGACATGTACTGCCCATCCCCTCCTCAGCCTGGCTGTGGAGGATCTTCCAGTACGGGAGTCATGAGAATTCAGTACAATGGAGTCCCTGCTAAGCACCCAAATACTTGTGCTATGGAGACAGGCTGGGAGAGATGGATCTGTTCAGCCTGGAGAAGAGAAGGCTCCTGGGAAACCTTGGAGTCTCTTCCCAGTGCCTAAAGGGTCTCCAAGAGAGTTACAGAGGGATTTTGGACAAGAACCTGGAGGCACAGGACAAGTGGGAACGGCTTCCCACTGCCAGAGGGCAGGGTTAGATGGGATATTTGGGAAGAAATTATCCATGAGCTCTGCTTGACACCAGGAGCAGGAGATGGCAGCAAGATGAAGAAAACAGAAACCTTCAAACAGATGGTTTCAATTACAGCCCCAGCACTGAACCGGAGTGATGACTGAGCCACTGGCATGATATTGAGAGTGTTGCTAATGCTGTTAATTGTTAAAGAAGAGCCTGGAAAGCAAGGATGGATCACCCGTCACAGCACCTGCGCAGGGATGTTATTAACTACCAGGGAAACGGGCTGGGGTTAAAGCTGCTAAATTAGGGTCAGAGTTCTGAGACAGGAGCTGTGTGGTAAGTGATTTAATAGACAGCAGAAGACCTTTCAGGGTGGATGTGGCTGTAAGACACAAACAGCTGAATACTGGGATTCAATCTCTACCCAAAAGTTAGTGCTTGCTGCTGTTTACCTCAGACAACTTTAACATTTCTTATTTACCACTTAATTTATGTGAAATAACTGTATTTGACAGTCCCTAGACTGAGTGCTTAGGATATGGCTTCAATACAAAAAATACCAAATTACCCAAAGACGGTGTATTCTTCCCATCCCAAATTCAACCACACAAACTGGAATCTTGTTCCCTCTCTGATTACAGAAGCCTTTTGTCTCTGACTCTCCAGCTGGTGAGAAGAGTCACCTCCTTCCCCTATTGCTTTGCTACAAGTGTTGTTTATAACAGCTGGAAAAGAAAGAGATATTATATCTGAATTCTAATCAAAGATTTCCTAAGAGCTACTGGTAACTGGGACCAGCTGGAGTCATCCATGGTGTCCATGACTGTTCATTCTTTCATGCTTGCTCAAAGGTCACACCATGAGTGGCTGTGCTTCCCAAAGAGCTCAAAACCACTCCAGACAGCTACAGTTACAGAAGAGCTGTTTTGAAAAAATATCTCCTATTTTGGCTGCAGAAGATTTAAGTATTTAACCCATTAATGCCTTTTGCCTTATTCGGCTTCCTGATGAAATGCACAAACCAGAGGTTCTCCCTCTGGGGAGCCCTCACCACCACGAGGAACAAACAGTAAGGGGTGAGGTCTGGGGACAACGTTGGGTGTTAAGACATGGAGAAGAGCCAGGGAAGCCGAAGGGCAGCAGCACATCCCGTTTGATATGTCACCTAGCCTGGCCAGCATTCTCAGCTTTGCTCAGGCTGATCCACAAAAGACTTACTTGGAGGTGAAGGAGCACCGAGCTGCAAAACTAGTGACAGCCATTAGCAAAAATAAAAGGGACAAACAAAGTTGTTGGGTATTAATCAATAGACCATTAACGCTACAAAGGCATAAAATAGGCACACGGGAGTTGTGCCTATAATCAGATTTTTACAAAAGAGGAGGGTCAGGATGAAATGAAAGGCCAGGCATGCTCTGCTAGTTAAGAGAATTACATGTTGCGCAATGGAAGAACTCAATAACAAACAAACAAAAAAAGGGAATAATTGCAGTTATTTTGCAACAATGAAAAATCTGGGAAGAAAAATCTAGTCTGTTTTTCCTCCATTTTAAGCCAAAGTCCAGTTGCTTTCAGACTAGGTTAACTTCAAGCGTTTATTTTCCATGTCTAAGAAGCTTTCTTACTGGGAACAAAATAAAATAAGAAAGCCTAACAACTCAATTTATATTTGTAATAATTTCTCTTTGAGAAATAACGATTGCAGTCAGGCCAGTGTATAAAGTCAGTCTTAGATGAGGTTGAAGGTTCCTTATTTTCCCTCTTTCCCAGAGGCAGCAGTGACATCTCTCCTTCTCAGGCTGGTCCCCACAGTGAAGGTCCTTCCCTGGCCTACAGTGCTGGTCCCTTTCCAGCCCCGATGTTCCCAACGAGGCATGCCCAGGAGGATGAAGGATGCTGGCAGTGAGGGCTGGGAGCTCAAAGCTCTGTGATGATCCAGGCATGATAAACAACCTCAACAGGCAAAAAGCACCCAGGATCAGTCAATGGGTACACAGGGCACCATCTGATGAGGCTCATAGGGCACCAGCAAGTCCATAGGGCTGCTCCCAGAGGCATCACCAGGAGGATGGACCAGATCCTAAGGTGCTCCAAGTTGAACATTCTGCTCACCTCTCCCTGCCAGTGACCCAATCAAGTGGATTTGGTCCTTCAAGGACTTCCTGGACTCAGGAAAAATGAGTACAAGCACCATGTTAAACACCAGAGCATTGACCTGCTGCCTAAGGAGGGATGAAGGTCCTTCTCAAAAACTCACAATATTCTTTGAAATACCACTGAAAACAAGTGGCTTTCCCCTCTCTGGTCAGTTCTAACCACCGGAAAGTCCTGTATCCCTCCCTCCTTCTGCTTGGGTGAAAGTTTATTCCACTAAAAACTGGAGAGCTGGGAGAAGAACAGGCAAAATTCCCAGGCACAGCTCTCCCACTGTGAAGCAGGTTGGAGCACCAGCAGCCCTGGGATGCTGTGGCTGCTCCACAGGGGGTAGGGCTCAGCCCAGGCTCTCCTGTGCTCCCTAAAGGAGGCTGTGCCCTAGTATGGGAAGAAGGCTCAAGTTCCTGAGTAGTCCCCAGCCATCACTCCTCACTCTCTGGGCACCAAGCATGGCAGAGCTGTCATCTCTCACCCCACACTGCTCCCTTCTTACTGAGCTGTGGCAGGCAGGGAGGGCAGCAGGATGGGCTTTGCTGCAGCTGGAAACGTGACCCTGATCATGCAGAGCTGCTGCCTTCACCGCCCTCCAGTGTGTCCTGCCCACAAGGCTCAGCAGACCCACCCCACACCCCCCACCCAAGGGTGGGCACCCACCACTCTGAGTGTCCTGCACTAATGGCCAAAGCTCTTCCAAAATGAATCTCTCTCCTCACCTAAACGCATATGCACACATACCAGCTGACATCCTTTCCCAAACAAGAATTAATAACTTGTTTCTTCCGAGTCAAGTGCGCCCATAGACAGGAGGGGAAATAGCCATAACCGGCCTCTGATTACAGCAGCAGATAACAGGGCGGTTCCTGCACCTCTCTCATATGTCACTGTCTCCTCTTGCCATTAGCTCTTTGCTCCACACTCCTGGAATCATCCATTGGGTTTCATTATCAAAAGCAATACCAGTGTTTTGTTACAAACCAGAGCATGCTGCTCTGTGCCTGGAAAAAAAATCCTGGTATTGTATTTCTTATAATAAGTTTTAATTAGATTTTAGCTCCCTGCCTTTTATACTCCATCTTAGGCTTTATTGGGTTTAATTACAAATCCATAGTTATTTGTTATGTGGCTCTGGTTTGATATTTTGCACTGACAATTACATTTTTATTCAAAGAAAAAATGTATTAGGAAAAAATAGCAAGAGACAGGCTCTTTGTATGAGCTGATTAATTGAATTCTAGTTTTATGTGCATTTATGATGAATGATTGCGTGCCAAAAAGTGACTTGAATATTAGATCAGAGTACACTTATTCATTTTAATTGGTTTGCATAAAGTGCAAGAGGCCGTAATAATAGATCAGCCATGAGAGCACAACAGTAATGGAGGCCCTCAGTGTCCTGGCTCTGATGGCTTCTGAAAATGTACTCATGAGCCTTTAAAATCTTTCCATGTAAGAGCGGGGAGATGGGCTGTGAAGCTCCAACACTCTCATTTCAAGAAAGCAAGGTCAGGAGCTCAGTCCCTCTGCTCTGGTCGCCTTTTTTTGAGAGTTGCAATTTAGTTTTAATTATTCATAACACTCATTAGTAAATAAGGTGCTGCATGGTTTTACAGAAAAGTAGAGAAGTTGTAAGAATTAGAGACCATAGCTCTCTGCCACAACACTTTTTTTGGAAACATTGAGCAAATACGCATAAAATTAAATAACAGTAATAATAGTAATGATAGTGAGCAAGAATCCCACCTGTATGGGCCATGAGCTGCTTCAAGACAGCGTGTGGGTCTGGGGACCGCTCTGGCAAACTGTGCAGAACCTGTTACTGCATCGCAGGGATGACATCCCAGTGCCACACTCAGCTCCTGTCACCACCCTCTGCCCCAGCCCTGTGACACAGTGAATGCAACCTGACCAGCCCCGGGCAGCAGCACTCCCTGGGGAGAACATTTTGGCTTCCACTCCCACCCACACAACTTGGCTCAAACTTTTTCATCACAGCAGCAAGATGTGCAAGAAAAAAATAGACTTTTCCAGTACCTGTTTGTGGTGGGGTAGAACAGCACTTGCTGGAACACAGAGGGAGTTGAACCTCCAACTCCAGTATCCATCTCCTGTGAACAAACAGCACTTGCTGGAACACAGAGGGAGTTGAACCTCCAACTCCAGTATCCATCTCCTGTGAACAAACAGCTTTGGCTGATGATTCCCCTCAGGCAGGGCTGCCCATCCTGCCAGTCAGGGAATCACAGAACAGTTGGGGTTGGAAAGAGCCTCTGGGGATCACCCAGTCCAACCTCCCTGCCAATGGTCATCACTTGGAGGTGACACAGGAACATGTTCAAGTGGGTTTGGAATGTCTCCAGAGAGGGAGACTCCACACCCTTCATGAGCACCTGTTCCAGTGCTCTGCCACCCTCAACATAAAGAGGTTCTTTTTCATGTTAGAGTGGAACTTCTTATGGTTTAGTTTATGGTCATTGGTTCTCATCTGTCACCAAGCACCTCTGAAGAAAGTTTGGCACCATCCTCTTGACACCTAACTTGGAGATATTTGCACGGGTTGATGAGATCCCTTCTCAGTCTTCTCTTCTCCAGACTAACCAGGCCCAGCTCCCACAGTCCCTCCTCATAGGAGAAATGACCTCACAGAGCTGGAACATGGGACAGAGGGAACGTGGGTATGTATTTACAGCCAGAGCCATCAGCCTCACAGTGACTGCACCTGTGCGACTGCAAGTGCTTTCACCACACTGAATTTTGGCAGCGGCACCTTGCAGGATTCTCTGCAGCTCAGATGTGCAGCCACAGCTCAGCCCTGTCCTGCAGAGTCACTTAATGTGAGGTGGCACTGAGGAATCCAACCTGACAAACCAGGGACACACCATATCTTACTGGAGGAAGCAAATTTTACTGCTTTCTTTCCTCACCAACTCCATTAAACCCAGTTTAATGGAAGAATTGAAACTGTTCGGTCACCCCATTTTTATCATGACACATCAAATTAATATGGAAGTAGGCAAGGACAAATGGCAACACATGAGCACACCAGGCTGATGCTCTGAACCAAGCCCGAGGCTGGGAAAAAAATGTCAAGTCCTACTTTTAGAGGCTAGAGCATTACAGTGACAGGAAATTTGGATTCAATAAAATTAAAAAAAAAAAAGGAAATAATTTCTTACTTAGTTCTGAAAGCCCATGGGAATAGCAGACCTGAGCTCTCCCTGTGCATTTAGCCTTCCTTCCAGACAGCAGTTTATTATACCAGGACTTCATTTCCAATCAATATTCCTCGTTACTCCTTTGGCCTGTGCTTATTGACCACAGCTCTCTTTGTGACCTTCTTATTTGAAGCAAAAGGCAGTTCATGATTAATGAAATTTGTCTGGGAAAAAAGCAAACTTGGTACTCCGAGCTTTACAAAGCAAAGGACAATGAGTGTAATCCAGAAACATAAATCCAAACTTTTTTCTCCTGGAGAGATGAGTGCCAAAATTCAGGGTGGCTAGGGACACCCTACAACCTGGAAGTCTGAAAGCCTTTGTGAGTTTTGGTTTTGTGGGGATGTAACAAACAGCTCTGGAAGGGGAGTTTGGTGTCGAAAGCACTGACCTAGATCATAGCAAATTTACTATGTAAAAAATAAACTGTACACTCTGATTAAGAAGGGCCATTGTGAGTGTTTGATTGCACTGACACTCTGCTTGTACCGCACCAGCACAACGGCCTCACTGAAATTCCTCCTGATCCCCAGTGACAGGAGAGGGGGGAGCTGGGCTCCTGCTATTAAACACTCAGTGACAGCAGGAATTGACAACGAAAGTCCAGACACTTCTGCAGTGATGCTTTTTGCACCACCCCTCCGCTGCATTCCAGCAAACAGAGAGAATCCCAGGCCTTGGCAGGTATCCTCAGCCCGCCAGGCAGTTTTCCTGTATTTTTATAATACCTCCCCACATAATTAGTGTGGATAAAATAAAACCCTCCAGCTTGTGTGCAGGGAAAGGACTCAGTGACACAAGCACAAATGCTACTGGGCCCTTGCACTCGTGCCACCCCGACTGCTCAGCCAGAGCTCCACTTGGATGGTTCCCCATCCTGCTTGGACCAGCTGGCAGCACCAAGAACTGCTGCACCAACAGCTGAGGGAGCTGGGACAGATTCTGGCAGTATTTGAACATGGAAAGTTAATTTTTCTCTGCCTTGGGAGAGATTTCAGGGAATAAGCTCGAAGCAGGGACTCCATACAGAAACAGACTGTCCATGCCCAGTGAAAACAGAGGAAAGCCCAGAGCCACCCCCTGCAGAATCGACATGGGATTTTCCTGTCACTGCAGAGCCAGATGAAGAGCATCCATTTTCAGACAGGCTGCATTGTCTTGCACGTACAAGCACAGGTTTGCACCAGTAAACAGGACAAATAAGAGGGTCCCAATGTGGAAGTGACAGTGGGACAAAGGGAAAAACGACGGCTGGACTCATGCAAGGAGAGATGCTGTCAAGCAGACAGGAACCAGGACAGTTTGAGGTCACATGCTAATTTATATTCAGAAACGGCTTCCAGTTTCAGCCTCAGGATCAACTGTTATTTTTCCCACCTATTATCTTCCTAAATGCCCTTGTGCTGAGAGGAAGCAACCGTGACTCATGTCTGCCCTTGGATAAATGCTCTGAGGACCAAGGGGCTGCAGCCCTGCAGAGCCTGCACTGAGGGGTGGATTTGGCACCCTGAGCACATCCCAGTGAAGCCCTAAACGCTCCCAAAGATGCCTCCCTGTGCTTCTGACAGCATCCCAACAGGAGCACAGCAACCCAACAAAAGCATTTAATTCATCAGTAAAATTGAGGACACTGAGGAAAGCACATCCCTGGAAAAAAACAACCCTTGATGTTACTTCATCACAAAATGGATACACTGAACTGGCCCTGGGGGAGTTACTGGGCACTCCCATCTGAGCCCAAGCATATGTAACCTTGGGGGTTTGGGACTTGTGGGACCACTTGTGGGATCCAGAGGAGGACCAGGACCTCAATAGGACTGCAACTGCCACTCTTGACCAGACTGCAGTCATCATCCTCATCGACAGGTTTTCTCTTCCCTTTTACTTTGTACTAAGGTGAGGGGAGCACGTGGTGCTCAGCATAGGGGCTGGTGAGCTCCATTCTGTTCGTGCCCCAGGGTGCTGGGTGGTACATCTGTTTTTGTGGGTCAAACAGATTTTTCCCCCTGCATCATTGTACTTGTTGTGATCTTTTTATTAAATTGTAATTCTGACTTACAATCTCTTTTGGAGTTGGTTTCATTTCTCCTGTTGCTTTACCTTTAAACCAGTACACATATCATGACTTACCCTGACCCCCATTCATAGTAAGATGACACACAGAACATCCTCCTGACACAACCCACTCATCTAAACTCCAGCAGCAGCGTCTGTTCTTCCATGGATGAGGGTTCCAGACAGACCCTGCAGGCAGGGCTCGCAGAACTGCTGTCCCCAGGATGGCAGAGCTAGGGCCATCAGCCCACAGCAGGAAGCCACAATCCCTTCCCCAAGCACTCAGTAGTTCCCTGCAGGGAAGGGACATGTCAGAGGGGACACAGATCCATTTGGGCAGCCAGTGCATTACACAGCACTTACTGCTTTGAAGGGCTATTTGCCATCACTCAGCAGCACATAAGTAAGGGGCGAAAGCTCTGCAAAGGTTTAAGGCAACAGAAGAACCCTTCCCAAGGGCACTGGTATGCATATATACACACACCTCTTCGATACCTTTAAATATATTTATAGATACTGATGTGTATATATTTTTTTACAAAAACAGGCATCTGTGTCATGTTTTATAAAGGTAACTGGAGGAAATGAGCAGCTTCTAACTGGAGATCCTGGAATAGAGTCACCCCACAACTACAGAGGGGAACATTTGATTCTTCTTGGAGTTGGCTGGTGTGACTGGGATCATTTCACTTGACCCATCATTCTAATCAGAGAGTAAAATAATCGTAGCAGTGTTCATAAAAAGGTTTAAAAAATACAGACATGAAAGTCAACCAAAAAGGGATCTGAACACGTGGAGCTGGTTTGCACAACTCAACAAGGGCAATGACACATCCCAGTTAGAGGAGAACTACCCCTTTTATTTAATGGTGTCCAACTGCATAAACAGAAAACCGATTGTTGACTTTGAGACACAGTATGTTGCAGAAAAAAACAGCAGAACTTGATCACCTGGGGTAAATCCAGGGATTTCCTGGGAGCACCCTCTGTGCTAAGGACAGATTGTGCTCCACATCCTCAGAATGTGGAATAGTTAATAATTAAACAGAGCTATTGTTTCAAGGAATTTTTGCCTCATTAGCATGCCTGGTGCCTACAGATGAGATTGTTGTGAATGTTTGAAAACCCTCTGTTTAAGGCACTCTGGAATACTAAAGCATTTGGTTTTGAGAAAATTGTACTTGGGTAGTTCTATGCATCTTGACCCTTAAAAAATTACAATAAAATTAACTTCAAAATTAAACTATTTCAAATTCGTCTGAAGTCCAAATTACTTCCTTCTCAGAGAGGTTTTGGGGCTATTCGTTAATGAAGCAAACTTCTGAACTCAAGAAGTTTTACAGCTCCTGGTTAATTTGCTGCAGTTTTTTATGGAAACAGGAGCATCCAACGTAATTGTCTGTTTCTAAGAACATGACTATTCTTGCATCACTGTTGCTCTCCTCACAGCTATGATGTTCCTATTACAGAAACACAAAACCCATTAATGTCCTTGTTGCTACGAGCAGATCTGCAAAGAGCCAGGAAAGCAGCTGCTGGGAAGCATTGCCTGAGCAGGGCTCTTGCAGGAATGAGGGATGAAATGCACTGTTGTCAAGGCAAAGGAGCCATATGAGCATTTCTAAATGACATGTTGCCCAGGTTTTGTTTTCAGTTCTTACACAGGCAGCTATTTCCTCTGCCCACCAGAACTCTGAGTGCAGCACAGTTTGCCTTCCTGGCTATTTTAGCTGCCAGGCTGGAGGCAGCTCTGTGCTGGGTAAAGCTGCTCCTGCTACCAGGGTGATGCCATCAGTGCCCCTCTGCATGTACAGATGGACAACTTCGATGGGATATTAGGAGAATTTCCCTCATGGAAAGGACTGTCAAGTCCTGGTAGGGGCTGCCCAGGGCAGTGATGGAGTCACTGTCCCTGGAGGGATTTAAGACACACGTAGATATGGCACCTTGTGACATGTTTTAATGGTGGCCTTGGCAGTGCTGGGAGAATGGATGGACTTGGCAATGTTAAAGGGCTTTTCCCACCTAAACAGTTCCATGATTCTATGACACCTCTATCCACAGATAACCTACAGCAAGTCAAAAGCAGGGGAAGCTTGGAACAGGCATGACAGACACTAAAGAATCAGATTATTAGGAATAAGGCTGCCGGCTCTGAGGAAGAGCTGGAGGGCAGCTTTACCTTGTGTTACTCCTATAAACACAATGGCAGTAATGAACAGCGGCAGGAGGCAAATTGGAAGCGAGAGCCCTCGAATTACAAATGTAAAACTACGGCCCTTGCTCTTAACAGGCACAGAGAGTGTCCCTGTAAGAGATAAACGATCCTGATGAGAAGAAGCTGAGCAGAATGAACGACGAAGGGAAATGTCTGTGCTTTGATAATTAGGGAAGGACCAACCAGCCAGAAGAGAGGCAGCACCGCACTGCGCAGCCCTACCTGCTGTCAGTGGAGATTAATACCCAAGTGTTCTTTGTGGTAGCTTGCCAGACTTCAGGCGATGTTTATTCCTTTTGCAGGATTTAACAAAATATTAGCACCACCTGTGAGGAATCCTTCCCCCTGCCGCTGTCGGTGACAGGGCCCTCCTGCCACCCAGCCCGTGATTTATCTGGGAGCTTGGAGTGCAATCATTAGACCTCCACGGGAAGCAGAAGTCTTTCTGAGGGTTAATGATCATTGTGAAACCTTCCCAGTGGGGGCACAAAAGGCAATTTATCATAATTTGCTTCTGTAATGTTGATGCACTGAGCAATGTTCCCATTGTTCAGCAGACTCCCAAACCTTCCCAGGTAGGATGGAGCAGAGGCAGGTGGAGTTGTGCAGGGCAGGGAACGGGCAAAGCAACTGCAGGATTCCTCTCCAAGCACAGTTTGCACTCGTGTGTGTATCCAAGATAAGCACTTCTCAGGAGTCTGGGGAAAGTGTGCCTGAGTCCATGGGCCAACAGCAGAGCCCTCAGTGTCGGATGGACCAGCTGTCGCTGTCCTGACCCCAGTACAGCATCACCAGGGACCACCGGCAGAACTGTCCCCGCAGCAGCTGCTCTGTTTAAAGCGCAGCCGATCAAAATGTTTACTTACATGGTGTTTCCAGCCAGTGTTGGCATGCAGGGGATCCAGACAAACATCACCAAATCCACACAGCATTCCCAAACAGGACAGGCAGTCCTAAAGCCACTGGACTGGGACCAATGCAGCCAGGCAGGTCTAGGTCTTCTAAAAAAATATATATTTTTTTTTACTAATCCATTCCTCAGATGTCGTGGGGGTTTTCCAGCGTGGCTGAATAATGTCTATTCTCTGAAATATTTACTATTTGCTTGACTGGAAAACAAAAACATTCACTTCTAAAGTAAAAAGCCGCAGGTTTGATCCGGGATGAACCCTTTCTAACTATGTGCGAAAGGAAATAAGGCACCTCATCTTTGGATGCATTTGAAAAACCCACTGCAATTCCTTTGCATCTCTGATAAGAGACACTTTGAAAGTCAGATACAGTGTTTGTTTTTCAAATAAACCAAGGCAGATTTAATGATAGTCTCTATCTACCTTTCCTTACATTCCTGATCGCAAGATAAAAGTACTCACAGGTATTGCAAGCGTCAGCTTGGTTCCCAAAATACATCCTTATCTTTTTCTTTACACAGTAAAGCATTTATCACTTCTCCCCTTTTGTAGGAGTGTCAGCATTTGTGTGCTAACGCCTTTCTGGTACTTTGTCATGTACTCAGCCAGGGTGATTATCTGGGAGGGTTTTGGAGGCAGCAAACACACACAGAAGGAAGCATATGGTGCTCTGTTTGGAGAGGCAATGCGAGTCCTATCACTGCCGAGGTCCAGAAAATACATCTCGGATGCAAATTGGTTTCATGAAACCAGGGGAAAAATAACAGTCATATTTCCAAGAAAATAAGGTGAAAAAATATTAACTCTGAGCAGACCACACACCACTGGCAGGACCAGTCAGTTTTTGAGTAGTGGGTTTTTTCCCCCCATCAGTTCTCCTGTCAGTATTTTTCTTCCACCCCAGTTTCTGACAGTGAGAATACACACTGGGAAATTAATTCCAAAACTGGAAATCCCATAAGATGAAAATTAAGTAAATTTCAGAGCAGTTAAAGGGACATCTGACATGAAGGAAATACTGGCTTTGGCTGCCTTCACACAAAGTCCAGGGATTCTGTCCCTGAGCTTCCTGGAGGAACCTCTTCCTTACTCAGTTTCACTACAATAACATTACACCAAGGTGCCAAATAGGCGAAGGAGAAGGTGTTGCTCTCCCTGCCCACCTGATAACCCTGAGAATATTCTGCCACAGTCAAGCAAAGGAGTAACTGCTAAAGTCAATTGTCAGAAAACATGTACAGTGAGGTGGGAATGAGGCACTTGGATCTTGGAGTCTCTCTCCCTGTCCATTATAGCACAGTTTTGTTTGGAAGCTTAAGCTCATGTAATGCAGAAGTCTGTCAGCATCATCCCTGAAGTGCAGAGCTCCTGCCTCCTGGTCTGGATAAAGACGGTGAGGGTGAGCTGCTGCTCTGCACAAAACTCTAGCAGGAGGAGTCCATTGTCATTGCAGTTTCCAACACCATGCTTGCCTAATACTACTTTCCAGGCTTCGTAGTTCTTTCCTACTCTGGCGTTGAAGTCACCAAGGATTATGGTCTTGTCATCTGCAGGAATCTTTTGGGTAAGGCAGCGCAGGTTGGTGCAGAATTTGTCTTTTTCAGCAGGATCAGCTTGGAGAGTTGGGGCATATACACTGAAGAGAAAATGTTGCTTGTTGTGTAGTGGGAGGCATAAGGAGATAATGTGATCGGAATGACCTGCTGGCAAATTTTCAAGTTTGGAGGCAATGGAGTTTCTAATCATGAAACCAACTCCTGAAAGGTGACTTTCAGTTTTGGGTTTGCCTGACCAATGGAGCATGTAGCCGGTGCCCTGTTCTTTAAGGCTGCCTGGCACCTCATGGAGATGAACTTCACTGAGAGCAGCAATGTCCATGTTGAGTCGTGACAGTTTGTGGGCAACTAGAGCAGAAAGATGCTCAGGACATCCACCATCCACAGAATCGAGCATGGTTCTGATCCATAATTACCACTACCTCTAATAACCACTACCTCTAATTAACACAACCACATATTACCCCTACCCCTAACACTAACCATAAACCTAACCCTAAAAACCACTACCCCTAAAAACCACTACCCCTAATTACCACTACCACCCTTACAGAACATGGGTTAATCCCACCTGTACTGACTCAGCAAGACACTGCAGCAGAGATGATCAGCAACACCCCTAAAGCTCAGGAATTCTTTAACCACAGATCTTCTGCATTAAAGCCAATGGGAAATATATCTACTTCTTAGAGACCTACCTGCAGGTCCCCCACAGCTCTGTGCAGCTGAAGACCCGATCGGTGTTTCAGAGACCAAATAGGCTCCCAGTGCTCCAATGGCAGTGGTACCAGCAGTGCCACAGGTGATGCACCTGCCCTGGGGTGCCCTGGTGTCCCACATGACCTGGCACCCCCTGCCCTCAGCCCAAAAGCATAGTGTTGAAGAGCTGCCACTTCAGCAGTGCCCACAAGTGTGCCAAGCATTTCAAATTAAAATAAATGAGCAGATTGATGTTCACTGAACTGTTGACAGCTACTCACACGAACAGTGTTGGAGTGGCACCTCTCCAGCCATTCAGCCACTCACTGCATGTGCCAAAAAATTATTGAGTAACTGACTTTTGTGCTTTGATGCATCTTGATGTTGATGCTTTATCATTTCCTGGCAGTCACAGCTGTTTTCTGCTTTTCTTGCCATTGCTACTTTTCTTGAAAACCCCAAAGTAGTTTTGTTTCTTCACTGTGTGTCTCCAGCACAGTCTTCTGCAACACTGGAGTTTATGAGCTGGAATTAATGGCAAGTGTGGCTTTTGGCTGAGCCTGCTTAGTGCACTCGTGAAACCCATCATCAGGTTTCTGTGGAGCAGAAATGGCTCTGTCCTACCCTTACCCCCAGCCAAGTGTCTATTAGTGCACTGCACAAGTAGCAGTGTCTTCATTTGCTTCCCCTCCTGAAGTGTTCAGTATGTTTTTTGTGTGGCCACATGACTGAAACTCCTTCAGTGTCCACCAATTTCTTCTTCCCTTCCTTTTTTAACCAAGTTAAAAAGCAGCACCCCAGATCTTCTGGTAGCTGTATGAATGGATTCATCCAGACTACAATTTATATTTTCACTTTTTTCCCTGGAAGTGTGTTAATTGGCTCCCAAGTAGAGGGAAGAAAGAACAAGGCAGTCAAGGCAGAAGCAAGAAGAGGCAGGTTTTAGGGTGGTCCTCAGCTTTCTGAATGAGAAAAATAACCTGAATCCCCACATGAGCTGTACACAGATAGTACCCTGGAACTTGTTCCTAGGCCAGTCTTCTGTCATAAAGGGATGGACAAAGTAGAGACTGGAAAACAGGGAATCACCTATTTCTCACAGTCCTCCAGGTCATCTTTCCCAATCTAAAAATGCATATGGTCGTCTTCAATAAACCAAAAAAAGTGTAGAGGATAAGCAGGATAATCTCCTGCAGGACAAACCTCCTCTATCAGTTTTTTGTCTCCCGTCCTTGTTTCCTCTGGTGCAGTCTCAGAACACAAATAGTAATACTGGAATTCATAAGCTGATTTCTCCTCTGGGTAGCTGAAAGAACAGATAGCTATGGGTCAGTTGCTGATTTACTGCACATCCAGAAGGTGGTCAGGTGTTACAGAAAGGAGAGACAACAGGTTAACAGGTTGTCCAGGGAAGCTGTGGCTACCCCATCCTTGAAAGTGTTCAAGGCCAGGTTGGATGGGGCTTGGAGCAACCTGGTCTGGTGGCTGGGAGTTGGAATGGCATGATCTGTAAGGTTCCTTCCAACTCCAACCAGTCTGGGATTCTATGAGTACATCATAGCTGCCTGAAGAAAATAGGATAAAAAAGCTGCAACAACAATGAGCTGCTGCACTGGCCATTAATGGCCAAGGACAGATGATACAAAAAACAAACAAAATCCAGGTTCCTAACAGTGATAATGACCTTTCAAGTAGTACTTCCTAATAGTTACTGACCAGTTGGAAGAACAATCCTTGTTCAGTTTGCATTAATTGCTGTAAAATGCCTTCCTTGTTAAGGATTATTGCTTCAACAACAAATGCAGAGCTGCTCAGAGCTGTTTGCTCTGCACAAACAGAGCTCAGTTGTAATTAATCTGGGAACATCCCTTATTTTTCATACAAAGGAATGGGAGGGGTGGCACTCATCAACTTAGTCTGTAGCTGGTGTGACAGCCAGTTGGGGTAACTTTGGAGGGATTCTCCAGGTCGCTCAAATAAAGCAGCCACGTTTCCTGCAAAGGAATCTATGCTTCCTAGAGTGATATTGCTGATTTGGGAGGAAAAGAGAGGGGAAGGCATCAAACGTGTATAAAAAGGCCAGGCCATGATACTGCAGCACCAACTGTCCCCAGACAGTTCAGTGAATATTCCCCATTTCAGTAAATGAATTATCTGACACTTTGCAGCCTCACACAGCCCGTGCTCCATCAGTCTCCCATGTCAAACAGCCAGCCGTGCTCTGGCACGTGGTGAGGCGCTCCCACAGCCGACCCTGTCCTTTGATCACTTCATAACTGGCTTTCCCTATGATCGGTCTCATTACCCTGCAAGTGTCCCGTGTTCCGCATGGGAATGCACAGCTCTGTCACCCAGTGCGCTCTTGGAGGATAATTAATGTCCCTGGGCAAAGGCAAAATAAAACACGAGCACAGAACACTCGCTCTGGTTTCTTGTGAGATGTGACAGAAGAAAACAAGCTCCCAATCCCCCTGTCATTTTGCATCTTTATGCAACCATAAAAAGCCACTTTTCCTTGCATTGTTTACTGGTTTACTACTAAGGCCGCTTCTGATTTTATTCTAACATGAATATTAATTCAAGTATCCTTTATAGTGTGAACAAAATGAGAAAAATATCTCAAGGCTGTTACGAATCCTAGTTTTCCTGGCAGAACAGTCTGGCCCTTTTAAGAATAAACACCCGCCTATTATTCATATATTAACTGGTGCTTTACAAAATCAATACAAAAGCACAGTCCTTGCATAAAAGGTTTTCCACTGGACTCAGCTCTGTCTCTGCTCTCAGCTGGATGATGCAACAAACTGGTTAATCAGATTTTTTAACCAGAGCACACTGCGGGTTCATGTCCAACTTGATGTCCACCAGGATGCCCCGTTTCTCAATCCTTCTGACCAAAATGCTGGGTTTACAAAGCCTGCATCCAGGACTACATAAGACATTCTGTGGCACTTGCTGGTTTCCCACCCTCTGGAAAACTGCCCACATAAGCCATTTAAATGCCCAAAACCAGCAGCAAAACCAGATTTCCAAGACTTTCAGGAATGTAGAATTTTAACTCTGAAAAAGAGCATATTTTTGCCATAATATACCAGGTTCCTTCCCTTCCTTCTCCAGTTTTGGCCTAGTGGTCAGAGTTCATGAACTAAACCCTGCCAGAGAAAAGGGGCTCTTGAGAACAGAAATGGTTCCCTTTGCTTCCAGACTCATAGAACTATTTTGCAAATCCTGTGTTGAGTGTCAGCAGCACAAGTGGAGCTTTACAATCTCTGAGGGGAAGACTGGATCAGCCATGTGGGTCACCCCTCCCACCTTTTGCTTACAAGGACCATATTTAACCAAAATTTGCTAATAGTATATGGATATTGTCTATCTAAGGGAGCAGAAGGATGCCCAGTATTTCAAACAGGGCAGGCACAACATCCAAGGGTCTGGGCCACTGAGAGCAGCTGCTGCTCAGGGACACCCCCAAGATTTCCCCCCATCAGCATCAGCGGACCCAGGGACACCCACAGATGTCAGCAGATACTGTAGCTGCACTGTCCTCAAAAAAAAAAAATCTACATTTCTGTCTAAAATTCCTCAGTAGCTTCAGCTACGGAGAGCTTTTCCCAGTGCATGGAGCTGTAAAACACTTCTCGGTTGTAGTTCAAAGATTTTCACTTGGCCATGGGAAAGTTTACCACTGGTAACTCGAAGGACCTTGGAATTATTGCTGTGAACATTCTCATTGCTACAATCATCACTGGCTGTCTAAAATGAGCAAAGAATAGCATTTGAAAGCACATAGACCAAACCAATAATCTCTCAGAAATATAACCACCACAAAGTACTGTCTCTCCCAAGTTATAAACAAGAATTAGGAGAGTTTGTCTTGCTGTGAATGAAGGATCTGGGCCAAGCTCCAGTGCCAAAAAATAACACTGAGAATGGAGAAAGCTGGCTTGTGGCTAAAGATGATTTCTAATGGTTACTAAGCTTATATTTCAAAAACTTTCAAAAACCTCCAGCCTCTTGCATCAGCGCTCGCTGTGCCCGATGCTTTCACTGGCTGCTCTGGCTCTTGCAGTAGGGACTTGTTTACATCCCCTTTGTTCCTCTCTCTTCTCCCCTAATTGTTGCCTTTTCAATCTGTTATCCGGGGGCTCACTTCAGTACTCAAGGGCTTTTAACGTGAATTACCAGAGCTTGCTGCTATTTACTGTGTTTATAGATAGAGAAATTAGGAAAAAGAGAATGGCAATTTCTCCCTGCATAACACCCACCCAAGAGAAAAGGGTCGAGAAAAGGTCAAGAAGGAAACTACTAAAGCACTGAATATCCCAAATACAACCTGATGTTCCCGAAAATGATGCTTGGCCGAGCACTGAGGTCAAGGGAAGAGACAGAAACAGTTTCTAAAATGCACATTCTGAACAAAGCAGGAACCACTTTCACTGGTTTTCGGTTGTGCTGGAGGGGAGGGCTCCTGAGGGGACAGCAGGACCAGGCTGCTGGCAATGCCATTGAGCATTACCATGAGCATCCCCACCAGGCTCTGGTGACCCGCACTGCAGGGTGACACACACAGAAGTCCTGCTCTCCCACCTCAGGTGGACAGGGGGTCCTCTCACCCCGGGGATCAGCACAGAGACCCTGCAATGGGTCACTTGGGAACTACAGCTCCTCCTCAGATCTTGCTGAGTTATCCCCTACAACATACATATATCCTCCAAAACAACATTTATGGGTTATTGAACTGGACCAGTTGTACCTTCCAACATCACACACCAGATTAAATTCTCCCTTTTCATAAACAGTTCTTACAGAGCTTTTGTCTTGGCTGGCTCCATGTACCTTCACTAGAGTTCTCTGAAGGGTTTGTCTTCAGATTCCTGCTGTTTCTCTTTAGCTGTTCTATATTCACAAGAATCACCCAGCACACAGACCAGCTTTCTCTATAGCTGGGCTCACACCAGCTGAGGAGATGAGCAGCCCCAGTGCACTCCACCTGCTCATTTCATTGCTTGTCCAAATCTACCCAGAGCTGCCCAGACACTGGACACAGTCAGGGGAGTAAACAAACAAATCTTCCTCGCCTCAGGCCATTTAAAGCGTAGCTCTTGGCTTAGTAGGTTCCTACTGGATGGCAGAGATTAGAGACTGATGACCCAGAGCTGTGCAGATTGAGCAATGATCCACTGCTGGGCACGGGCAGGGAGCTCCCCCAGCACAGCTGCAGCTGGAGGGAAAGTGCCCACAGCGCTCCACAGCGATCCCTGTTTGCTGTCTTTATGGCATGTTTCATAACAGAGGAGCTAGAGACAGCCTTATGTGGGTACAATTTCAGCATTTGTATACAGACACAGTTTCTGGTACAAAGAAAACAATTTCACAAGCACTCGTGTGAGAAACAACTTTTTAAAACCGACAAACCAACCATGGGAAATGCTTACAAACACAAATGAAGGCCATGGGCAGGGCTGCAGTGGAAGAGCCGGGATGCAAAGCACTCCCTTGAGCTTTTCTGACGGGCTCTGCCCTCCGCAGCTGCAGGGACACAAAGAAGATGCCAGTGCCTGGGCTGAAGAACTACAACTCCTGCCTTTCCTGGACAGGTGCTGAGCCTCCCTCTCTGCTGCACCAGACCTGCGCTGGCTCATGGCTAGTCCAGGGGACAAGCTCTCTTATTTTCCCCTCTTTAACTGGCAGTACAAGAGAGCCTAAGAATATCTTCATTGCTTGGAAACAGTGATTTGGAGCTGACTGTCATATCCTCCCATCTCAGCTTCCATGAGGCATTGAGAGCCCCTGGAGGGTGCTGGCAGCAATCTTCCCTTTCTCTCGAGTGGCCCCAAGTGACACCACAACTTTCAGGCATTCCTCAGGTGGCTGTTCTGGCTGAGTTGTTCACGCAAGAAAAACAAACAAACCAACAAAACCTGGTCTCTGGAGAATCACCAACTGGAACAGACAACATGGACTTGGGGTTGGTGCCAAATCCAGGGAAGCTCCTGGTGGCCCCCCAGTCATCCAGCCGAGCACATGGCACCACTGGGAGAGGGACTGAGGAGGGCACCCACAGATGGGTCTCTGAAAGCCCTTTCCTAGCTGGGTTTGAGAGCAGAGGACATGGTGTTACACCTGGATATGAATGGTCTGGCACAGCACAGCAGAAAAAATGCTCACTGTACTCTGTAACTGTGGAAAATTGCTTGTATGGGAATTTTCCCTCCTGTATCCACTAATCATCCTTCATCCCTTTGTCACAGAACAAGTCACGTCTGGAGCTCTGATCATACCTATCCTCCAAAAAGGAAAGAAAGGGCTGAAACGAGGCTGCTGGCACCCGGCCAGCATCGTCCCACTCTGCAGAGACAGAAATCTTTCAAAGTACCGATTTTGATCTGGCACAGCCCTGTAGGACTGAACCACCTCCTTTGAAGCCCACGGCAACCATCCTGACTCACCCTCTGCTGCCGCGGGTTTTACGCTGCAGTTGGGTGACTCAAGCCCTCTGAGAAGCGCAGGGGTTTGCACATACCAGAGAAGTGTTGTGCAGCAGCTTCATCTGGCAGCGCAGGGGAGAAGAGGCGGATTTTACACACAGGCTTGGAAAAGAGGAGAAAAGGGGGAGGCTGGAGTCAGCTGAAATGTTAACATGACAGTTCTCCTTCTGTTCCATGCTGGAGCAAACCTGAGCCTGGATTGCCAGAGGATAATGTCACATTGACAATTGTTTTGTTACTATGACCTTATTGCGTGAATGGGAGCACAGGGCAGGCACAGGGTACCCAGGGCAAGAGCACCTGCTGGCACCTGGGAACCCGGGAGGGGTGCTCAGCCATGGGACAGGACCACAGCAACCCCAACAGAGGCCAGGGCAGCTGTCCCTGCGCATCCCAGATCTCTCACTGAGCAGAACCTGGGATGCTGTAGCAGTTCAAGTCCCTCCCTTGCCATCACCCCCACGGGGCTGCACAGAACCACCAGCAAAGCCCATAATCATGGTCTCTGGCAGGAGCACCCAGAGGTAGCTGGGTCTGCCCCCAGAACTAGGGACAACTTTCAAATACAGGCCTACTTTCCTCTTGGCTGCTGAAGCTGGGTGTTACATAAATGTTTTCTTGTCCCAAGGATGGTAATTTTCTCTCTCCAGCCTGTGTTGTGTGGGGCTCTAATGCCCTGATAAAATGCTTCCTGGTTGGAAAGCTGTGTGAGCAGTGCCAAGGAAATGGCAAGGCGTTCCAGATAATTATGCTTTAGTAGAGTTTAATCAAAGAAGCCGTGGACTCTGCTAGCACCGGAGGCGTCCTGCAGATGTATTGATTTCCACTCTGAAAGCCACATCTGTGTGCTAGAGCATGTAGAGAAACAAAAAGCGAGGATTGTGAATCCTGGCTGAAAGATGGTTGGGATAAGCTTGATAAATCAATGTACAAATGGGCCATTTTATTTTTCAGAAAAAAGTAAAGAATAGCTCTCACTCCCCCACCACCTGGGCTTCTTTCCCTTCGGAGTAAACACACATTTTTGTTTGAAGTATGTTTCTCTGGTTGCTAACTAGAGATGTTCTCTGTGATCAAGGCGGCTCAACCATTTTATCCTCTGAAGCTGAAGTGCTTCAGCAATCCCTGAATGTTCCTCAGAGTGGGAGCTGGGGGGCACCAGCACTGCCAACGAGCATCGGGGCATTTCTACATTTCACATTTGGCACAAGCTGTAATTCAGGGTATGACTGTCTGAACCCTGCAACAAATCTCTGTTTTTCTGTCAAACTGCATTTGCTTCAGGCTGTAGAAAATTATCTGCATTTACAGTGCACTTGTGGTGTGTTCGTGTGCCTGTACCTTACCCATGACATTGTCCTGAGACAAGCCCTGGCAGGATTAATCAAAGTGCTGCATCCAAAGCAGGATGCTTCCAGCTCTTCTGGCTCAGAATGAAGCATGGAGCTGCCACAGGACCCCAAAAGCCAGGACCTGCTGAACCATGCTCCTCCAAAACCACTTCTGCATTCCTGTATCAGGATGCTCAAATTTCCAGTGGACTGAAAAATCTGTTTCTCTCCCCATCTATAATTAAGAATCAACCAGCTCCCCTAGTTTGGGAAGCTGGCCAAAATGCTCTGAACCTGGGCATTTTGAGTGCATTTTTTTAATACTTATTGCACCTAAAAATACTGCCTTCCAAGGGGGAAGGCTGCCCATCACCTGTGCTGTGTGCTGCTGGATGGAGCTTACACTACCATGGTTATCTTAAAAAAAAAATAGGAAAAATACAGATAGATCACATTTAAATACCTTCTGTTGGTTTATTGGTTTGCCCCACAGCAGGTCATCTGCAGATCCCTGGGCAGGGGCTGAGGGACCAGAGCTGGGTCTGGGGACTGTGGGCACAAACCAGCCTCTGCTCTGGGGAACTCACAGTGATGCCAGCAAAGGCATGGCAGATCATTTATTCCTGCCTCAAAAGGCTGATTTATTATAGTGGAAACACTTGTGAGAATAAAGCTGTTTCAGCTACATTTTCAACTGGAATTTTTTTTTTTCCCAGCCACTGAATAAAAATATTGATCAAACCCAGGAGACTGAGAGAGACACAGCACTGTGCCCAGGCCTGTCCTGCCCAGCTGGCATGAAGGATGGGAGCACAGGCCTCCCACCACAGGCTCAACCATCCTCCCCACCAGAAAATGAATGCTTTTTGAGCCTGTTCCTTTCTAGACACAGGAAAGTCTTTGGTTATCCACTGAAATAGGAAAAAAAAAAGCGCTAAAATTCTTCTGCAGGTGGCCAAGCAGTTTCCTGCCTCTCTGAATTTAATCTGAACAGACAAACACACACTCAGGTGTCCATAACCATCATTTTCAAGGAAAACATTTTCATGTTGATTCCTTTTTCTGGGAATGTGGCAGCTCCTGAACACTGGAGCGTCACAAGTGCAGCCCAGCTGTGCTGCCCAGGGGCACATTGCAGGAACAGCTGGCAGCAAACAGGCTGAAACCTCCTCTTCCCATAAGGAAAAATGGGGCAGAACCAATGTTTCATTAAAAGAAACAGTTGATATTTGGGTATTTGGCACATCCATTAAATGACTTCAAAGGTCACCCTTTAAATGTCTGTGAACAACATGCAGGAGGAAAGTCCCCACCTGGAATACCAATAGGGAGGAATTTCATCTCTAGAAGTCTTTAATTTAAAAAGAACAAACAGAAAGATTTGTGCTTCTCTTATCTCTAATCCTTACCTCTCTCTCCAGAGGTTTGCTCCAATTAGTTATTTCATATTAATCATGGATAGTGCTGCTCATTTCTTCCTGTAGCAGCTTTTCAGAGCTGTCCGTGTCTGTGGCAAAGGACATCCAAGCCCAGCATTCCCAGTCCCTGCACCTCAGCAAAAGCACAGCCTGGCTGCTGGGGAGATCAAGGGTTGCTTTTTATTTTTCCAAACAGCCTGCACACAGGGAGATCTATTTCTGTAATTGCAGGTGTAAATCTGCCCAGAGGCTGAGCTGTTTGGCCAAAATAGCTGGAGTCAGTGCAAATCTCCAGCATTTTTCAACTGGGGATTTTTTTTGATGCCATAGCTTACGGGGATGTTTTTCTTATTCGAACATTTGATGGCTTATCACATGCCAAAGCAATGTGAGCTGTATATCATCATTTTGTGTGTAGAGTGGGGAGGGAACGATGAAGTTTGTTAAATTGGGAATGGCAGAGTAAAGGTGAATAGGAAAACCCCAAATCCTTCAGGTACCACAAGAATAAGGACCATAACAATAAATTACCTTAGCAGTTCTAAAACAAACAAAAGGAAGTAAATGTAATCAATTTTGGAACTCATCACCACAGAAAAGATACAGTGTGTGAGTGTGTTCAGAACACAAGTAGGCAGAATTCTGGCAAATATTGTGTCAGTGGATGCAGTGGGGTTACTATGTGGTGTGGAAGTTGAGTAAGAACCACTTTATCCTCAGCCGATCCCTGGGATGTGCCTTAACGCCCATTTTCCAAGTCATGTCACTGTGGGACAGACCTTCAGCCCGACCTTACACAGCCCCACTGGTCTCCAGCCAAAAGCCCTGTGGCTTTGAAATATCCTGGGGCACAGCCTGAGCTGGTAGAACAGAGTTCCTGGAGCTGTTTTTCCTTTCTCCCAGTGTGCAATCTGCTCTGTGCTGCTTAATTAGAGGCAATAGAAATCATATTAGAGCAAAAACCCAGGTCCAGGCCCCCACGGCACTCTCAGCCACAGCAGTGATGCTGGGCGTGCAGAGGTGGTGGGGTTGGCTCAGTTTAATTTGGGCAGGAATTTTTGTGTGACTTGCTTATGCCCCAGTGCACTGTGTGCTTGTGAAAACACACTGTAGAAAGGGTCACCTTGCACTGGTACAGAAAACAGGGTCTTTATCTGAGTATCTGCTCAGGCTTTCAAGTTTTTTCCTTAACATTTCTCAGTGACAAACAACCTCCCTTTGATTTTAACCCCTCAGCATTACTATGATTCAATTTTATCTCATTTCTGTTGGACCTCAAGTCCTTCGGCAAATAGAAAAAGCTCCAAACACTGAGATTTTGAGAGACAAAGCACATTTTCTTGTTCCTGAGAATTGATAGACCAGAAGTGAATGTCAAAGGCAATAAAAATTGTCCAAACCCATAGTCTTTAACTCAGACACTTGACCCTCCTGTCAGCAGTGCGGGTTAACTCACCCAGCCCTGCCCTCCCACATTATCAGCCATGGCCAGGCCTTTCTGAACAGTTCATCCAGGAGCATGTCCGTGTCTGCAGGAATCTGAGCTTGGGCAGTCCTTACCTACCGACTTCATTTCATTTCATCTCTTGTACTTGGTCTAACAAAGACCCCATTCACAAAGTTACAGACAAGGGCAGTACGATATAATGCAAATGAGGGGTCAGTAATTAACTGCAGGTTCTCAGGGTCCATGGCATGGCATGAACTTCTGCACTTCCATCCCACGGCAGGGCCTCATTGTCTTTCCAGGTGTGACAAAGGGGTTTAGGGACTCCTGCACTGAATCACCAACTGAGTTATTCTATACCAACTGTAGCAATTTGGATTTCCTAGATATAAAGCAAGATTGGATGGGAGTTAATTGCCTGCCACGTTCCCATGTCTCAAGTGGTGATATGGAATTCTAATGGGGCTTTCAAACCAGCATTGCTAGAGGAGGGAAACTTTTGTGTTTGATTATTTGCACACCAGGCCATTAACTTCTTTTCGTTTCATGAATAAACAAATAAAGCAGGACATCACATGATTGACAGCATGAGCCTTCCAAAAAGGAGGCAGGAGATGAAGAGTGTGTTCTCTTGATACCCTTTCCAGCCCTTTATCCGAGTGCTACTCCATGAAAAATCTCTTAGTCACTGTTCTTCTCCTGTCCTGAGAACTTTCACTGTAACAGCTGGGCTGGGCTCACCTCTGTCCCTGGAGATGGGACCCCTAATGATGCCTTCACTCCCTGCCCAGACTGCAGTGCTGCACTTCCACAGGGTAAGGAGACTTGTAAAAAATCAGGGATGAGTCTTTTGTCCCCCTAGATCCCATTTTGTGCTGAATACATCTGAATTCTCTCAAGATGAATGGACAGGGGTATCTCTTGGAAGAGCTGGACTGCCTTACACCTCCCCTCCACTTGTGCCTGCTGGGGAAAGTGTCATGTTCCTGATGGGCACCAGAAATACGGAGTCACCTGCTCCCATGGATGGAGAGATGGAGAGAGACCGATGGATTCTGTCATCTCCCCTTTACTTCCAAGCACTTCAGGGGACAATTGGATAAGAGGCATTCTTCAATGGACAGAAAAGAATCAGTTGAAGTAAAGGTGTTAAGTACACTTAACCTTTTCTCCTTTTTAATTAGCCAGAGCAGGATGTTAAGTTTTACTTTGCTGCCCATCTAATGACTCCACAATATTTCACTGTCTGCTCCTCCTGAGGCAGGCACATCATGTACTGATAAGTGCTGTGACATGGATGTGATGGGCAGTGCCTGCCCAGAGCTCCAGCCCATGGGATGTGGATGCACAGCCCCACCAAGAGGGGTGTGGAGCCCCATGATGAAGGATGAGCTGCTGTCAGCACCAGGAGGCGCTGCCTTTCCCAGTGTTGATGGTTGTTTACCATCTAACTTAGTGTATCCTTTACGATCTGATTTTCAGAAGTGCTGGGAACTTGCTGGATGAATTCCTGCCTCTGTCACAGCACTTACTGGGCACCCAGGCACAGATAAATTTACTAATTCTAGTGAGGCCAGAGAATTAGCTTTTATAATCAAAAATATCTGTCTGAAGGTTTGTGATATTTTTCATTTGTTTCCCACAAACATGAAAGTTCATTTACATTTTTAATATTAAAATGCACAAATAAATAACATTTGGTATTATTCTCTACATTGCTTATGCAATAAAAATGAGCAAGGATACAAAACTGTAAGGAAGAGCCCCCTGAAGATGCAAAAATGCTTTGGAAATAAAAATTAATTACAATTTACATCATCATGCCAAAGTCAGAATTAGTATCCCATCCTTTCAAATTAGAGTTTAAAGAACTAATCCAAATTCCACATGGAATTGGCATGGTCAAGAACAGGTCAGGGACCAACCACAATTCTGAGCATAAAATCCGCTTCCTTCTATAGTTCAGCTCCTCCTCACCAAGTTACAGAGTTTAACTATGGACAATATACAACTCACAGTAAATTTCTATGATGGCACCATGTGCCTAAGGATGCAATTCCCAGTAACTCTTGTCGTTATAGTGTCTGCCTGATTAAACAGATCAGGAATGCATACAGGGGAGCATTACCTTCCATATGTTAACAACATCTTTTATTGCTTTTGGAGATCATCAGACCATAGCAGGGTTGTCTCACTACCAGCAGAGAGCACACATTAATGGCTATAACAAGAGAATCCCTCACTGGGACAGTTCCTGCTCTTCCCAGCTCCATCCCACATGGGAACCACATTCCCATGAGCTGATCCCATCAGTTTAATGCAAGTACCAAAGGATGTCAAACCCAACAACTTCTTTGTTTGTGTCTCAAAGAATGAAGCAAATATATCAGCACCTTCAGTGGCCTGAGGCACCTCAGCACTTTATGGGATCTTTTTCATTACCTGGAAAATGAGGTAACAAAAGGATAATACTGACTTAGCCTTGAATTCCCGCCTCCTTCATCCCCCTCCTCCCTCCCTGCTTCTGCTCTTAGACCTTGCTCACACCATCCCCATCAGCTGTCTGAACCCAGGGTTTGACTGATGATTTTCTCACCACGTTTTGACCCCAAGGTGAATATCACTAATCAAAGAACTGCTGTGAGAGACAGAAATGTGCTTTGGATTAAAATGCACAGAATCTGCAAGTTTCTTACCAGTAAGTATCTGGAATGCACTCACCAAGTCAATACGAAAAGTCACAATCATTCCCCAGTTCATCAACCTTTCCCAAGTTATTATTCTCATCATAATTTGTTTTAAATGACTGCAATGAAGCCACAACAAAATAAAAAGTAAAACACAAGGAGACAGGTCTGAGCACTGAGTTCTCTAGCACAGGAGTTCACCCTGGAACGTATGGACCAGGTCTCCATCCCATCCACACTGTGTTTCCCTGGCACCACGGTCACCATAAAGAGCCATCCTGCATGGCAAAACTGGCTGGATGGTTCAGTAGAAACATCATAAATTGTTTTTTCAGTAGACTCAAAGATGTTAAATTTGTGGTTGAGATACCAGCAAAAAAAACAATCAAGCAACTGAAAACTGTTTTCCCCTGTTTAGTCTTCCTTGACCATAAAATATTAGGAAAAGGTCAAGCACTTGGCCAAATTGGGACAACTGAGTCTGGGGTGCCCAAGCAGTCTGTGTCAGAGCAGCTGAGCTCATGGTGAGAGTGGCATGTTTCTGCAAGTACCACACAGGCAGCTCTCTGCAGCTTTACATCGACACCACCACAAGCTCTTCTCCTGGGAAATGCTCCCATGTTTATTTTATTCCTCCAAGTAAAAAATGTAAATGCCTTTTTTACCTCTACATTTTCTGCCTTTGATTCTCTGTGTTTTGCAGAGCATTTGTCACCATGCTGGGTCCCACAGCAGTGCTTCTCTGTGAGTGTTATCCAGCCTGTTCTCATGCGGTGCCAGCCCCAAAACCCACGAGGGAATTTGGAGAAGCAGCAGCCACCAGTGAGTGCTCTGGGAGAGCTGAACTCCCACATGGTGGAGTGAGAAAACTTTCTGGTTTGGAAAGTAAGTGCCTGGTGCTGCCAGACAATCACAGAATTGGTTTAGGCTAGAAAACCTTTAGGGCAATGCAGACCAACCGTTAACCCAGCACTGCCAAGCCCATCCCTCATCTTCCTCCTCCTCCTCTCTGGCAGCAATCTCAGCAGTACATGAAGGATTGGTATCCCAGAGCAGGGTGGTGCAGGGAGAAGCTGCCTGTGTTGGAAACTCATGACAATCACACCACCCACGTTCTGTTGTCACTACTCCCTACCTTTGTTCCCATTCCCTCTTATTCAGAAGAAAAGTGCTTCTACTTTAAAACTCCCAGTCAGCCTACAAATTTTATTGAGATGGGAAGATACACCACTGCAGCTGGGCCCCTCTGCAGCCATCCCTGGGCTTACCTCCAACCTGGTTTTGGACCAGATGCTTTCCTGGAAGGTGCCCAGCACCAGGGCCATCAGATTTATGGTGACTCTTAGCATCATGTGAATGGCTACCATCTCCCTGTCATGGGCTGGTGGCCAGCGCTGGGCAGATGCCCTGGCCCTGCTTCAGCAGTCTGTGAACTCTGCTGCTGCTCCAGGTCAAAAGAGAACTTCCCTCTGGCTGCCTGACTCCATCACCCCCCAGGGACTGCTGGAAGTTGGGCACTAACTTGCTCTGGAATGAAAAAAATAGGCTTCCTGAAATTATTTATTTCCATAGATTTAGTGTCAGCTCTGAAAAGACACAGTGTAAATTATCACAGGTCTCCAAGGCATCACCCTGATCAAGTCACTCAGTTCATACTGAAGGAGAAGCTGGATGAAGAATTGATCCTGCAGTACCCTGAGAATGAGAACACCACCACATGTGTACCCCAGACCAGTGTGATGGAGAGCTGGAAACACCACTCACCCAAACTCTGCTCCTGGTTTCACCTTTCTGAAAGAAGCACTGAGAGGGGCCCAGGATCAGGCTCAGCTGGCAGACAGCCTGGTAGTTGGGGAAAAAAACAACTCCTTAACTGAACAAAAACATTCCAAACTGACATGTTTAGGGGTCACAATCACTTTCTCTCTAAGCAGGAGGAGCACACATGACTCAAGAAGAGACCTGCTCATGGGTGAGGACAGCAGAAATACATCAATGAACGTCTGGGCATTCACTGACTCTGAGCTCGAGTCCTTCAGCATCACTCAGCAGCCAGCACAGCCCTCAGCCAGACAAAGCATCCTCCACAGTACTGGAATCTGGCAGTCAGTTCTGCTCAACTCCAAGAGGTGGCAGGGAAATGCCAAATCCAGGCCAGCCTTCCACCATGTAGCCCCAGTGTCACACAGCTCCTGACACCCAGGCTGGCCACTGCTAAACCAAAAAAGAATCACCTTACTGACACATGCTCATGACCTCACATTAAGAGTCATTGGGTTTACATCAACCACCTTTTTTTTGGGTTTGTTTTCCCAAGAAAATCTTCAAAACTCACACTTTCAATCCAATATGAGCAAGAAAATTTTCTTAAATCTCAAGGACATATGAGGAATGGGAAAACTACAGCCCACAGGTTTGATCCAGTGCTACTTTTCACTCTCTTGAAGCGTGACAAGAAACAGCTCCTAGTTTCTGATTTGGGGGGGCGGGGGGGAATCGATTTTTAACTTTAGCAGCTTTCTGTACTCTGCACTGAATAACACATGGCACAACTCTACGTAGTTGTTAGTTACCATATGGAAATCATGAATGAATATGAAATGGAAGAAGCAGCAAAAGTCATTTTCCCATGGCCTTGAAATGCAATTGGAGCTCAACTGGGAAGGCATATGAGAGATCTGACCCTGGCACAAACCTCCATCCAGTCTGTGCACAGATGAAATGAAGGGGCCCCAACAGTTAACACTTGGACCTGAGGATCTTAAAGGTCCTTTTCAACCAAAATGATTCTACAGATCTAGATACTATTATTCTGCTCTTGTATTGAAAGTTCAGAGCAGCACATAAATTAGGTACCTTTCCTTCAGAGGATGAGGCCCTTTTGAAACTCCAGGTACAAGTTAAATTAGAAGGAAGTTACTTCAGAAATCTTAGAGCAGTAGGAAACAGTTGCCAAGAAGAGAGAATGATTTATTCATGATCTGCAACGAACTTACGCAATGAGCAAAGTTGTTCCGTTCTTTCCTTTCTCCCCAGGCTAAGCAATCTGCCTTGACACTTGACCAGTCGAAACTCTAAGAAGTGCTTCATTATTGATACTGTAAATCGATTGAAGATTAAATTTATTATACATGCCCAGCCATGGCAGCATCCCATAAGCACCTCTCCTGGACAGCCTCGCTGCAGTTGCTCTCCAGCCACCACTGCTCTGCCAGCACAGACATGCAAACGAGCAACTTGTTACTTACTGCAAATAGCTCCATTTTAATGCTTTAGTGTGTTGTGCTATTATTAATATAGAAAAGTAATTGCACCCAAAACCCCGTTTAGTACCTGGGAGTATTCTGGACCATTACACACAAAGGTTCATGGAACAACTGCCATTATTTTGCTTTTATGCTCAAGAAATTTTTCCAAGAGGTTGGGGGTTGGTTTGGGGGCCTTTTTTTCTTCTCTCTGAAGCCATTATTTGCCCCCAGCTGAGGTTAATAACAGCAGTTTATCACACCACATGCACTCATCAGCCTAAGGGAATACTCCCTGATTTGTTGGTTTTTCTCCTTTCTCCCATAAAATGCTTCATCAGTTCTGATGATGTAAAAAGTAGATCAGGAGTGAAAATTGCAGTTACCACATGATCACGCTTCCTATTCTCTAGGATGAAGTCTAAGTATTGATTCCAGTTATTTTTGTGACAGAAGATTTACTTGAACTCCTACTCAGGTCAAAGGAAGGATCCCAGTGGACTCAGTTGGCCCAGGACTTAGGAAACAACTTCTATAAACTTACAGAATTAATTAAATTTTTAAGGTCAAGACTTTTTTTTCAATGGCAAATTGGCTTGTCAAGTGAATACCATTTCTCCACAGAAAGGGTTTCTGTAGAGAAACACTGTCTTCTCTACTGGAGGATGGCAGCCTGAAAAGGGGAGTATTTAGACCCAGAAACACTGCTGTGAACATCCCCCCAGGAGAGCCCATCCTGGCCCCCCTTACCTGGGGTCCCCACTCGTGTCCTCCAGGAGCCCAGGAGGGAGCACTGACCACCAAACTGCAGGTGCAGTACCGAGCTCAGGCTGCAGAGGAGAATTTTTAACATCTTTTTGCACGTTATGCAAATTTTCCACCACTACGTCCCTGCTTTCTGGGTCAGCCCTCGCCTCCGGCTGCAGCAAGCGGCCGTGGGCTGGAGCACAGGGTGAGGAACACACTCCGTGCTGAGGAGAAGCCTCATCTTCCAGCAGGTGGGTCACACTGGTCTTGATCTGGGCACAGTTGGGAAGCACCTGTGTGAGTAGCAATCCATTTTAAAATAAACCCATGGATTTCAAAGGATTCTGCTCATCAGATGCTGTGCTTCTCTAAGAGCAGCACAAATGTTTTGTTTATTTGGACAACTTTTTCTGCACAAAAATACATTCACCTATTTCAGTAAAATCTGCACCACAGAGAAGACTTAGTTTTTACCCCTTGTAACACTGGTAATGCTGAAACTGAGGGAAGAGAGAAAGAGTGAGGCAGCGAGAAGAAATCCGGCCCCATGAGTGACATGCCTGGTGCAGGCTGGGGAAGAGCCACCGGCATGATGAAACATGAGGGTGTTAGAATCTGTGTACGACAAACAGTCGGATGATGTATGATTTATAAAGAGTAGCAGCACTCTTGAAAAGGCTGCTAATGTCAGAAACCCACTCAAGCAGGAAAATGGTGCTATTTAAGGAGCACCCCAGCTCCATAGGCAGAAGTGCATGGATGGGAGGGAAGTGGCTGTCTGGCATTGTCGCATTTTGTGACTATGAGTGTAAGGAGCAGATCAGGAAACAACACAAGGAAGAATTTATACCCTGAATCCTGGTAAAGGATAAGCTGTGTAAGAAAAATAAAATGAGGCAGGAGGTAAAATAAAACAACAGCAGCCAAGTGCAAAAGAGTGCTGGGGGCTGGGCATGACAGTCCAGGGTGAGCCTGCTTAAAAAACACTGCAATGTCATCTGCCAGATTCTCCTGACCTCTATTTCATTTAAAACTTTGGACTGTACTAGATCCATTATTTTGTTAGAGAGAGGAGTTTCTGGGAAATGATAGTAGGGATAACCTCTACGTAAACTGGATCTGTATATATTTCTAGCAGAAGTACTATAATGATTATTTCTGACAACCATGTTGAACAACTTTACCTGATGCATTTCCACATCCATTCATGGTAGGAGCCGCATTTGCTCAGCAGCAGCAAGTGACCCTTGTCTCCACAGGATGTGGAGCATTTGCTCAGGTTGTACCCCCCGCCCTGGTTGGGGTCCCTGTCACACACAATTCCCCACAGCTCCACAGAGCTTCCCTGCAGTTGTAAAAGCCAATTTCTCCAGCGCTACCTCCTGTAGGTCATTAATCAAGAACTTCAATTCCAGCAGACACTCCAGTAAAATAAATGGACAAATAAATTCTTGCCATCAAGGAAAAGTGATTCATAACCACTTTTTGCTTGTATCCACAGTAATGGAGGAAGATGAAATTCAGTTTTATCCAACTACTTTTTTGCTAACATTATGAGACAAGTATATCAGTAGCTACTTTCTGCACTGCAAGTATAAATACAGAATAATAATAATAAAAAAACCCACAAAAAATGTTCTGAGAGATCTTATTGGGATTTTAGTGAAATTTTAAAATCCCCATCTTTGAAACAATAAAATAACATTTCATGCTATTCTTCAATTTGGAATGTTTTCAAGGGACCAGTTTAATTTTTCTGTATTTTCCACAGTCCACAAAAAAAAAGCCATCAGAGCAACGGCAAAGTTTTGTTCTGGATTTGAGAGAGACTGACTTTTAATCTCCATCATGACACTGATCTATGCCTCAGCAATTCAGTTAATCCCCTTGTGTGTCTGTTTTCAGTCCTTTCAGTTGCCTACTTTGCCTGCTTAATATTAAAATTTTCCAGAGCAGGAAATACCACTTGCAGGATTTTTGCAGCACCCAAAACATTGGCCCCTAATCTACACACTAATACAAGGTAAATGGCTTGTTTCTAGGTGGTTTGTTTTATTTGGGGATTTTTTGGGATTTTTTTTTTTTTTTTTTGCATATTACAATGAAACAAAGTTTTCAATACTGAAAAGACAACTGGGCTGATTAAAGACAAACCCCTGGAGAAGGACGATCTCTGTTCCATCCTCAGGGATGCATTTACAAGTTATAGCTCCCTTCAGCAGCTGGGAAGAGACTGGAATCTATTATTCCCCAATCAAGTTGTCATCGCCTAAAAGATTAGATGGTGGCCCAGGAGACAAAGCCAGTGTAAGTTTATACATTTCTCAAGAATAAATAATAAAAAAAATAAAGTTAAACTTCAGGAGTATTTGGTCAGGGAAGATGAGAGCATGAGGGAGGTGGGGAAGAGAGAGAAGGCAACAGGGCGCAAAGGACCATCACCAAGGCCATGTGAGACACAACATGTCACTTTGAGCAAGGTTTAGACACCAGCCCTTGAACACTCTCACAAGTTAAACTTGGAAAGCACAACCAAAATAAAATTATCATAAGGTACATCAACAGCCCAGGAGCTGTTCTTGGCATCACCTGTCAAAATGAGAGGCCAGATGAAGTGGAGACCCTTGGTGTGCCCCTGATCCTTCTTATGCTCAGGGCTGGAGTGGAGAAGACACTGATATAATTTGTGGGTGACAGTAAGCTGGGAGTGATTGTGAGAGCTCTGGAGGATGGGAGCAGAATTCAAAGTGCTCTTGATGCTTGTGGGAGTGCTGTGAAATCAGTGAGCTGAAATGCGGTGAAGGCATTACAGTGATGCTTAGAAAGGAGAAATCAGTGCACAGGCAGAAAACGGAGAACATCTGGCAAAGCAGCAGGATGGCAGGAAAGGCTCCTTTGGTGCCTGAATGCAAAATAGCAGTTTTGTGAGTCTGGGCTGCACAGGGGCTGCCAGAGGGTGAGGACCAGGAGAGGGCTTTGGAGACCAGCCGCTTTGAAAGGACTGGAAAAAAGCCCCTGATCAGTTGTCACCCACCTTTGCTACTGGAAATGCTGCATCACTCCTCAGTGCTGATTGTGCTCAAAGATACCTCCCCATGCTCAGTGCTGTTTTCAGTTTACAAGATAGGGGGCAACTGGGAACCCACAATTTGGGATTGCTTGAAGCAAACCACTGTGATCAGGAGACCCTCTGGCATTCTCACATCTTTCCCTCCAAGTCCTTGGCTTACCACAAAGGGGCTACTGATGCCTCCTTCCCCCAGAGCAACCCCAGGTGCCCTCATTTGACAGTGAAACAGAGGAGCAAAAGAAAAAAAAGACTATTTAAAATGTCCGTTTTCAGCAAATGCATTACAAAAACTTTTCAGATCCTTCACTCTGAGTGTCCCATTATGAAAACACATACAGTTGTCTCTCAACCCTTAATACAGCTGGAATTATCTTACCTGTCCTCTCCATTATTCTTGGTGACAAGTGAATGGTATAAATGCCCCACAGCTCTCAGATAAATAACTTCCCATACAGATTAGGTTAGATGATGTAGTGCTAACAAACACATCCATGAAAAGAAAACAGACATGCTAATCTATAAAGATTTAGATGAAGGAAGAAGCCATCAATCTGTCAGCAGTTATCAGGCTGTGTTTCTCTGTGTTACTACAGAGATTTCTTTTTAAGCTCTCTACCCATGCTCCTCAGGAGATTATGCAGGAGTTGCAGCTGGAACAGAATTTTCCCCAAAAGAATCAGATCTACTAAAAAGGCATCCATCTCCCAAGCGTAGGAGAATGCCTTGACAAGGAAACAGTCTTATCTTTGAAACTTCTCTTTTCCTAATTAAGGAAGCCCTTACAGTCTATTTAACAACAGAAATAAAGGGGGAAAGAGGCAAAAGCAGCATTCCAGCACTGCTACCAAAATAAACAAACGTGCGGCTTCAGAGAAGCTGTGCCACGTGTATTGATAAACATTTTGGTCCGGTTTTTGCTCTTCTTTCATCACTTTCTTTCTTTTTTATCTCAGAAGTAATTTGTTGCTTCCCAAACCCACTCAACCCTTTAACTCAGCCCATACCACACCTGGATTTGCCCTTTTCTGAATCATCCCAAGGGAAATGAGAAACCCAAACCAGCCTCTCAGCTCTTCCCTACCTCACTCCAAGACCAACTCCCACTCCAGGGGAGCCTCATCCCGGGTCCCCGTCCCCGGGCAGGGCTCAGCTCCCCTGGCACGTCTGCGATCCCGGGGACACCGGGAGACACAGCTTCAATGTCACCCCACTCTGCTCTACACCAGCTGAGATTCAAGACAGCCGAACCAGCAGAAAGCAGCATAAAATTGGGTTTAAAGCTCTAAAAAAAACCCCCAATTTTATTTAGGCAACCTGTACTACTTTCAAGCCTCACAGATATTTCAGGCTCCCAGCATTTCATTAAGCCGAAAATAGGGGAAATCTGTGCGCTCGCACTGAGAAAAGATTCCTTGCTTTTACTCAGTTGCGCTGCTTAAAATCTGCCTTTTCCTGCATATGTTAAGTCAGTGATAATTCACACCATGTTTCCTTTAATGAATGAGAAGAAACGCCTTCCATTTCCATATCAATTAGAAGCCTTTCCACACTCAACAACTAGATAGTTATTTGCTTAATTACGACGACGCAGCTCTAGTCCCACTGATGCCAATGGATTGCTCGTGTGAGTGATTACCGGGCGATGTGATTAAGGGGTCACTTGCTAATGGTAAACGAGACACCACGTGCAGAGCGCTGTGGGAAGAGTCCCCCAGGGCTCTAACACCCATGGCCAGCTCTCCCAGCTGCTCCCCTGGGACAGGTACCCCCGTGTCTCTCTCCAGGCTGCTCAAGGATCCATCCCCCCCAGCACCTCTGTGCTGAGGCGCATCACAACCCCAGCTCCAGAGAAGAAGGATTCTATGGCACGTAGTGTTCAACTCCTTCCAGTCCAAGCAGTGAAACTAGTTTGGCAACTCATTAGCTATCCTGTTGCTATACAGGCTTGAAGCCAAATCCAAGTCCTTTCTGGACATTGGGTTGACTGGGATGAGACTGAAATCATAGAATCACAGAATGGTTTGGGTTTGAAGGGACCTTAAAGTTCATCCTGTTCAACATTACCTTGCCATGGGCAGGGACACCTTCCACTAAGACCAGGTTGCTTCAAGCCCCATCAACCTGGCCTTGAACATTTCCTGGAATGGGGCAGCCACAGTTTCGCTGGGCAGCCTATGCCATGGGGTCACCACCATCACTGGGAAGTGTTTCTTCCCTCAGAAATACTGGACCTCAGAAGCTGTAACTTCTTCCTTCCGATATACTTCTAAGTAGAATCCAGAGGCAGAAGACTTTCAAGCAACTTCACAGCTTAGTGCAAATAGAAAAGGCAAAACTAGGTGGGTGACAACCCCTTTGTCACTGCATTAGATTAAAACACTCATATTCATACCTTAAATAATCATTGTAAAATTCTTATTTCCTATAAAGTTGAGTTCCACTGTGCCAGTTTTCCAGTAGGAATGAACAGAGATATACATGGTTACCTGGTTAGTACCTGCTCCACCACACACACACACACTGGATGTCCACAGAAGTAACTACTGGTATCCCACAACCACCCCCCTCCTCACAGACATGATCTCCTTCTCTGTCCTCCTCTGAAATGCTGTAGCTACACACAGCAAACTCAGCAACAAGGCCAGGAGAGAGGGAAAAATAATAACAGATTCTCTGGGAGATCTGAGTGCAGGACTGATCCCACATTCAGCGTTGTCCAGGACATCCATTCTGCAGCTGTTGGAAATCAGATTGCATGGCTGCATTTTATGCAACCTCTGCAGATGGAGCCGGTGGCATTCCCTAGCTCTGTGCTGGGGTATTTGTTCAGCATTGACTCATCACAGAAAGTGCCATCTTCAGTCACAAACAATTCCTCACAGCAACGTGAAACTCCTGTGAACTCTCTCATCCAAGCACTGGCCAACCTCCAACCAGCTGAGTTTGCAAGAGCTGATCAGATCAAAGCCTGAAGTGCAATAGCCCCAGGCAGCAGAAAGTACAAAAATGTATCTACGTCAATTCAGTGAATATTAATTCTACCTTAAAAATAAGTTAGAAAAACAGGAAAATAACACCTGCATCTCTGAATGCTCTAAGGTAACCCATGAACTACATAGCTATGTCAGAACAGACGTGGGCACTGGTTTATAGGGTGAGCTATATTGTCCTGCACCTCCCTGAGCATATGGACAGACTGTTTTAACATTAGTACTCACTGTCTGCTTTAAGGTTTGTCTCCTACAAATTTCATAATCCTTTCTTTTGTGACAACCTTGTGAATCATTTTGAGACAGCCACTGACATGTAGAATATTGAGACATAAGAATATTGAGACATAGAATATTGAGCCTTTGTCTAAAATATGGCCAGTGTACTCAGATGTTGCTGAGTTCCTGCAGCTCTGAGTGTAATATATGTCTGCTCCAGCTTAGAATGGGCAACGACACTCCCTCTAACAAACTTCTCCAACATGAATCCCTTGATACATAACAAAACCTGATGAGGCTCTGGCACAGTTTGCCCAAAGAATTTGTGCCTGTCCTATCCTGGAAAAGTTCAAGACTAAGTTAGACAGGACTTGGAGCAACCTGGTCTAGTGAAAGGTGTCCCTGCCATGACAGGGGGATAGAACAAGTTGATCTTTAAAGTCCCTTCCAACCCAAACCATTCTGGGATTCGCTGATAATGAAAAAAGCAAATTCTTCATGTTTTTAGAGAGCTGTGGATATGTGCCTGTTCAATAGCAGATGGTCTTGTTCCTCCAGCCAGTCCTTGTCACTCACAGATTCAGCAGGTACCTTGCAGCAAGGCTGGCTTTGATGCTCTCCAGCCCCCACTGCTGAGGGTGCATTTCACTGCTTTGCTTTCAGCTCCTGACCTGTGCTCTCACCTGCAGATGAGCCTCTTGCTGCAGACCTTGCACCACTGGGTGAAGTAATTCCACATTTTGCCAGAGCAGGGCTCTACCTCCATGCCAGCAGTAAATGTGTTTGAATCTGCACAGCCTTGGCGTCAATATCGCTCCCATCACCGCCAAGTCAGGTTAATGAGCACAGTTCATCATCCCCGTCCCTTTGACTCCTTCTCTCCTGGAGGGAACATAATGCATTTAACATGTCAGATATTTAAAGAGTTCTTTCATGTGCAGCCTCAGTTCATCGCTAATAAAATGTGTTTTACTCCACTGTTTCATTCCCTGTACATTCCAGGCTGTATTGAATTTAAGATACAGCTTCTCATCACATTTCTCAGCAGAAAATAGACATCTGAAGACTCATTGAAGCCTTCCAGGCTTCCAGCTGCCCTCTGTCAGGTGCCATTAAACGAGTGCCATAATGTAGAACCACACCAAGCACAGGTAGCAACACTGGCAAGACTCCCATGAGGATCCTCCTTTCTGGAGCAGGGGCAGCTCCTCAAACCACCCTCCAGGCCATGAAGTTCCCCAACCACCTCCTTTCTCACAAGGCAGAGAGCAAGTGACCTGACCTCCCCCAGGGCAGATGTTCATTGCAGGAACAACGCCGAGCAGCCTGACTTCAGGGACCAAATGCTCATCCTATATATGCTGCTTTTCCAAGAGGAATTAATTCCTGAGAAAAAAAAAAAAACAATCGCTCACTGGCTTTCAGTCTTTGCCTCTGACAAGTTTTTTTAGAAAGACACAAACTTGAGGCTGTTTGTCCTAAGCCAAATGAACGTCATTCATCACCTTTGGAGAACCACCATTCACTGCAAGTTAATGCCTCCCAGAGCTTCTCAGTTGCAAATTCCTTTCTAATACAAAGTTAAAACCAACCTCTGAAATGCAAATAACTCAGCAACCTCCACAAGATGATTTATGCCATGCCATCGTTTTCATGCAAATAAATTAAAAGAAGAAAATGTAATTTAGGGAGAACAGCATTGTATACTAAAATAAAAGGGTGGCATTACGTCTGCAGAATGGAGCACGATGTGTCGCTGCCATTGTTGCCGGAGCTTTAACCTTCCCAAACACACAGGAAAGGATTCTGATTTATTTAGTTTAATTTTGTATACAAACCATTTTATGGCTTCAGGCATGTCCAGAAAAGACATGTATTTTGATATCTTTATGTTGGTGTCATTTCAAGGGAAGGCAGAAATTTTGATTCTCAGTTAATGTCTGAAACAGCAAAGGAGAATGAAGAGTTTCGAACAACAAACCAACTCCGCTCCCTGCATATGTGCAGAGCACAGGATGTGCTCCTCACGCACCAGGCTTTCCACACCAGTGGGTCAGAGTGTGCTGGGGAATCAATGGGGCCATTTTATGTATGGGAGGAAACCATCAGAAATGCAACCACAGCCCAGGAAAGGTTTTTTGAGCAAACAAGAACTGAAAAACTCACCAAAAGTCACATGCTGGAGAAGTCAACAACAGCGGAAAAAACCTAACATTATATTAAGGTTGACTGGAGCACTGCATCCAGCTCTGGGGCCACAACATGAGAAGGATGTGGAGCTGCTGGAACGAGTCCAGAGAAGGCCATGGAGATGCTCCAAGAGCTGGAGCCCCTCTGCTGTGGAGCCAGACTGGGAGAGCTGGGAGTGTTCAGCCTGGAGAAGAGAAGGCTCCAGATAGATCTTAGAGCTCCTTCCAGTGCCTAAAGAGGCTTCAAGAGAGCTGAAGAAGGACTTTGGACAAGGGCCTAGAGGAACAGGTCAAGGGGGAATGGCTTCACACTGCCAGAGAGCAGCATTAGATGGGATATTGGGAAGAAAATCTTCCCTGGCACAGGTTACCCAGAGAAGCTGTGGATGCCCTAATTCTGGAAATGTTCAAGGCCAGCTTGGATGGGGCTCGGAGCAGTCTGGGGTAGTGGAAGGTGTCCCTGCCCATGGCAGCAGGGTGGAACTGGATGGTCTTTAAGGTCCCTTTCAAGCCAAACATTCTATGATTTTATGAAAGTCAATATTTTTTATCTCTCTGCTCCTGCATCACTAACCAGAGTGGAGACCACAGCCTTTTCTGCAGGAGCTGCTGGAGACCAAACTTTGTAGAAGCAAGGGAGAGAGGGGAGCTGGTGTGGAGCCCCTTCCTCTGTCACCAGGCAGCAAACCAGGGCACACACAGAGCTCAGGCTCCTCTGGTGAGCTTCCTGTGCCTGAGAAAACTGCATCTCCCTGTGCCTCACCTTATGGTTATTGTTAACATTTGGAGCTTTTTTCTGCTCTATGAAACTTTATCAAATGGAGGGGAAAAATCTATTTTGATAAACTGAGTGGATATGAACAAGCCAGATGTGGGAACTGCTCTCCGCTCAGCAAAACTCCCTGGCTGCAGCTTTGCCTCACAGCTCTGCCAGCAGCTGCACTACAGCTCACTTTGGACTGGGAGCTAAATGGGTAAGGACTTATGGATTTGTTTAGTGCTGCTGTGTGGGGTGTGCCCGGCTCTAAATCGCAGCACGAGGGGATGTCAGACCCAGCACGGGGAGGAACATTAAAGCAGCCTCAAAGGATTTGCTTCACAGTGCATAAATCTGAGCCGAGTCACACTACTCTGAGCCCCATTAACAGCAAAGAGCTTGTCCTAAGCTGTCACCAGACACTTCCAGCTCAAGGATGCCCCGTGCAGGCACATGGCAACACCAGCTTGAGGCGAGAGGAAAAGGCTTTCAGGAGCTAAGACCTGACAAACAGCTTGTGCACAGAACCTGGGAGGGTTTCGTGGTCTCATATCCACATAAATCACCACTAGCAGCTTATAAAATCCCAGGACAGATCTACAGGGCTGTCTGAGTTTCATTTTAAATCACAAATTTCATGCAAGTAAAGACACGGGCCTTAGTTTTATTTTTATTAGTACTAATAGCAGTGAGAAAGTGCTGTGCTATTAAAAAGCAACAGCTGCTTACAAATGAACAGATCTTTTTAAATCAGGGTCATTTCTCTTGGAACAGTAAGACCCTGTCAGATAATTGTAATCCTGACAGAAAAATGGTTCACCTTCACTGCTGTCCTCTAAGATAGTAAATCTGAGACAGCCTGTCCAGTTCTTAAAATATAATTCCTCTTTACTAGAACTGATCTTCTAAAACATGCTGGGGGATGTGGTTCCTCGTTCCTTCTTTTTCTCTACATTTTCACTGGTGAAGCCTCAAATCTGCTCAGGGTTGTTTTGTTCATCCCCCAATATGGATGTTTTAGTAAGAAGGAGAAGCCTTCAAACAGAAAAATATCACAAGCATCAGTCAGGGACTGCAAAATCCCAAGCTCCAACTTGGATTCTGTCAAAGAGACAATGTGTGGCCTTGGGAAAAACCACCTCTCCTCCCTGCAGGCTCTCCATCTGCTGCTCACTAATAAAATGGGATTATAAAACTGCCCCATCCCAAAGGGCAGGCAAAACTATGAAGGTGAAAATTGTGTTACAAGCAAGATACGCTATTATAATACAGAAACCCCCCTTTCAGTCTCTCTTCTATTCAACATGAAGCAGCTCCATTTCTAAACGAGAGCTGCGGAACAGCTTTGCCATTTGCACAGACATTTTTCAGCAGGCGGCAGATTAAAGCTGAGAGAATAATCCATAGCAATTAATTTATTCAATGAGTTTAGCCTCATTTTCTGTTCCCAAAATGTCTGCAAGCTATTTACCATTTTGTCGTGGTTTCCTCATTATTCACAATTATTGCACCGTAACTCTTGGTCTGTAAATTACTCTTGAACAATTGGCTGAGCATGTTTTAGAAGCTATTTGGGTTTGTTTCAATTTAATGCACAGGGCACATTGTCCCTTACTCTTTACTCACCATTAAGACCAAGAAGAAAGGGAGTAGATGTAGCCAGGAACCAAACAGCCGCATTCACCAACTCTGCCCAAAAGCACCCCAGTTGCTCTCCTGAGCCTCTTGGCTTCTGCAAAAGAGAAACTGGAGCCCACTGGAGAGTCACCCCCACACTTCTTCCAAATACTGGGCTATTTCCCTCCCTTGGCACATCAAGAATTCTTCTTTAGAGCATGTCTCTAGGAAAAAAATTGCATTTTTTGAGAAACTGAGCATTCTTGTCTGTCTGAATATTTTCTTACATTGGTTTAAGTCTATGTTTTCATAAGCATTTTCATCAGCACAGGGAGTTAATGTAACATTAACAAATTCCCTTCAATTTCAACCAAAAAAAAGAGAAAGAATCCTTCAAGAGTTGTTACCAGTGAGAACATCACAAGAAACTGTATTTTAACAAAAAAAAAAAAAAAGGTGTTACTGGTGGGTAAAGGAGACACTGGCAAAGTCCATGCAAGTTCCCACCAGACTGGCTTCACAGAAGTTCTGAGACATTTTAGCATTTTAATGTGTTATTGGCTTAGCAAATAAATAAATTGCAAAGTGCCAAAAGAGCTTTTGGAAAATGCATTAAGGCAATTTGCAAATAATTGCAGTGAGCTGGGTTATTATGACTTTGACTTCTGAAGTATAAAATCTCCCAGAGATAATGATGATAATCATATTGAAAATAGTTGCCACCCTTTAATCTTCTAAGACTAAACAGAGATCTTTGGGAATTTGGGACCCTGTCACTCTAATTGAACATCTGACAGGAGCATAATGAGGGTGGATGGCAGAGGGGTCACCTGGTTGCCCATGCAGAATCCATCAGCTCCTGCTTGGCATCGCACGGGGCAGCCAGTTCATCTCCTGCACAGGCTTCTCATTTAAACAGCTCCATCACCAATAAAAGGGCTGTCAGAGAGGCTATTTCCAGGACAGATTTGGATCTCAGCACCTCACACTAGGCATGGAAAGATTCACCGTTCATTTCATAGACAGCTCAGGAAAAATGGCACCAAAACCCTGGAAAAAAAGTCATTTACTGATAATTCTGTCAGGTGCAGGATCGCTACCCAGAGCTTCATTTTTGTACAGACAACAGAAATACGTCAAAAATCAGCTGTGTAGAGCTGTTTCCAACAGAAACCTCAGTCTGCCCGCCCCAGTTCCCTCTCTCACAGTGCAGATGTTTTCTTGACCAGCCATTTCCTTGGCCCAGGCTGGCAGGGAGGACACTGCTCCTGCCCTTGGGGAGGGCACTGCTGGAGCACCTGCCCATATCCCCCAGTACACCTGGGCACTCGGAGTGGGGTCTCTGCACCAGTAATGGCCTGGAGACACGAGAAGGGGCCACGGGAAAAGTGCAGCAAGGCTCTTCCGTGGGCAGGAAGAGATTTAAGGAAAGAGAGAGGAGAAAAATTCAAACTGCTGCTGTTGATTTAAGGGAGATCCTCACAGCAGGTTTAATTCCAGAACCTTGGAATTCAATGGAAAAATCCCACTGGTTCAGAAAAAAAAAAGACCACACAAAATCCACTACAACCATTCAGCCTGGTCTCCATTTGCTGGAGTCCTTGGGCAGGTGGATCTAGCTCAGAATTCCCTTACCAGCAGTGAAGGGAAAGCTGGCTACCTTTCTGTGATGGGTAGGGAGTCCTTCCAATGGAAGGACTGTGGGGATCAAGAAACTGGAGACCAAAAGGGTCTTCACAGACCTCAGACATCCCTGTCATCTCCATGCTGTTAGAGTTTGGTTTCCCCTTATACCTAAACCTGACCATGTGATGTCACCCACATTTGAAAATTTACTTTTTCTAAATATCATCTCATTACTCTCAGCAATTCTGCCTGGGACATGCTGAATGGACCTCCCAGTCCGGTATTTGCAGCCCTGAAATGCTCATAAAGAGTTTCCCTTAAGTCTTCATTTAGCCAGGTGATACATACTTAATTCTTTTATATTTCCTCATAAATCCAATCCCAGCTTTAACCATTTTGTCTGCTCTTTGAATCACCTCCATCTCCCCAGCCCTGGCATGGCAAGCAGGGCCCCAGAAGAGGCTGACAAGGGATGTACACAGGTAGACAACTGCTTTTGCTCTGCAATCAACACCTGTAACCCAGAATTACATTGTACTTTCATTCAACCCTCAGCCTTGGAACCAGAATTTAATCTACCATTAAAATCTCTCACAAAGTCTGTGTTTCCCATGTCATGCTCCTTCATCACATGGATTTGATTTATATCCTTGATATTCCAAGTCCAACAGCTGATGGGAGAGCTTGGCTGTAGGGATGGGAAACACCTCCCTGCAAAAGTCGGGTCAGGATGATGAATTTTAATTCACTTCTAAATACCTTCAGGAGGTTATTTTCCCCAAAAGTGGGCTGCCAAACTTCATCTTCTCCAGTTCTCTGGCAGTTAAGACGCAGTACCAAATTTGTTGTGCCTTCCCTCCCACCCACCAGCTTACGATCGCAGGGGACCAGCCAAGGTTTCCAACACGTTGGCGTGGAAAGCACTGCCAGCCTTCTGCTGTTCCAGGGAAGGAAAGCTGCGGGGTTTGATAGACAGCTAGATAGATGGATACAGCCAGAAATATGTTTAATTATGCAATGTCACATTTCAGAGTTATTCATACTGTTCTCCCTTTTTGGAATAACAAAGACACATTTGAAAACCTGAGTTAAATTACAATAAGGGACCAAATCTATTCATTTGGACTATTTAAATGGATCATTTATTTCTTCGGTAGATGTGGTCTTGACTGTGCAGTATAGCTCAAGTGATGCTGTTAAAATTCTCCATACATCACTGGTGTGTTGAAAATTAGCCAGCCCAGAGCTGCACACTATTATTACTTAATACATGTTATCTGTGATCAAATACAATACCTGATACAAGTCTTTAGGAGGTTACTTTTAAGCTGCATTTTCATGGGTTTTTTTTACTAAACAAATCAGGTATTATACTGGGTCATCAGGAAAGCCATTGAACTTTGCATCTGGAGCTAAAATAGGGCTGTTAAAGGTTCCTTTCCAAGGCAGTTTATTTTACAAGCTTATCTAAACCTTCACAGGATTAGTTACGGTATTCATCTGCCAGTGTCTAAATGCCCACTTACCACTACACTGGAGAGCCTGGCACAAACACAGGATCCCCCCTCCAAACATGGGTCCAGACCTCATCCCAGCACCCAGCTGCCATGGGCCCATCTAACCACTGCCAAATATTCCCTCGACCCATGAGTTCAACTCAACTGCCTGTCCTTGGCCTCAGAGGGAGATAGGGAGCACCGTGGGGTGAGGGCTGGGTCCTCTTACCTGTGACCTGCTCAGCCCAAGCACTCTGGGGCTGAGCTCTTACCATCACACCAGGAATTAACAAATCTTCCCTGCTCTAAGTGCCGTGAGCAAGAGAACAAGACCCTGTGCCTTCACCTCTCACTGGGATTTCATTCTCCTTATCTCACATTTTAAAAAATATCAGAGACGTTATTAAGCAAAATTATAAACTCACTTTATGTACCCTCATGGATCTCATTAATTTTTATAGCAGGTCTGCTGGACAATGAAAAAGGGTTTTTACCAGAAGGGGGTAAGATCTCGTGAAGTGACAGCTCTTACAAATCACTGCTGTTGTCTCCAGCACAGAACTGCGACACTGCCAAAGTACAAGAATGCACACAGTGAGGAACATGGATTTTACAAACATGCAATTTATCAAATGACACAAATCAGCTAAATGACATGAAAATATATCTGGAGACTTCATAATGTCACCTTCCATCCTGATAGGGTTTGACAGACATCGGCTGCAGAGAACTGCTTCAACTGCAGAATACCATTGTGGGGTAAGATTATTCTATCACTTTAATAGCAGCTATTTTCCTGTCTCTTAGGGGTTTTCTTTCCTTCTAATTTTACAACAGTTAAATGAGTGACATGCTTTCTACTATCCTAGTTAATATTGCATCCCATTCTCAAATCGAAGTACATTTTGTTATACACTGAGGGAAGATGGAAGAACTCCTGTTCAATCACATCTCATGGAAGGATGGGAAGGAAACTAAGGTGAAGCAGCCCCTCAGCACTTGGCTGTCTCTGGTGAGGAGACAGTGAGCATGAACCTTGTCCTCTGCTTCACTTTCAGCCCTTTCTGAACCACATGTCCTGTCTCAGCTCCCACATGGACTCCCTTTCACTCAGGTCCAGTTGTAGGAGTGATTTGGGACTTCAGTGCTCCTCATCCGTACACCTCCCAAGTACTCCCCCTTCCACTGAAACCACCAGGATTCTCAGCAGCTCCTGAGAATCTCCCAGTATTTCCCAGAGCATCCAAGTCAGTTAGGGCCTCATGAGATAAATCAGATCTTCTATGAACCTGCGGTCACTCTGTCCAATTTTGGATGAAGAGAGCAGAGCAGGGGCAGCACTGTCCAACACATCTCTCAGGGCTTACTCCTGGCTGAACACTGTAGAACTGAATGGCTTTTGAGAAAACAGAAAATGACCATTTACCTTGCAAACACTACATTGGTTTCTGAGGCAGAAGGGTTCCAATGGAGGCTGCTGCTGCAACCAAACCCCTTGGAGGGAGCCTCCAAGTAGCCATGCCTCAGGAAACTTTTAGGGGGTCTTGTATCTTCCTGAATTTTTTTCTCTCCTCCTTCTGCATTATCTATTTGTTTTTATTATGCTAGTCAGCAGCAGCTTCTCCTATTTTTCCTCAGACAAGACTGTATCTTGGTTTGAAGAGATAACAGAATTATTAAAATTATCTGAATTTAGGTCAGAAAAAAATAAAATAGCCAAAGTTTTCTCTTGCCACTTCAGTTTCATTGGACAGAAACTCCTCAATATTTTAAAAACCTTGATCTGTTTCTTATCATTAGTATCAAACTTGATCTGCAGCAAATGAAGTCAAATGAAAGAAATTTACACTAATTTCTGATTTGCTTAACAGCGCATTCAGCTCACCCCAAGTGCCATCAGCCTCATTTTCCTAATAGCACTTTTTCCGCAAATCACTTTCACATAATGAGAAGCTGAAATAAAACTTTTCCCACAAAGACAAAAAATGGTACGCATAGATTAAATTGTTTGTAGCAGCACTCTTAATGTCAAAGCAACTATTAGTCGATAAAATCTAAAATTTTGAAAAAGGTATCAGTGAAATTGAAAACCTTACAAAACTCCAGAATAATTATAAAGCTTATTCTCTGTACTCTAAACTAACAGGGAAAACCTGGGGTTTTCTGTGTTGCCATTACATTTCCCCTCACTTAAGTTGCTTTGGGAGAAAATGAAACTTAATAAAATACAATTCCAAATGGTAACTGTTAAGATGATGAAACAAAGTTTCCAGAAAGCTGCTGTAGTCTGGAATATCTCAGGACTTCATTTCATTAGATAGGCTGTCCTTCCCACACACCATCCCAAATTCCACCATCCACAGAGAACTACCCTTGGAAAGACTTCACGTTGCACGGGAATAAATTCAAATATATGTTGAATATATTGGAAGGAGGAGGAGGGATGACTTCTCACTGCCAGAGGGGCAGGGTCAGATTGGATATCAGGAAGAAATTCTTCCCTGGGAGGATGGTGAGACCCTGGCACAGGTTGCCCAGAGAAGCTGTGGCTGCCCCATCCCTGGAACTGCCCAAGGCCAGGTTGGATGGGGCTTGGAGCAACTTGAGATAGTGAAAGGTGTCCCTGCCCATGGCAGAGGGTTGGAATTAGATGGGCTTTATGGTCCCTTCCAACACAAACCATTCCAAGATTCTATGACAAAGACAACTGGGAATGACACAGCATGGGCAGTGCAGCGTCTCTGACCATCCATCCCTCCTGACACAGGACCCACCCCTCAGCCTCTTGAGTTTCCTCCTCCAACTCCAGCCCCTGCCATATTCAAAGGACATTGCTGACACACAGGAAACAACTCATCTCCTTCCACAGATATCATCTGCCCTGCTGAGCCCTCCCAGCCCCCAGGGCTGCCACCCATCCTCCTGCACACCCAACACACTGCTCCAGTAACAGGAGATGTTTCCTGCAGGGAAGGCTCCTTAAATCCATATCCTTGGTGGCCTCTTTCTGTGTTTGGTACTTAGCTTGAGCTCACTCCCCTAATTAATGTTTCCACACCAACTACAAGCACATCAAGTGACAAGTGTCTCTTGAAACTTGACAAATAACCTGTCCCCAGCCACCCCCTCATCCCACCTACCCTGCAGAGCAGAGGAGTGGCTTTGCAGTGCTCTGAAGCAAATGAATACCCATGGATCCTATTTGTATCTTCCAAGTTTAATACAACTTGATGTGAGGCTGAACTGGCATAACACAAAACCAAAAATAGCTGCTCCTGTTATCAGAATTGTTCACTAATTCTGACACAAGCCAACATCTGCTTTTATTAAGAACTCACAGGAGTAATTTATCTGAATGAAATTGTAATATAAAATTAGTATCATGCACCTGGGCCTGTTGCTTTCTCTGATTTGAATTTGTACACAGCTTTCACAGCACATCAGGAAATGCCAAATGCATCCTGACCATTCCTGCTGTCACTTGCTGAGTGTGTAACACACTGGCAGATGTACAGAACCCTTTTCTCCAGGCAGAGGTTCCTGCTTTATGCTGCTCCCAAAGGAGAGCTTCTGCAGGAATCGCTGCTGGGGTGAGAGGGTCCCCCCTACATTGTTCTGTGAAGGAGGGGTAGGAGAGATTTCATTACCAGGTAGGAGCACTGGAAAATGAACAAAAACACTTCATTCCTTGGTATATTTTGTAAATTGTGTTCTGGCTCCCAAGCCATTCCTGTCAGCAACACTGTACCAAAAATGCAATCTACCTTCTTGTAGTTCAGCGTCCTGCTCTCCATCTCTGGCTGGGCACAGCGACATCACTCTGCTCTCTGCTCCACATGCAGCAACTGCTAATGGAACAGATGTGCAGCCACTGGAGAGAACAAAACACAAATAGAGTTTGCAAGGGAGAATAGGTTTATTCAGTCGTAAATATCCCCAGCAGCACGTTCGGGAAAGCAAGAGCAAGTACAAATCGCTTTGCTTCTCTGGGAACAATGAAAAGTAATGGGAGCAGTGCTGTGGGACTGAGGGGCCTTTCCCCCCATTTTCTTTGCACAGGTTCTCTGCTCAGATTCCACCACAACTGCCATTTGAGATTCCCGTGCCCAGTCACCAGCTGCTGCCTGTCCCTGAGACAGCATCTCCAGGTCACCAGGCTGCCACTGGATCTACCAGTGCACTCCTTTGGGACTGGGGTTCTGCAGCTGTGCTGGGGGCTCAGCACTGCCCACCCAGCTGGCTGTTCCCCAGGAGGGGACTGAGCTCAGCTGGAGCCTGTGAGTGCTCCCTCTCACTACCTTCAGAGGGGACCAACCTTCAGCCAAGTGACCACACACCCCAGTTGTCCCGTGGTGATACATCCATTACCCGATGAGCTTTTATTAAGCACACAGAGGAAAAAATAAATCCAACTTAAAAGTGAACTTTCCTCCCTTCTAGATCTAATTTGCAACTCAAAGACAAGACTGATGTAAAGGTGGAGACTGAGCTGCAGCATCAGAGCTGCTCTCAGGGGTCCCCAGACCCCTGGTGGCCTCAGTTTGTGCTGTGCAGGTGACCACAGAGCTCAGGCTTACTCCTGGGTCTCAAGTTTTACTCCAGCCTAAACCCCTATGTAATTGAGTAAAGGCTCTACTATCTGGGAGTACTTGACTATAAAATATATCTCCTTTAATCAAGAATTGAAGCATTGCTCACATTTTACACATGTGCCGAAGTCCCAGGGGAGGAAGAACTTTGCCCTCACCTTTAATTGAAGCCTGATCTCAACTTGCACAGCTTTCAGAGAAAAGCTGGAACTGGGGCAGGTTTAGGAGCTATGCCTAAGCAAGACCTCTAAAAGTTTAGTCCCTCTGTCCCAAAGGACCCCCAGCCCTCATCTCAGCTCCTCCCTGCACTCCTCAGAGCAGCCTGAAAGCTGCTGCCCAGCCTCAGAGAGCAGTGGTAGAGCCCCCACATCCTCCTGGCAGCACCAGGGTCCCCAGGGGCCACAGCAGTGCCACACACCCTCCCCACATCAGAGCAGTCAATAGATACATATCCCAACCCTCTGAAGACAAGGACTGACATCCCCAGCATATTTGTAACCTGCTCAGGGAAAGGCTACAGCTTCCTTCTAAAGCACAGAAAAAAAAGAACCTGCATTTTATCTGCAGAAGTTACCAGCACTGAGGCTTTCCTTGCCTCTGTCCCAAAGCAAGACAGTGATTCAGCTGTCGTTTAATTAAATTAATCCATCTGAAATATTCACCTTGCACCAATTAGGTAAAACAACCTATAAAGCCTCCTCCAAACAAGATAAGTTGCTATTTCAAGTGTGAACAGATACTGAGAACACTGACTACAGCAAGTACACTGGAGACACACGAAGGGATTTTAATTGCCTGAAACTCCGGTGCTGTCAAACTGCAGGGTGGGGAGGCAGAAGCCTTTATAGTTACCTCACAGAGATGAGTGTGGTGTTTGAGCTTGAAATGCTTTTACATGATAAGGGGCTTAAAATAGTAATCAACTTCTCTTATTAAATAGAAATCTGTTTTTGCCTCCCGTGGCTTTCTGCATGTGCTGAGCCGGTAACTAGGTCATGGAGGCAGGAAGAGCTGGGGGAGGAAAATAACTTTTGTATTCTGGGGATAATTCATGCAGCCAGTTCCTCTGCTGTGAGGCAGCACAGGGCTAGGACTGCATGTGGGAAGTTTCCTCTGTGGCTGATGGACACCAAGAAAGAAGGGTCTCACCCAGAAATTCCCCCTGTGCTGCACCCATCTCCGCCACATCCAGTTCTGCCCTGGGTGGCCACAGTCTCCAACAAGGTGGGTCAGGGCTGTGCATGTTGGGAAGCAATTGCTGCTGGGGGGTTCCAGCCAGAGTATCTTCACCTGCTCACACCCCCGTGGGATGCTGTGCCAGAATTCCAGGGTCACGGACTGGAAGGAACTATGGGGCAGAGATGCTCTATAGCCCAAAGCTCAGTATAACTCTGCTATCCAGGAAATGCAGGGTAACCCAGCGCTTGAGGCAGGTTGCTTTTCTGATTGCTGATCTCCTTAGGTGCTAAGTGGCCTAAGAACACAAGGAAAATTGCATATGCCCACCCTCAAAGCTGGGGAGGTCTCAGCCATCAGAGACAGGCTGGTATCCCAGGGTACCAAGGCCATTCCCACCTGCTCACCACCCACACCCATGGAGGGGTCACACCAGCACCAGAGTCCGGGGTTCTCCTTTCAGCTGGCAAAACTGTCAGGGACAAGGAACAGACCCCTCAGAACAGTTTGCTTTCTGAAAGTGAGGTTTAAAAGACATTACCCAGGAACAGTACATGTATTTCAGTTTATAAGGATAATCATGATACACTTAGAAATACTTTTACAGGAGCCATATTTGCATTCCTACACCTGTAGGTGTGCAAATATCTCAGAGCTGACCACGTGCAGCAGCCTGTGCATACAAATGTCTCTCAAGGTTCAACTGCTCACTGTCAAAGGTGCCACAATACCTGTGGATCCCTTGCCCACCTCACCATAAGAGCCCAAACACCATGATGTGTGTTAGTGACGCTACAGTGCTGAGATGGGGCAGTTTTACAAGCTACATTAACCAGTAATAATTTATACTCAAGCAGCAATACTTACACTAAAAGGCACAGTCTCTAGTTAGATACACATTTTCCAAACTGAGCTTGGCTTGTCATATCCCCCAAACACAACTTACTCTTCCTGTCCATTGCTGACTCCATGTGTGAGCACATGCCAGCACAGGCAGGGTGGGGATGTGCCCCAGAAGAGCCCAGCTTGCCTGCCCCCCCCCAGCAGGACACCCTCCTGATTCATGCAAGCATCCTCCCATCACAGGATGCTCTCTTGGACCCTCAGAGCATTCTCCCACACCTGAGCTTGGCTCTGCTTCCCACGCCTGAAATCAAGAGGCCAAGTCCTCCAAGCCAGGATAGACATTCCACCTCTAGAAAGCAACAAAATGAAGATGTTAATTATGAAGGGAGAAGCTGCCAGGTTGATTAGAGATGTGTCGAGCAAATTAGAAACTGCTATTCATGTGGAGAATAGTTTAGCATATGCTTGGAATTTTTTTCATCTATTCAAATCCCAGACTCCAACATATTGAGCTGCTTCTTGTCCCCATGCTACCTACCTGTGGCAGGCCTATCACAGTGAATCCCCACGCCTCCAATTCATTCTTATCTTCCAAAGGAACCTTTATTGGCAAATAACACACTGAAATGCTGCCAATGGTTCCCTCCAGTGTGTGGTGATGATCGGGCTGCGGTTCTGGAAGTTCTACAGATGGGTCCTTCAGAACGAGTTAACATCTCCTCACTGCTCCCCAATGGTACCATATTGCAGCTAATTACTGATTGCCTTCTCTGGAAATTATTCATTAAAACAACAACAAAAATGCATAATGCAACGTGGCAGATCCTCAGCAATTCACACCAGCCTCCCATGGCAGCAGCCACATCCCTGCTACAGCACCAGAGAATTTAGATATGCAAATAGGGAGATTGTTAGTTTAGAACTGAAAACAAAACCAAGAGATATTTAGCTTAACAATTCCTGCAGAGCAGGTTGGGTGGCTCCTGTGGGTGCCTGGGTAAGAAAAGCACCATGGGCTCCACAGCTGTTTTCAGCCTGCAAAGCAATTTGAGGTTTTCCTGGTTTTTAGGCATTTGCATATTTTCTCCAGCATTTAAATTCCAGTTCTTCTTCCCTGAAACAAGCACATTGCAGCTGTCATGAATTTGTAGGTACACATAATCATACAATCCAGTTGTATGTACAGCCAAGCAGCTGCATGTAAGAGCCTGTATAATGGCAATACACTCACATATTTATATGTTCGTGTATATATTTTATATATTTCTATATTAATTACAATGCCAGTTTATTTCTAGGTATGCTATGCAAAACAATTTCCAGTTAAACTGCAAAATAACATTATTTTATTCTTCATGGAGCCTGCAGTGGATGAAGTTTGATGATATTCAGATATACCAAATACTGACGGTAGGTATCTTATTAGGCATAAAACATTTGCTATGTGATGGAGAAAGAGACATGTGAGGGAGAAATAAGGGAACAGTTTATAGGTGCAGAAAACTTGGGGCTCCATAAGCTCCCCAAGACACAAGAATCACAGAACCATCAAATAGTTTGTGTTAGAAGGGACATCCAGCTTAAAGCTCATCCAGTTCCAACCCCTGCCATGGGCCGGGACACCTTCCTCTAGACCAGGTTGCTCCAAGCCCCATCCAACCTGGCCTTGGACATTTCCAGGGATGGGGCAGCCACACCTTCTCTGGGCAGCCTTCACAGGGAAGAATTTCTTCCCAATATCCCATCTAACCCTGCCCTCTGGCAGTGTGAACCTATTCCCACTTGTCCTGTCACTCCAGGCCCTTGTAAATAGTCTCTCTACCTTTCTTGTAGCTCCTTCAGGTACTAGAAGGCCACACCATCACAGGTACTGAAGAAGCTTCTTTTCTCCAGCCTGAATAAACCCAATTCTCTCAGCCTTTCCTCATAGCAGAGCCGCTCCATATCTCTAATCATCTTGGTGGCCCTGGTAGGCATCTGACCCTCAAAGTACAAAGCAATGTTACACATCACAACCTTGAAGTGAAGTTTTTACTGAGATCAGCTCTAAACGCCTGCCAGGCTGGCAGTGTCAAGCAGCTCTTACCCGACATCAATCCAGAACCCAGCTGCAATCCAGGGCAGGTATGTTGAATACTAACATGATGCAACCTCTGTACAGAGACACAAGAATTTGCTTCCCCAAAACCCAAGTGAAGCTTGAGGCAAGTCAACCAGAAATGTCAAAGTCATGAATGAAACAAGGGGAAAAAAACCCCAAGGTATCTTGAGGCAGGTTTTTAACAAAAGAAGTCCTGCCAGACTCAGAGCCATGGCACATCTCACAGGTGTGTAAATAACACTGACAGATTAGTCCACAGCAGAACTAACGTTCTGCTGTGGGTAAGTCCATCGCTGTTGGGCCAGACCAGAGCTAGGTGGCCCAAAGCTGCAAAACTGCCCTGCCAGGACCCCCTGACCTCACTGCCATCTCTTCTTTGGGTCAGGAGGTCCCTGTTTCCCATGCACAACCCAAGGGGCCGCTCAGGAGGGTCCCACTAGCACAAGGCACCAGGGACACACAGTCCCATAAACACAGAGCTGGCCAGAAGCAATAGGAGCTACTGATCCTGCCACAGAAAGAGCAGGAAGAAACCTTAATCCTCACCTGGAGTTTATTTAGGGTGTTTAATACAGAGGAAATTGGGATATTCGTTTTGTCGATGCCTGGCTTTCCTGACTTCAACAAAGCCAAAGTCCAATATAACTGTGTTGAAAGTGCTGACGTGCTCCTGCACAGGAGCAGTGCAGTGTACAGACATCCCAGTCTGTGCACAAACCAGCCCTGGAGCAGATGGACACATGAAATAATTACAGCTGACAGCTGACAACAAGACTAAGAAGGTGTCAGTCCCACAGCAGAACCCTGTCCTTTGAAAAACACATTTAAAACTTTAGCTTAAAAATCCACACGCATACTCAACCCCCCCCACACTGTTTGAACTATGTTTGTTTTCCTTCCCTTTCCTGTTTGTCCTGTTTTCCTGAGACTTTGTCCTCCTGGTTTCTAATGAGCAACTGCCCAAATTTGAGTTATAAATGCTAAGTATACAACCTTAAGGCTGCACTAGACTCAGATTTCTTTTATCAGGTGCCTTTCTTACTTGGCAGTCCAAATATAAATATAAAACATTTATTTTTCCAACTCTAAATGCACATTCCTGCTTTCTACTGACTCTTTGCTCACATTAATTCAGCAGCAGGTTCCCAGAGAGGAGCTCTGCCCCGGAGCACTGGTGGTGCCTTTCCATCTACTTCAACAACATACATCAACATTTTATAAAAGCCGTAAAATATGCTGCAGTCTAGTTTTATCTTCTCTCTTTGAACATGCAAATAATTTGACTCCATCTTACCCAACCACTCAATAATCAGTGATAAGAAAGAACAGGGTAATTTACTGCCTGGTGCTGGGAGATGAACAGGGAGAAGGGGCAGGCAAAGAGGCTTTTCTGTCTGAGGCACTTTGTGCAAACAGTGCTCCTGCTGGAGAAGTCTCACCTCTTCTCAGTCTTTCATCCCTGTGCACCTTTCATCTTTCCCTTGTCTGAGAGAGAGAAAATTCTTCTGTGCATGAACTCCTGCTTGTCACCATGCTGCTGTTGCCAGCCCCTGCCCACAGGACCAGAGTTCCCCTCTCCCCATTTCCATCCCCTTACTCAGTCTCACATCCTACACTCAGATCCATTGTCCCACTTGTGTCTTGCTCAAGGACCTCCTCTAACAAACCACACACTGAGAACATCACAATCAGAGAGTGGCACTGGCAAAGCCTTGGAGCAAGATGTTCTCCCCTCTGAGAGCACAAGCACCAGCCTGACCCTCTGGGAACATGAGCCTCAGCTCAGCTTTGGGAGAACCAAGGTAAGTGAGACTCCCAAGAGGCCGGGGACATGCAGAGGCTCTTGACAAGGGCTCAGCCAGACCCCTGAATCTGCCCTTGAGATGAGCAGGGTCTTCCTGGGACACTGGCAGCCACATGCAAAACCAGAGAGCACCTGACTGTGGACATTCTTCATTCAGCCTTGCTGCCCATAACAGCAATACTCAGTGAACAATAATTGACATGACACTGGGAAAGGACTTGAACACAGAATAGGATTGTCTGCAGATGGCTGTTGAAGGACTGTGCATGGTGGGCAGAGCCTTCATCCAGCAGGGCTATGCTGTGGTCAGAGGACTGCTGGCACAGGGAACTGGCAATGGGGCACCTCCTGCACAACAGCCCCTCCAGCCAGGGTCCCTGCTAGGAGGGTCTTGGGGACCCACAGAGCCTCTCACCAAGAGTTCCCCAGCTCAGTGCTTGCCCCCAGTGTGTGACCACCAGCCCAGGCTCAGCTTAACCCACCCACACACCCAGAGTATCCCATAGTTCACTAACTTTTCAGTGCTGCTGTCAATGAGGAAAGAAAAGAGCATATGGCAAGGAGGAGGTGGGCTGGCAGGCCAGAGCACGAGGAGCAGTCCAGGCGTTCCACAGGCTGGTGTTTCCCAGATTTACTTCCACTGACTCTAATTAAGCTCTCCCCAGACTCACCAGCTTGGAGAGATTAAAGCCCAGCAATCACATCGAAGAGCCCACAGTGCTCTCCCTGTAAGCACTTCCAAGTTCTGGAGCTGAATTCACACAAAACACATCAAACTGCACAAACAGTGCAAAGCCACGCTGACCTACTTTCAAGCCAATTTACATGTACTCCATGGATGCCTTGAGTCACTTTATAAACAGAATACATTTTTTGCCTTTGTTAGACAAATGCAACCTTTTATTGGCAAACTCAGAAATCCCCCTTGTCCTGCAAAGGAGCTGTTCCATTGAGAAATAGTGCCCCAGGCCCACACAGCCCAAAGGCTCCTCTGTGCCACCTGCAGCTTCCTAAAAAAAAAAATACACACCTAGCCAGCCTTTGACTCCAAATCAGCAGAGCTTGGAAGGCTTTTCTGGTAATATTTAGTGTTTTCTTCTCATTCCTAAACACTGAAGCTTTAGAATTGCACCTGAACCTCAGCTTCCTTCTTTCCCTAGTGAGGGCTGCAGCCTTGTCAGCTGTGGGAGCAGAAATCCTCTTCTCTGCTAAATGCATCTTTTTCCAAACATCCAAGCAGTGTTCTAACATATGAGTGTTCTAATTTGGTAAGTCTGATATATATACTTGAAGAATTTAACCTGGTGGTGCCGTGTCTCCTCGTGGCCATGAACAGGGGCATCAACTGATGCTAAAGGAAGGACATGGACCCCAAGCAAAGCAAGCAGAAATCACATAAAGGAGTGGAATGTGATAAACAGAGCTGGGAAGAAAACATTCAGGCACATCTTCAGACAAGAATGACACTACAGTGGAACTTAAACTGCTGGTAAAATTGTACTGTTATTATGTATCATGATTCAATTACTCACAAAATGGTTCTACCCAACACATCTAAGAAACAGAAAACAAAATAAACATTCTGGGAAAAACGAAACCCAAAACCCTCACAGATCAAATGCTCACTTTGAATGTGTGTTTTCCTGTTTCTACTTCTCTATTATCTTTAGAGCTGTAGATTCAGGACCAGGGCACCTTGGCCAGGCTCTGCGAAGGCTCTTCCCCTGCCCTCTCCTGCAGTGCACAAAACAAGAGAAAGGGGCACATCTCAAACCTCTCCTCCTGAGGTGCCCAAGAGCCGTCCCACGACCAGAGGCCAAGACCAGCGACGCTGCAGAATGGGATGCAGGAGCTCAGCCAGCCTGCAGAGCCAGCCCGAGGCACGGGCCACCTGTGACAAGACAACCCCACAACTCACCAGCCCCTGTGTCAAGGTGGATTAGGAGCTTCCTTTTGTACCTAAACCTGAAAGCCTGCCAACAGCAGCTGCAGGTCTTTGGCACCAATTAAATAAGGGGTGTTTGACAGCAAGTTCAAGTCACTCACACCAGCCCCCCTCTCTCCTTCCACCCCTCAGTTCAGCTTTACCAGGTGAGCTTTGTTATGACATTTAATAAGTAGTAGACTTCTGCTTCTTCTGCCTTAAATAAATCAAAACAAATCAAAAATAGAGAGGAGAGAGAAGGCTTAGATTGAAAAAGAAAATCTTTCCTGTGAGGGTGGTGAGGCTCTGGCAAAGGTTGCCCAGGGAATTGTGGCAGTCCCATCCCTGGAAATGTTCAAGGACAGAGGCTTGGAGCAACCTGGGCTAGTGGAAGGTGTCCCTGCCCATGTCAAGGGGATCAAACTGGATGAGCTTTAAGGTCCTTTCCAACTCAAACCATTCTGAGATTCTATGACAATTCTGTTACTGCATAAATAAAATATTGAAATACGGAATCATTCTGGAGACCCAAAGAAACAAGGTCTCAGTAAACAACTCGCGCAAAGCAGAAATACACTACACTGAGCTCCTAGAAAACTAAACTCGCAAACTAATTACTCTGTGTAGATACCCATTTCCAAGGCTTTTGGAGGCACATGTGTGTCCTTCCAGAATACAACAGCTAAGCCAGAAGAGAAAGCTGAGTCCTGCCACTCAGCCCTCACTGGGTTTCATTTTTTGCTCCACTTCACAAGCAATAACTGTGGGATGATAAGGATTTGCAAAACAAACAGAAAGCTGCACAGTGTTTGTGTTTGGAAGCTCTGAGCATGAAAACCCATTTCAGGGCCTACCTCCCCCCTCACCAAGATAAGTCCCTCCCGAGCATGCTGCTTAAATCTCCTACAGAAACATAAACACCACCAAAGCCTATTATTGTTGGCACAACTGCACTCAGTGCAGGGACCCAAGCACCCCATCCAGCCACATTTTGCATTTGCCCAAGTTCTTCTCCTCATAATTTACAGGATGAAAATGGAAGTTGCTTTCACAGAGCACAAAACCAAGCTGGATTCACTGACCAGCTGCTGCCAGTGGGATCCTGCTTCCATCTCCTTCCTTTGCCCCTCCTTTGAAGGTCGATCACTTCCAGGGTGCAGGGTGAGAGAGGGTCCCCAGAGAGCAGGTTCTGACCAGCCCATCCACACCCTCTTCAGGTTTATGGCGTGCCCAGGGCAGAGCCAAGGGCTGGGGTTGGACCTGCTAGGAGAGAGCCCAGGTTACTGCCCAGCCCAGAGAGAAACATGATGATGCTGGCCTCAACCTCAGCCAAAATGAGAAATCCACGGTAGAAATGTTTTGGCAATGCTGTACCATTTTTCAGGGGGTGGGATTTTCCTCAATGCAGGCATTTCCTCCTGGAGAGTGGAAACCCACCAGCACCACACTCCCAACAGGGAGCAGGTATTCACTGAAGGATGGTGATGGGAAAGTCAACCGCAGCAGTGGGTTTTAATATTTTGGAGAGCATTCTTCCTTGGAGAACATACTTTATATCACACATACACACACTTTGAAAATAATTACAAGTGATATTTTCCCAACATTCTGCATGTATGAGCAGAAGCACTGTGGTCCTTCACAGTCCATGACAGTCAAGGCAAAACGTACAGTCATAGAATATTTGGGTTGGAAGAGATCTTAAATATCATCTTATTCCAGTCCCTTGCAGGGACACCTTCCATTAGACCAGGTTGCTCCAAGCCCCACCCAACCTGTCCTTGAACACTTCCAGGGATGGGGCAGCCACAGCTTTTCTGAACTACCTGTGCCAGGGCCTCCTCATCCTCACAGGGGGGAATTTCCCTCTAATAACTGATCTAAACTTAAGGTGTTTTGCTGAGTGTTGCTTTCCCAGCCAAGAGCAGGAAACACGTTCTGTGTTACGGTTGGAGGGACAGGGTACTGGTGCCATCGGGAAGGGGCTCCTGCCCCATTGATTTCTGTGGCTTCTGCCCTTTCTGGCCAACTGTGGTTGCTTCCAAAAAACCAGTAAGAGCAGCCTGCCCCACAAAATCCTGCAGGACCACACAAAGCCAAGTGCTGGTGGCCCACCCCTGTTCAGTCTGCAAGGCCAAAGCAAATTTAACAATTTTTTTTAAAATTTCTCTATCATGGACAACACCCGCCAGCTAAGCACAGCCTGGGGAATAACACTGCTCCTGCCTGGAGGAGAAACCTCACTCAGTTACACCCTGAGCTCGTTATCCAACACCACAACAAACTGCTGTATTCCATCCCAACCACCTAAAAGCACAGTTAGATTTTACTTTAATAAAAAGTAAAGGAGGTTGGTCAAATACAAAGGAGAGCAAATCCACTGGGATGCTGAATGCAAAAGATTCTTCTTGCGCTGCAAGTTTCAAGAGCTGAAACCAGCTGGAGGTGGGTGATTATTTGGAGGGATGCAGGGGGTCTCTCTGGCTTCTCCTCTCTGCATTTGCTCATGGACACTGCCAGGAAGGGTGCCAGGAGAGGATTCTGCCCATCCTGGGTGGACTCAGCAGGATGGCACACAGGTCACCTGCATCTCCACCTCCACACACTGTGGTCGGGAAGAGGAGAGAATAAAGCTGTTTACCCTAAAACACTTCAACACTTCAAGAATTTTATTTTCAGAACAGTAAAACCCCAAAGGAGAAAGATGCAATTTTAACTTAAAATTACCTCTTTCTCTCAGTCTTTACCATTTTTTAACAACCACATTGCTCTATCTCTGCCCTACCAATCCTCAGCTCTCCTTCTATATTTCTAATAGGTCTAAACTAATTAATTTCCTACAATAACAACCTCCCGGGGACATACAGCTGGATAATCCTCACCTCCTCCTGAAGTTAGCTTCCTGTAGGGCTGAGGAGCAATTACAGCTCATTAGTCATCTGCCATGCACGGAGACGGCAGGGTTTATATCGATTGTTTTTCCAGGAGCACCATGAGAGAAAACAGTGTGGGGAGGTCCCGGTTAACAGAAACTTTATGGGGAGATAGCATCAGGTGAGAGGCGAAGACAGACACAGCTCTTTAATCTTCATTTGCACACAGCAAAAGCAGGAGCAGGGAGCAGCCTGGGGGAGCTGCTGGACTTCCCTGAGGCACTGGGATGAGAGAAGCCTCCAGACCAGGACCACAGGCAGGTGCCCCCTCCCCAGGGCACAGGGGATCCCACAGCCCCAGATCCTTGTGCATTCCACACATCAGCTGCCCCCAAAACTCCTGCACATTCCTACAGCAGGGGCAGCTGCTAAAACCAGAGAGGTGACGTGACTGTCACCACACTGTCAGGGGCATCCTGGCTTGTAACATCTACTCACAAGTTTGCAGGAGCAAAAAAAACCAAACCAAACTGACCACTGAGTTCCCACGGGAAACAACAAAAGCCCCCCAGGGACTGTGAAGCCAAGCTGCCATCCCTCAGGAGCAGAACATTGCTGGAGGGTTCCACTGCTGGCTAGTCATGCAGGTCACACATAGGGGAATCACTCTGTATTAATGCAGGGAAAACTACTAATACCATGCAGAACTATCACACTGGGTATATCATACACCCCTGTACCAATAAATTTATATAGTGTTAATAGAGGCAAGCATGTTTTGCCAGCTCCCTGTGTATTTCTCAAGCTTTACAGAGCATGGTGGAGTAGTTTAAATAACATAACAGCCTTTTTTGGGCATTCCCACAATGACAAGTACAACAGTGGCCGAACTGTTTTCACCTGAAAGGTACTGACTGTTTTTCCTCAGGTGGCTGTTCAAAATACAGATCCAGATACCTGGCAAATTCCATGAAACTTCAAACTGCAAGGGAGACACCACTTAAAATCTCCAAATACTGGTACTGCTGCTCTTAATATGGCCTTTTTTTCTAATGTGATCCTTCTGGATGAAAAACCATGTATAAAATCATTCCTTACCTATCAATAGCAATAGTGAGCCATGAGGCTGGCAATGAGCATCCTGCTATACCCCTGGTGAGGGCAGGAAAGGGAGCCCCAGCTCTTAAATCAGCTGCACAGGCAGGATTCCAGCTGGAAAATACATCCAGAAAAACACTTGTCAGGGTGGAGCACGAGACTCCAGGAACCCAGCGACACTCAGGGGCACAAAGCACAGCTGAAATCAAGTGCTCATTCGTCTTAACTTGGATAATTTCTTTTTTCTCTGATGTCCAGCTCTCTTCAAAATTTACATCTGCTGAGGCGATTGGAGCCTTTCATGTTCTGTTTTTGAACTATATGTTGCATATGTTACAGTGCAAGAAATTTGACTTTTCAAATGCCAACAAATGGCTACAAAATTGGCCCCTTGTGAATAACAGCCCAGCAGCATTTCCATGTAATTATTTTGCCTGGGAATTTAATTTGTGAGACATAAAAGTTCTGCAGGATGAAAGAGCAGTGCATAATGATCCTTAAGCACGGGCAGAGGCAGCCGCTCCTCCAGGCACCGGAGCACGTGCCACCCCTCCCCAGCCATAAAGCCAATTCCCTGTGGCACAGAGCATTTCTGCCATGGATTCAGACACTATTTTAGGAGCTTGGTTAGAGAGGGCTGCAGGTATGTTACTCCTCAGTCACCATCCTGCCAGTCATACACCTGTACCTGAGTTACCTGCTGACACTAAAAAACATTAAGTACATGGTTCAGACTCAAGCAATTACCAAGCTGTTTCTGGCAACTCTATTACTCAAATAGTAACTACTGTTAAATATAATTACCGTTAAATATCACAAAATCCCAGAATCCAAGAATGGTTTGTGTTGGAAGGGACCTTATATCTCATCTCATTCCACACCCCCTGCCATAGGCAGGGACACCTTCCACTGGATCTGGTCACTCAGGTTAAGCCCCTCCAAGGGCACTGTGTCCCCAGCCTTTCCTCAACCACAGCCTGGACTGTGTCCCCCAGCTCCTCACTCACAGTCTCAAAGCATGGACTGAATTGAAAGCATATGGCATTTGAGACATTTCATATAATTTTCATCCTGATTCACTCCAAAGTCCTTACATAACTCTGACATTTAGTGTCTCAATCCAGAGGGAAATTGCCCCTTCCTTATCCTGTACTCTCATGCTTTTTTTTTTTTTGCTTTTTTTTTTTAAAAGATTTAAAGTTAAATGTTGATCATGTCACTGTTGAAATAGATTAAGTCATGTAGCTATCAGGGTAAAGCACTCGAGGGAGCAGGATGTGAGCTGTCTGATCACCATGTTTCAGTTCAGACCCAGTCTGAAGCAGTGGAGCAGCTTCAGAGTGGGGGCAGGAGCTGCTGGGTGTTGTCAGGGACCCAATTACGAGCCTGGAGCTGCTGAGAAATGGTAGGGATGGGTATTTTAGGCAAATAATGCAAACCAAGCCATTAGCCACCTCTGAAACAGCCTCCTCAGCAGGAGACTGACATCATTCAGGTCCCTACACAGTCAATAGAGAGGGAGCAGGTACCTAATGTAGGTAACCTGTGACCATGAATTGCAGAACGTCAGCAGGAGAGCCCAGACAATGAGCACCCTGACTTGGTCACATCACCCAGCTTTAAGGATGAATCTCTGATTTGATTGTGCACTCTTTCCCAGGAATAATTTCCTTCTTTTGAAAGGAAAATATCTGCAAAAAGGAGAAAAATCTGTAAAAAAAAAAACCTTCTTGGATTTCGAGCAGGGGCACATTTTTATCCAGAACAAATTTTATTCAATGTTTGTTGTTGTTAAACTAAGATCAGCAAAGCGCTTTCTCTAAAGATCTACTAAAGCTGTAGAAAGACAGAAGCAAAGACAAATCATGGGATTATGAATGATTTGTGGGACTAGAACACTGATGAGCATTTGGTTAGTAAGAATATATTGAGCCTTGTGGGATCTTGAGCCTCTTGACTTGATCAAAAGGACTAAATCCTGATGAACCCAGTTATAAAGTACCAGAAATTAAAGCCTAATGCTCGGCTTAATTTTAACATTTTTGCCTTGGAAACCCTACTAGGTAAATTATATAGACAGAGCCAGCAACTTTGGAAAAGCTGAGAGCATCCAGTAGATGTCCATCAACCAATCTAGCTAGAAGTGTTTGAAGGAAAAAGTAATTCACATGGAAAATAAACAAACGAAAAATCTAGAAAATATCAAATGCCAGTAAAACACTCATGTTCGCCATCTGATCAAATACCCAAGAATGTCTTAAACAATATTCATCCACACCTGCTGCAAAATGCTTTGTCCTCTAATCACATTATATAGAATCAAAGTAAATTGTTTTCCAAAAGCAGTTTCCTGCCCATTTGAGATATTAATCTCATGGCTGTATGGGCAGCTGCAGTCTGTGGATGTGCCAGAGTTACAAGTCCTCTCACAACAGCAGGTGCAGTGAGTTTCACACAGGCCATATTGGCCACCAAGCTCCTAAAAGCAAATGGGCTGTTTAAACACCCCTGTGATAATTTGTTACAGCCTGTGGCAAGTGGGGCTTTGCTGCCGTTGCAAGAGTTTGCCCCCAGAATATATTTTATATTCTAGTAAATATCTAGCAGATGAAAACTAATTAGAAGAGAAAATAGATCAACATTGAGGTGACAGAATGCTCTTGTTATCCCAGGAAATGTGAAGCCAGTGAGTTACACACGTTCTGCCCTCCCATTGTTTGTGTTTCTCCAGCTCCTTTCAGTGCACTCCCAGATCTTGTGGGGCACAAGGAAAGGCCAACAAGGACATGTTTGCTCCAAATGACTGGAAATGAAATTATCATTCCCAGCTCAATACAAGAAGAGTACCAGCAGCTGGTGCTGCCAAAGCTGAGCTGGCAGCTCCTGTCCCCACCCCAGCAGGAGTCACTGGCATGGCCCTCCTTCTCCCAGGGGTGTTCCACAGGAGCAGGTCACCCTCACTGGCCACTCACACACAACTGTGAAGTCTGAGTGTGCACTGACACAAGGGCACCACAGTGCTTGGGTCTCAAGACTTTGTTTGCTTAGTTTAAGTAGTAGCATCATTACCATCAAATGAGTATAAGCTGAAAATAAAAATAAAGAAAAAAACTGTGGTGTTGAAAAGATATTCTCTCTCCTTGAGACATCCCAGCAGCCAAGCTTTGAGGCAGAAAACTGAAGTGTTAGTCTCCATGAAACCAGTTATGGGCTATTGGTTAATGGGCTAAATTAGGCTCCGTGAAAAATTACCCCTATTTGACTTTATCATAAGCCTTTGGCCACACACACATGCTCCAAGGAGATAGAGATCTGTTAATTAATGCTTGTTAGTGCTGCCTCAGGCCGCATTAATTTTGCCTGAGCTCCAGCAATTGGTTTCCCAGAGAAATTATTCTCCATGGAATACTCATGCCCCCACACCCAGGCACTCCCAGAGTTGCTCAAGCTCCAGGTAGGTTTTCTGCTGTTACCTAAGGGTCACTAAGAGTCAGTTTGGGTCTTTTGAGGGCAGGATCCTTCATTTTCCTACAGCCCCATTGCCCATCACATGCAGGCTCTGTGCCAGTCACACGTCCCTGGTCTGGCTTGCTGGGTCCCTTCCCAGTCTTTCCTTCCCTGTCCCTGCTCCCCTTGTGCAGTGACAAGGCACAGCAATATGTGGGGTCACATCTTCCCCATTCACAATCTCATGCTGCCATCCAGCTGCTTGGTCCTGAGCCACATTCTCACCCGTTACTGCAGCTCATCACCCCAGTCAGCCCCCACCTCCTCACACACAGCCCACAGAGCTGGGTCAGTTCTCCAGGACAGGTCCTGGCTGCCACCCAAATTCCCTGCATCCCCCTGGCACTTGGTGGGCGACACACCAAAAATGAAGAGCCCCTTAAAGACAGCAACAGTAATGACCACTGGTTAAAGCTGCTGAGGAGGGAATGAATCCTAAGGCTTGGCAATACAAAGCATCTTTAGAAGTTCATGGATATTTTCAAGCAAAAAAAATGTGAATAGTAATACTGAGCAATGAGATAAACAGCTATGCTACATTTAAAAGATGCTCTATTTATTCTAGGAATTTTTTAATTATAAAATCAATGAAGTGTTAATGATTTTAAGTATTACTTCAGCTCACTGGGAGTTCCAAAACAACTTTTTTTAGTCTGTGGCATAAATTCATAAGCTGCTCAGTTTGACCAATTTGTCAAGACAATTTCCATTAGTAATCATGAATATTTAATGAAAGGGAAAACTGGCATGAACAACTTCACTTAAGCGACTAATGACTTACTGGAAAACAAGTAGGATACATTAATATGTCACTTCTTTAGGTATTTGCAGAGCACAACCCCCCAAGAATTCAGGAAACCCCTTATTTTACCTTGATTTGTTTATCCATGTATCTTTATTTATATATGTGTCTGCCACTGGAGATAAATGTCAACAAATCTGCTCAAAAATAAACACCCCTTTTGATTTCAACCAGCCACTGCTGCTTGTTTGTGTGGCTTTCACAAAAGGACCTGAAATTCCTTCAGCTCCTTCATTGCTAAATCAGCCAGTTCATTTGTTTAAAGGCAAATACAAAGATCTGATGACCACATAGCACTCAATGCACATGAAGGAGAGAAAACCAGTGCAGGGCTCTGAAAACCAACTGAAGATCTAGGAGTTGTTCCAGAAGATCTTAAACCACAGCAGGCTGCAGGGAGCAGCTGGCAGACACCAGGCTCTGCTTTGCAGCCATTCTGTGGTGTGACATTCTCCTATGGGAACAACATCAAATAAGCCTAAATGCACCTCACATCATATTAGAAAAAAATACCTGCAGAATCAGCAATGCTGGGACTGAACAGGAATAGCATCAGATCCCTTTGTACAAGGAGACAAACAGAGAATGGTGCAGACTTCCTGTGCGTGCTGCTGGTTACTCTCAGCCATGAACTCAACAGACATCACCAGTGTGATGCTCTGCCTTTCCCCTTACTCTTCCTGCTGTTGCTGGACCCCAGGTGGCACATACTGCTGTGCCCTGACCTCCTAATGCCGCAGCACATCCCGCTCTCCTGCAGTCTGCAGGCTCCCAGTCCACGCTTCTAAGCAGGGGAGGTTTGTTCTCACACCAAGTGTCAGAGCTGGTACCAAAGCTTCTGGCTCTGTGTGACTCTGCCTCTCCTCAGGAAGGTCTCTGGCTTTGCTTTCAGGCATTTTGGTTTCGGATTTGCTGCACAGGCAGGGCATGCCCTGAGCATACCAAGCCCATCCATATGCATGGCATCTGTTAAAAGTTGTATTTCCAATAAACACAATTACACCCATTTGAGAGGGAAGTCAGCATTTCTCTGGCAGCAGCTCTTTTCCCAACTGACCTCCCATTGCCACAAATCTCTTTTGACAGGCGCTCACAAATCCTAAAGTGAAAAGCTGTTTCCTTTAGTCACTATCCCCGTAAAATACACTGACTCTCTTAATTACATGCTTAGTTTTCCTCTAAAGGCTCTACCCATGCATGTAGGCAATAACTCAAGCTCAGAGGCAAGGGACCATGTAATAGAGGAAGAGCAGCGCAGTTGGGTGGAAAACAACCCACCCCAGTGCCCACGGGGCCCAGGGACTCTGGTGGGACCAGGCACCAGCACCCCGGGGACACCTCCCACACACGCCAGCTGAGCTTTGCTGCTGGGGGCTGTTTGCTGTCACTGGTGCTGCAGATCCACAGCTCAGAGACCCCCAGCCAGCACAGTCACACACAGCTCATGTTCTCATGGGGTATATACCAGTGGGCTCCCGATCAGACTGAGAACGCAGGAACCCAAATTCCTGCCAGCTCCACCTGTGATATGCAGTGTGGAGCATCTCCCTCCTATAAGCACAGCCCCAGAGGCACAAGGGCACTGCTGACACTCCCTGAGGGTCAGAGACATCCAGGACTCAGCACAACTTTGTGCTGGCATGCACTAAGGCAGCACTTTGCGGAGGAGACTTGCCCAGTGGTGGCCATTAGAGATTAAATATGGGCATAAAGGCTTGCAATATGAAGGGATTCCCAGTCCCACATCTGATTTCACTGGACTCTTCCCCAGAGCCATCAGCAGCAAAGTCGGTAGGACCAGGAGCAGCCACAGGAGCAGGAGCCCCAGGGTCCCCATAGCACATCTGAAAAATCATCAAAATACAACATTGTCTCAATTCTCCTTTCAAAATATGGAAAAAGAAAAAACATCCCTGATAACATCTCCTTCATAGCAAGATGATTACAGGAGAGACAGAAGGAAGGGGAAAAAGCAGGAAAAAACAAATGCATCCTCAGCCGACCAAGCCTGCATCCCAGTTCTGACTTTGCAGCAGAGTATCTTCCCTGTCACATATCACAAAGAACTCAAAGTCAGGTCACTGATTTCATAATAGGAAGTTCTTCTAGTTTAAAAAAAGAAAAAACAACAACCTGATGGGGACAACACACTTCAGTCAGGAGTGATCTCTAGAGGCAGCACAAAGAGCAGTGAAAGCAGGGCTTGGGGCAGCAGCCAGATGAGAGGCAGGTGGGCAGAGCAGGCAGAACAACAAACAGAGCAGCTCACCTGACATGGAAACTATTTATAGCTAAAGAGAACACAGAGTGGGGAAAGAGAGCACATGGGACCACATAACCCCAAGCTGAGAAGAGCATCTTCTGCGGTGAGGGATGGAGCCAACCAGAGCTGCTACTTCAATTTTCAAGAAAATGCTCGTTCTCTTGGGAACCAGGCAAGGAAAGACTTTAGGCTGGAGACCTGATAAATTGTCCTGGTTTTCTGCACGGCCTCAACAGCCTCACTCAGTGCTGGTGTAAGGTGGCATGCATGGCTGGGCATCGATGAATCTGTGTGCCCAGAGCCAACACAGCCTGTGCTGTGGCTCCTGCAGGACTCATTTGCAGCCACAATATTACGTGTCTTTCCCAGCCCTGCTTCCCGTGAACACCCTTGAGGACAACTGAGCCAGTGGAAAGGCAGCAGCTGCTGTCACAGCATCAGCAGTTGGGATGCAGTTCCCTCCCTGCACCTCCCCAGCGAGCCCTCCGTATCCATTCGATTTGCAGTCAGTTTCTGCAGAATTCCAATTCCCCAGGCTCCAGAATGCAGATAGAGCCTGAGCTAATTCACTAAACTGCACAGTGACCCCTCCAGTCCCTGCAGGAACCACGATCTATGACAGTGAGGACCAAGTAGCCCTTGCTCTGCTTATTTAAATTGGTTTCAAAGTGGTACCTTCAGACTCAGACTGATATGCACTTGCAGGGTGCTCAACAGCTACTGTGAAACCAAGGGATCCGGAAACAGAATTAAAGGAAATAATGATGCAAATGGAGAAGGACTAAGGAGTCCTGGGAAGAGCAGAAAGAGAAAAGATCAGTAGGAGACAGACTGGACTCATGGTTTCAGAATTCTGTACCTAACTCTGCCTAGGCAAAGTTTTTCCAGTTATTTATCCAACTCCATCATCATGTCTTCCTCCAAGTCCATTCCTCTAAAATCAACAGAAATAGCTACATCCTTACAACTTTGCAAAGAGTTCCCTGCAGTTCTCTGAGTCACAGCCAAAATTCTGTCTGGAGCATTTATTTTGGGTATGACTTTATCACCAGGGAATGAAGAAATTAAAAAATAACTTCTCTGGTCAAAGAGTTTATTGCCACGTCTCTTACATTTCATTCTGAATTCCATTTTTTCAGTACATTCCTTTTCTGGAGCAAACATTCATGGAGATGATATAAGCAGGGTGCTTGGATAGCAGCTTTCCAGTACCGAGACTTTATTTGGAAATGTATAAAACCCTAAGAACTAATAAAATATTCTTGACTCCCAAGGCAAAGCATGTGCAAGATAAGAAGGGTCAAGCCCTGAATGGATTATAAACACAAACCACACGTCAAGTTTCTCCAAATTCCCTTCCCCCACCCACTTTTTAACACAAAATAAGATAATATACAAAAATAGCTTTGGGCATACTTGAAAGTTTAATCTCAGAGTGGAAGAGCTGGGAGTGTTGCTCTGATCAGCAGCACTAGCTCCTCCACAGCCGGTGGTGCCCTATCATGATGCTGATCCACCATCCCAAGGATGGAGCGAGGAGGGGACAGGGACAAGCCTTATGGGGTACAAAGCAGGACAGGAATAACTATATCACAAGAAAACAGATGCTGGAAATTCTAATGCCACTTCATCAGAGCAACAAGCAGATCCAACCCCATGGCAGTGTGGGGAGGATGTGCATCCACACCCCAGGGGAGGCAGGAAAAAAAAAACGAATTCATTGCACATAAAGAACTTGAATTCATTGCCCATATATATAAGATAAATGGTATTCATTGCACACATATATAAGAAAATAATTCATTGCACATCTATACCCACACAAACACTTCAATTTAATGTGCACAGTAAAGCTTTCTTTTCCATTAATTTGCACGATAAACATCTTCACTAATTATATGCTGTGCTTACACTAATCACCTGCCTGAAGTCATCAGACTTTATGTGGGGTTCCTGTCAGATCTCGTAAGGCAAATAGGGCTGGATCAGATGCTTGGATGAAAACCTCCCTACACTACACCCTGGTGCTAAAATCATGTACTCAGCCGCAATTCTTCCTTCTAAATGGGCAGAAAAGCAGTTAATTCTCAGCTGAGGCTGCCTCCCACCCTGCCTGCTTGCTGGCTTCACAGATCCCACAGTCAGCCTACTGGGTTTTTTCCTGTTTTGCCAGTGAGACACATAGTTTTGCTGTCTACCAAAATTCTAGTTCCCTGCTGGGTTCATCCTTCCGACCTCCATTCCCATCCCAAGGTGCTTTCTCGTTCAAAACCAGCCACACCCCAGGAGCTGATGCACAGTTCTGCACCTTTTATGTATGTTTGAGATGGAATTACTACAAAATTCTCCCATGTAAGGGTGGGCAGGCCCTGGCACAGGCTGCCCAGTGAAGCTGTGGCTGCCCCATCCCTGGAAGTGCCCAAGGCCAGGTTGGGCAGGGCTGGGAGCAGCCTGAACACCTGGAAGGTGTCCCTGCCCATGGCAGGGGAGGTGTACGAGCTTTCAATTGCCTTGTAAGCTAAACCATTCCGGGATTCTGTGATTCAAGAAGATGGTCAGGAATTCAGCCTATTGAGGAGTTTCTATGTGATTACAGACAGAACAGAGAATGGAAACGAAAAGAAAGAGAGAAGATAACACCAAACTTGACAAAATTGATAGTCTGAATCCCACTACTTGATTTTGGCACACTCAGAAGATATCTACAGTACTTTGCACTTCCACACCAAGGGCAGCACTGCATCACCAGCCCCACACTCACCCTCACACACCAGCAGGGAACTTGGAGACAGGCTCCTGGAGTCCAAACACCCTCCTCCTCCTGCCACTCTCCCCAGATACCTTGAAGCAATCATGTATTTCAAGATGATTAACTTCCTGCCACAGCAGCAGCCCCACAGAATCCTGAACGCTCTCCACAAATGTTCCTTTATTAATGAAATTAAGCATCAGAGACACAGACTGTCAGGATGAATTGATACCGTGAGCTCTTCTTTAGCCTCAGCAATCACATGCAAATGCAGAATGAGGTTTGTAAGGGGGTCATTAAAGAGCTCAGCTACTTTTCAATTCCCAGACTCTGATCCAATGAGGTCAAAACTAGTATCCCCATTAAAATAATTGGAAGTGTTGAACCATTTCATGATGAATTCACTTCATACTTAAATATACATAAAACAACCGGACTGGAATGACCCCTAGTCATACAAAAATTGAAAAAAATAAAATAAAAAGTCAAAATCACTCTGAAAACATACGGAAAAAAGTTATTTTTCTTGTTGACTGTCACCTACAGTGATGGCTACAGTAGCCTCACACACCTCAAAATTTAACATGAAACAGTCTTGGAAAGGATGCAGACACAGCAATTACAGGTTGTTTCACTGGTCTGGAGGTGTTTGGTTTTCTCTGTCCCAGACAACCTTCTCCCTGCCCTACTGTTCCCTCTTCTTAAAAAAAGGAAGAAAAAAAAAATCTTTTCTTTTTAAAACTTTGTTTCTAAAAAACTTTTTCTCCTGATTAAAACAGCTTCTCTCTGAGCACCTTTACTCTGAGGAGAGGAATAACATTTGTATTTTATTTCTCATGAAAAATAGATCAAAGCAGAGAAGCAAAATACATTTGTTTTAGAGTTCCTAAAAGGGACTTTAACAAATGGACTATAAAACTCCACAGTTGGCTGCAGAATCAGCATCTCAGGGTGAAATTTGGTTTTCAATGCTGCCCACCTGTGACGATCAGCCCAGCAGCAGCCAAAGCAGTTATCTTGGATTTCAGAGCAAATCATTTGTCACTGGACCACAGGAGAAAACAGGCACTGATATCCAGCCAATAAATTCACCTTCTTAGTTCATTACTAAGCCCTCTGCCTAATCCAAAACACTCAGCTCAAAATCCACCTGACAAACACTTTGTGGCTTATTGTTGCTATTCCTTCCTGGACAAGGAAGATTCCTTATATTTTCAGTATTTTAGAAAGTAGTATTACATGGATCTTATAAACACGGCACTTCTGCAGAGCTGCTTTCACACAGCTCCATTAATAGCCACAAGGAAAAGGATTGCCAGAGCTGGGACAGGAGGAATGACAGGGACATGTTTCAGCTGCAGATCCACAACCCTCTAGGCCATATGGAAGGGAGATGTGTGCACAGGGCCACACTATTCTCTGGGGATGCTGGCACCTAAAGCCTGCTGCTTACCAAAAAGGAAACACACATCTCTGGCAGCCAATGCCACCCCAAATACAGCACCAGCGTCCCCTCCCTCCACAGCCATGCAGGGAGCCTGAGCCCTGACCCAGGGGGAACTGCAGCAGGGTGGGGAAACACCTGGGGACAGGGACTGACACTCCCTTATCCTGCCTGGGGAGCATCCAGAACAGAAGAATCTGGGACCCAGCAGCTCCAGGCTTCTAGTGTTTCCTATACCCAAACTCTTAAAATCCAACCTGAACAGTAAAAGGAAGTGTTTAAAAACAGATTTGACAGGACAAAGATCCTCAAAGTCACACAAATGTCACTCTCTCTGGTGTAAAACCTGACCAGAAAACACAGTGTCAGTATAAACATCCAATGTAACCTGGCACAGCTCAGGTAGAACCAAAATCCCATCCCTGCCCAGGCAGCCACCGTGTTTGCTCTCTGAAGGTGACATTCACAAGCTGTGAATTACCAGCAAAACAGAGGGAGAGGGCATGGAGCCCTCGGTTTGCACCCAAGCAAAAGAAATCACAAGCAAACCACGGGCACAGGTTGGCACAGGGGCTCCATGTGGTCACCTGCTCACTGGTGCCCTGGGAGTGTCCCCTGTGGGGAGTGAGTGCACCCAGGACACAGAGAGTCAGGGCACCAGTGCCAGGATTTAGTTGTCTTCCCCTGCACCTGCAATGGCTGGACTTTTACCAAAAATTGTGCCTTTGGAGGAGTCTCAAAGGGGGTTAATTTCAATTTTTCCCCACTTAAAGTGGCATTCTCTCCTCCCCTTCCCAAAAGCACAACATTAAGTAAAGCAGGATTGATTTCTCATCTCTACATCAGCTCCTGTTTGATCTGGAAGCTTAATAAACTTTTTCTGGCACACAATGAAATATTGCCAGTGAAATTCAGACGCGAATTTGCAAGTAGTGTCTTTCTTAATTACAATCAAAATGATTACATAGGAAAGTACTGGGGTTGGCGTGTGATTCCAGTGTTAGTGGAGAGCCCATTGAATTGAAGCAGGAGAGGCACTCAGGATTGAAAATTCGTCAGCCCACTCATCCACCAGTGTTCTTGCACCAGTGTGGAAACACTGTCACTACATGGAGCCCCTGATAAAGGTGATGTTCTGCATCCAGCCAGTTGCCTCCCAGGGTGAGGCACCTTTTTTCATCCAAGACTGCCTGGTTTTCCCTGTTTCCATCAAGGGCTCATAGCAGCAGATCAGAGGCTGGTGTTGAAGTGATGCACTCTCACCACAGGCTCCCAACATGCCTTTTTCCACTGTCCACATCACCACCCAAAGCCCTGATGGTTGCTCAGTGCAGTTAATCATTATGGATTTGTGACAAAATAAAAAGGAAATCAAGGTTTGTACCTCATTATAACACTCAGATTTGTTGTACCTGTATTGTAACCTGAAAGCAACTAATGGAGAAAGAAATCCCCACCAGGAAAGTGTCAGAAACACAACACACCTACATGTGTCCTGTAGCCAAAGAAAGGCTAAGAAATAGAAAATTCCAATTCAAGCTATGTTTATAATTAATTTTCAGTGGAGAAAAAAGTAATAATTCTCTAACCTATAGTTGAGCTCTAAATATATTTTGAAAGCAAGCACAAAAGAAACAGGAATATAGTGAAGCTGAAGCTTGATTTTTAGTTGGAAAATACTTGAGGGAACAATTTTCCTGCTGCAGCTTCAGGTGGGTTATTTTGCCATTAGTCCAGGAACTTTTTTTTTTTAACACTTGTGATTGTTCAGCAAATTACAGTGTTTGCAGTTGCCATCCAAGGCACCGGTTGTGCTGATTCTGGTTCAGTGAACACAGAATTCCTTTCATACCCCACAGAGACCTGCTCCGGAGCTGCTGAACAGCATGAGGAAAGGCTCTCAGCACACCACCCGGATTCCCACACCTCCCAGCTCTGAGGCCCACAGAACCCCTATAAATAGACACTGTTCCCACAGTAAGTCACGACAGTCGGCCACAACGCCGGGAGGGGGAGAGGGTGTTCAGGCCCCTGAGTGAAGGGTAATGCCCAGTTTGTTCTCCTGGGCAAGTTCCCACAGGGTGATGTGCCACCAACTCAAGCAGCCTCACTTGTCTTTATCAATGTCCCAGTCCCCTTATTTATGAGCCCCTTCCCTTTTCCACATTAAAGACAGGCTATGAAGCCTTTTCTGCTTCTCATCATCAGGGAAGTTTTTGAAGCTTCACAGTGGATATGTAAGATGAATATTATGATCTCACCTTTTTATACTTGCTGAATATTTAAAGGGTTTGAGCTCCCTTAAAATAAATCCCTTCCAAGTGGAAGGACAGAGGGCTACTGTTTCCATAACAACCACTCCTCAGAAAACCTTCTTTTGGTAAATACAGCAGAATTAACTGCATAGTTTTAATATTTAATCATATTCTGCTAGACATGTATGAAGAAAGGTAAACTTTAGTTCACCTTGCCTCTCTCCCACCTGCCTCATTGAGCAAAATCCAGCTCCTTTCAGAGAGTAACAGAGGAGCTGCCGTGAGCTCATTCATTGCACTGCTGAGCAGCTGATGGGCACCCCTGGAAATGAAATAAGATAGAAAATTGCTGATGCATCTTCCATCACTGCAATTTCCACAAGGTTAGAACAAGTCACATTGGATAAAATCTTGGGAGTGCCAAGGCAATGGTCTGGGTAATAAATGGGAAAAGGCATTCTCTGTTCTGTATTAGGTGGGAAGAAACTGCAATTGAGGCTCCTGGCAGAAATCCTAAAATCAGGATGTGATTTCCCTGATTTGGATATGGAGGAGAGAGGCAGCTCAAGGGGCCTCCCACCCTGTACAACCTGTCCAACAGGTGAGAACAACATGTCCTGTCCCTGGAAGTGTTCAAGGACAGGTTGGACAGGGCTTGGAGCAACCTGATCCAGTGGAATGTGCCCCTGCCCATGGTAGAGAGTGGAATGCCATGATCTTTAAGGTCCCCTCCAGTGCAAACCATTCTGGGATTCTGTGATTCGCAGGATGTTCCTATGTCTTTGTACATGGACTCCCACACACACACTGCACTGAACAGCTCATCAACAGAAATGCCAGCTTATCAGAAAAACATTCCCTACAGATCACCCATGGAGACCAACACCCGGTGCCCGTGTGTGTCCACACACACTGAAACCCACAGCACGGCTTCTCCATCCAGAAATGAAAGAGCACCTGACCTGTTTATCAGATCAGAACTGCTCACATCTCAAATTAAGTTCCCACGTTTGAATGAACTACAAAATTGGAATTTGCAGGTTAAAAAATTTCACAAAAAAACCTCAGTAAACAGTTTCTGCCACCTCCAGTTAAAAAAAAAAAAAAAAGACCACACTTTAAATTGATATGAAGCTGCTTTTTTCCATGCTTTAAACTGTCTAACATAGTCCTTACACATTTCTGCCCATTTTCAATAAAAGCAGCTCAGCCAACTGCAGTATATGCAGCAGGTAATTATATTTACCATATGCAAATGCATTTGTTTGGGATTTTAATAAAATTCACTGCAGTGTTATTGTGACTGTTTTTCTACTACAATAAAGCTTTGGGTTTAACCTCAGAAGAGATAAAAAGCACCTCCCTCCTTACCAATCTGAGTACTGCATAGTGACCCGAGAATAAAGAATATTATAATTCATCTATTTTGTAACCTCTCAGAATAATAAATTTGAAGATCTGACTTGCAATCTCAACTAAAAAGCTTCTTTGAAGCTCTTGATAAAGAAAACATTCCATAAAGGCCATTTCTGCCTCACACAATGGCTTAGTATCACTTACACAACCTAAGACACAATTCAGGTTGTGCCACAACATAGCTGAATGTTATTCCCAACACTCCACTCGAGCCCAGCCTGTGTATTGTAACCTACACCCATTACCCTTTCTGCAGCATTGTGGCAGGAAAAGGGAGCAGAGAACAGAAACTGAGAGGCCAACACCCACAGAAAGGCACACACTAAAGCAATTGCACTCTCCAAAGAGCTGTAGAAATATTGTTCTGGCAAACACTAATCAACCATAAAACAGGATCAAAGGATGTGCCCATTGTGTTGAAAGCAGCCAAAAGGAAGAATAAAAAGCACTGGGAGAGCACATTCCTTCAAGCTGTTTTTGGAGCACATCACTGGTGTCTGTGTCCCAGGATAGGACCACTGTGTCCCAGGATGTGCTGTAAAACCCTGGTGGGAGGACCTGCCCTTCCCTAGCAGTGCCGTATGGAACAGCTCACACAGCTGAAGGCACATTTTCATGGAGGGAAATCTTGCCAGGAGGTCTTTCCTGGATATCAACAGGTCCCCACACTTTATGGAGGCAGCTCTGCCATGGGCAGGCAGCAAAGTGTACAGGCAGGATTTTGGCACCCAGGACACAGGGCCCTGAGAAGCAGGACCTTGGGCATCATCCAGCTGCATTCCTCTCCTCAGAGGCGTCTCAGCAGCTAATTAAGCTACCAACTTCCCAGCATTTGAATGAGCACATGCATCTCCATATGCTGTTTAGACAGACCATTACTGTCACTAATTGAGGGCCAGAAAGCTGAAATTAAGATATATCCACCCCTCCAGAAACACCTAAGCAATCTGGTTCCATTGAGAACATGGGCAGGTTGTCCCAAGGCCATCAAGCTTCAGGAACTTTCTATTCTCCCTGAATAGCAACTCTCCCACTGGCCACCTCATGCCATGCCCATTCCTGCTTCCCAAGGGAGCAGTGCTCAGCACCAGGCAGGGAACAGGCATTTGACCCTGTGCAGCTCTGACCACTGCAGTGGACAACAGTCCCACTCCTGTGGTGGCACGTGGATCTGTAGGACATCAGGCAGCTGAATGCAGTGCTGCCAGGTGGATGCCCTACACTCCAACTGGTGGCCCAAATTAAGACTTTGGGAATCTGATTAAATGTACATACCTAGAAAATAAATACAGATTTAATGCCACGTTGTAAAGTCACTCACACTGTTTGCTGTTAAACAAGTGTGTGCTTTCACAATCCTTATTTGGCCTGTTTCCAGAGGCTTCTGTCATAAAACTCACTGCAAATGATTTGACAATTTTCTGTATGCCACAGTCCTTAAAAGAGATGCAATGTCTTTGGTTTAGAAAATCATTAAATGCTATGTCTTTGGTTGAAAAAAATCATTAAATGCTATTGGGCATAACTACAGGCTAATGAAAATGGAGACCAGTTGCCTGTCAATAACTTCCAGTTATATAAAATGTAAACAGGAATATGCTTAAACTAAGCTCAAAATCATTATTACATTAGTGTGGCATAGAAAGCATAAACCAATATAGATGCCATACTGAGCAGTTAAGGTCATGCTGATGGCAACAGTTTCTTTCACAGGAATCATGGAATACTTGACACAGAATGATCCAGTGAGAGGAGAAATTGTACCTCATGGATGTGGGAAACCGCATGCTCCATCTCGTTTTTTCCTTTATTTTTTCTCCTTTATGGGAGGATTTTGCAGACTCCTCTTCACATGACAGACAAGTCCAGATGCACTTTAGCTTTCTTATTAGTCACACACCTCCTTGGGGAGGCCTAAAATCCTTCCATAATGACCAATACACAAACACCCGAAAGCAGGGATGGGCTTGCCTTAAGAAAGGCTCAGGGCTAAAATGAGCTCAAGTCGTATATGACACTGAAATCCTCCTCCACTTTACAAGTGGAGACTTAAAAAGGGTTTAGAGAACTCAGACTTAACCCTCTCACTGCTCACAACAGGCACATTCACCACAATATCCTCCCTGGCACACAGGTGAGTATTGCACATAAAACCCATCAAAGTAGGGTATTTATCTTGGTGTCTAGACTTGTGCTCTCAGCTAATTTGGCTGGCTAAGGCATAAATGTAACAGTAAGTGACAGTTGCTTCATGACATATGTTTTAAATATGTTCAGGATGTAATTTCCAGATCTCCTTTTCTAAACAAATGAAGAGAACACAAGGCAGCAAGATTGGAAGACTTGGTGCAATGGTAAATATGTCCATTCTCTGAGAGCTACAAGATGCCTCTCATGAAAATGTCCAAATACAGGGCTGTTTTTCAGAAAATAGCCCCTATCATATGTCTTTTGTTTTATGCTTTTCATTATAATTATTTATTTGACTGAAAACAGAGGACAGACTCGAACCTTGGGATTCAGAATCAAGAAATCAACATACTGTGACAATTTAACATGTATTTAAGTGCATGTGAGAGCCAAGTGAAGACAAGACAGTGTGAAAAGATGCAGAAACTGGTCCTGGGTTAGATCTAACCTGGAGGGTTGGTACCCCAAAGGTGAAGATAGGTTTTCATTTTGTTTTCTGGGCAATCCATTGCTACTATTGCAGACAACATGAAAAAACAAGTATCTCTCCAGGTAGTGAGTGTGGAAAGCAAAAGGATGGCACAAGCAAATATTCAGTTTCAGATAAGGAACAAGCAAAAGATGAAGGTTTCATTTAAAAAAAAACTATCAGTGATTTATCAAATGTGGACAAAGCCAAGGCTTTACAGCCCTTGCCCTTGGTGTAAGAGAGGGAGTTGTTTGCTCTGGTTGACACATGCAGCAATTTCCTCACTGGATCTTAACCTGCACAAGTTCAGATTTATGAATTCTGTTTAATCTGAGGATTGTGTACCTGCATTGCACACAAAAGAATAAAAGTTGTCTAGAGTGGAACAGAAAGATGAGAGGTAGCTCAGGGATTTCCAACTTTGGCACATAGCATTGGGAAGAGAAGACAGATGAAGCAGTGAGAGGTGTGTGCCTCAGGGACAAAGGGTTCCTGCCAGTCTGACACCTGTGAAACATGGAGGGGTTGGGAATGCTGCAGAAGACACAACAGAGGGGGCAGGGGAAGTAGAGGTTACATGATTAGGGTCAAGCACATAAGCTATTTTAATTTTGCTATCTCCCATGTAGACCAATTCAAGGTCTGAGATACAGTAGGAAGGTAACACCACCAAATACAGAGCTATCACCAAAGGAACTCACTCTCCATCCTTTAACAGGCCAGAAGAATTAGTTTTCCCCACAATTGATTGATCGGTGCTGGGCTCATTTTTACAACCCATTTGGGAGGAAAAACGTTGAGAAGAATGAAGGTGTCTTTGACCTTCATCTGCTCAGAAGGATGGAGATGGCCCAGCTGCCTATTTCCTAATTTCCATGGCATTGCACTGCTCATTTGGGAAACATGAAAAATATGGTTGAGTCAATTCCTCTGAGTTACTCTGGAGGAGCAGGCTCTTGGTAAGATGGAAGGTGATTGAAATTCTATGGCTCTACTTTTTAAGTTATTGAAAACAGAAAACTGTCAGCTGTATGGGACTGAAAACAGCACAGTCTTTTGGCAGAATACATCAGAGTCCAGTATTTTGCTGCCATTATTTATTGTGCATTTTTAACGCTTCATATTCCCACAGGAGACAGTTCCTCAGAGCTTCCATGAGCACACAGGCACAAACCCATCCCACCCCTCTGATCTCACCCATGGCACTTCACCTTGGTGTTCCTCAAAATCAAAACTACAGGGAGGAAGCTATGTAAGTTTGGGGCATTCCAGCCCTGCAGATGTTACCACAATTGTCAAGCTGCCTTGGCAATCCCACACAAGAAAGCAAGATGCCACAGTTTGAAGTAACTCAAGTTCCATCTATCCCACTGTTCTTTTGTAGCTGACAGGCAGGAGGCAGACTCATCACTGCCTCATCCCATGCTCAGCAGTCAGTCAGCTCCCAGTGAGCTGGCCAAGTAGCCATGCAGCTGGAAGACCAGAGGGATGTTGCCAGATACATGAACTCTCCAACCCTGCTAAATACCACGGCCAGTTATGACTACCACCAAAAGTTCTGCAGAGATTTGATGCACCCCAAACTTCAGCAAACACCAGGTAGAATTGGCAGAAGATGACTTTGTGCTGATAAAATCCAACCTGCCCCAGTTTTACAATTAGATGTTGTCAAAGCAAATATCCCACAACCAGGTTTCATTCCTTTCCCTGTATTTAAAGGAAACTGACTGTCCTGTCCATGTCACCAGCAAGCAGGTAAAGCCATTAAAGATGAACCAACATAAGAAAACTCATTGATCAAAAGACACAGCTCAGCCAATTGGCTCTTGGAATCCAGACAAGCTTTTAAACATACCTTTGTAAGCAAAACCAGAGCTCTGAAGTAATTCTTCCAAAAAACTCATGGCAACTACTGCAACCAGCTTTTTGATATCCTCATGTTATGTCATGCACATGCTCCATCTGGAGCTCTCTGATTCTCATGCAGGATCTTGCTTCTGGTTCAAATAAAACCAGAATCTGACCTTGAAAACTGCAGGCAAAAGTGAAATATTACATGACCAGTGACAGCTGAAATTAAATATATACTACAGAAGCAACAGACAGACATGCATCACTGAGAGGAAGAAAAGGTCTCCGCTGATCACAGAGTGGAAGCAGCAGCGCTCTCGAGGGGAGGTCTGCTATTGACTGTACAGGCTTGCAATTGCAAGTACCAGTGATATTAACAGTGGTGGAATTAAAAAAAACACCCTATTTAGTCAATTGTCAAGCTGCCCAAACCTCATTCAAACAAACACACATTGATGTTAAAACACCAGAAACCAAGCTTATGCAGCCTGGATAATTAAAATTCCTGGATTGGGGTGAGCACATGTATTTGAATGTGATTTTCAGGGCTGAACCTGCTGTGATTCATCAGCCGTAACCATGTAGAGACAACAACGTGAAAATAACTTATTAGTGGTGCTTTTTTGGGAGGTGGAGGTGCTGCATTCTGCAAGTCAGCAGTTCTCAGAGACTCTAGGATCCTGTTTACTACCGCTCTGCTCCAGAGCTCCTGCCTCACTGCTCTGACTCATAAATAATCACCCAGCCTTGGAAACAGCAACCTCAGCTGCAGCAGGATGGGTTTATTGAGGAGACAACCAGGCACCCCTCACTGTGTGAGCATTGACATAAGCTCTGCACTGTGAGAAGGCACCAGGGTCCCTGGAAAAGCAGCAGGGCAGCATCTCACACCCCCTGGGCACAGCATCACATTCACCAACAGCATCCCAACCACCCCAGTGCCCAGGCAGAAGGAAACACTCATCCACCTGGCTGCCTGAGGGAAAACATTCCCAGAGAGTTTACATCAAATCTCTTTTTCACTGGAAAATGGTACTGTATTAAGACCACATTTAACTAACCCATTGACAACATGTCATTAAATGCTGTCAGAAGTGTCAAAACAGACATCCCATAGTTTTCAATTTCCATGTTTGTTGTTATTTTTAATGCAAGATTCAGCACAGGAAACATTTGCATTGATCTTAGATGTTCAAAATGTCATTTAAATTCAGCACTTGAATTTCATGCCAAAATAGCAGGTTTCTGACCCTGTTTGAGACCCTTTTTGGGAGTGTACATGAGCTAGGAATACCCAGAATCAAAACTCTCAGTAGCACCTTCCCCTTTCTTACTTAGTGCCTCACATCTTCCCCATAAATCCCTGCCCTGTGCAGAGCCCAACCCGCCCTTAACCTGCCAACAGACTCTTAGTGCATCTGATACCCAAAGGCAGGGATTGTTTGCCACTTTCAAAACAGACCTGGACCTATACAGTTAGATTTTGAACAACCGTAAAGCCAAGAATTATAAAAAAACCGCCAAAACACAAACCTACATACATACAACACCAGCTCTCCCAATCCTGCTCTCTCAGCTATGCAGGTAAGACTGCTTTGGTCACAGAGAAGACACACAGGTTTACATCAAGTTTATTCTGTAAAGAAGATTAATGGTTTCTTTAGCTGTAGCTCAGCATTAAAAAAAAAAATAAATCCAAGTTTTACTTTGAGAACAACCTCCAGAACTGAACTCTTTCAGCCTGCCTTAAATTGAAGGGGCTTTTTTTTTTTAATAAGAGCCTGTTTGCACGATTAAAAGACTATTTGAAATATAAACCTTCCTTCCACAGCACAAAAGCTAGGCAAAAAGAAATGATATTCTGTTCTTTCCCAGTAATTGCACAAGGGCTCAATATTAACCTGGTCAATGAAATTCAATCAGCTGAAAAGCACAGGTAACACTGAGCAGACCAGGCTGTTCCTTCTTGGGAACGTTTTCCTGCAAGTGAAACAAAGGAGCATTTATCCTCTGTACATTCCTGGCTCACACACTCAAGCCCTCTCTGGAATCAGAAGCTAATGGAATTGTGAACTATCTCCTCTAGGATAACAGCGCACCGTCCTGCCTTACAAAGATGCTCTGGCAGGATCAACGGTGAGCACCCAGCATTAACAAGGCATTTTATGGAAGGAAGATGAGAAAAGGATAACAAGACTTGTTGAATTCATTATCTTCACACTCCTCAATTACAGTGATATTGAAAAGCAGAATAATCAATCATAGAACAATTCAGGTTGGAAAAGCCCTCTGAGACCATCAAGCCCAACCATTCCCCCAGCACTGCCAAGGCCACCACTGACCCATGTCCCCAGGTGCCATACCCACATGTCTGTTAAAACCCAGCCTTGTACCAACAGGTACCAAGGCAGTGACAACCCCTCCTGCGGGCACCAAACCCAGCTGTGGGGATCACACAGCTGAGGAACCCAGTGCAAAAGAGCTGGTTTTCCTGGGGCCTCAATTTGTCTTTGATTGCTTACATACAGAGAGCAGAAGAGACACCCTGCTCTGCAAACCCTGTGCCTGCATGGAGACACATTTGGATGCTCTGCATGAAGGTAGAGGCAAGAGGATGGAGGGGTGGGGAGAGAACCCAAAGACATCAAAATGAATCTTGCTGACCCAGAGCACACAGCAATAGGGCTAGAAGTAAAGACACGATTGAGAAACTACCAGTTGCCTTTTATAGTGAAAAAGAAGGAAAACCTACAGAGGTGCTTTGCAGAATCTCTGGTTTGTGGGATCTCTGAGGCTCAAGGATGCTCCAGGCTTCTTCCTCTTGCAAAATAAAGCCTGAGAACACCTGCCAGACATGACCCCTTGTCTCCCAGAGTACTGACACCCACACACAAAATGGGGTTCAAGGATGTGAGATTTGTGACTTGGGAGCAGGCAGTGTCAGTGGAGCATCTTCTCCACAGCAGGAGCCTCCTGGAACAGGAGATGAACAGGGCTTGGAGGCACCATCAGGATATCACACCACCTTAATCACACACCAGGGGTACCCCTATGCCTGCTCTGGTACTGTTTGAATTTATTCTCATGAGAAAACTCAGCAGCAAACAGCTTATCAGGAAAAGTTCACATTTTACTTTTTAACTGAAGGAAGGGATCCACTTGCTAAGGACACAGCTGCATTTCCCTTCTCACCACCAGCACAAATCACCACAGATGTGTGACCTGTTCCTGAGAGGCCATACAAGTGACAGATCGATGTACCCAGGCTGCAGGGAGGTGTGCTGCTGTTCCCAGGCTGGGGGGCAGGGGAAGGATGAGCCATTTTGTCCTGGTTTGCTTTTAAGGTGCAATTCACCACCAATTTAACAACTCAGAGATCAGCTCTCAGAAGGATAATTACAGCTGTGGGTTCTGTGTTTATGGGTTTGCCAGCTGGTGTCAGACATCGTCCTAGGAGGCAGCAGAGGCAAAGCTGGACTTGGCCTTTCTCAAATCCTGCCTTTGTTCACCTTTAGTTTATCTACAGCTCCAGCAAAACTGAAATGCCAGACAACACAGCAAAACTGGTATTTTGGTGGAAGTTGAAAGAAGAATTACAAACCCCCCAGATCCCCCAGGCAAGGAGCCAGCACCAGGAATATCACAGACCTGTGCTGCTCCTGCACTGGGTTTCTCAAGTGAAAAACAGGATGCACAAATGGCCCCCCATCGTCACCAAACCAGCCTCAGCCCCACCCCTTGATATACCCAGAGGTGACCAGCTGGCACACTCACATGGAACGCAGCTCCCACAGGCACTGGAGCAGCAGAGTCCTTATGTCAGCCCCAGCTCCACATGTTCTCTGCCTGAGCTGCCACCAGCCAGGACACACCTGCAGGCACAGGGAGCCCCACCAGCAGCACAAGTCATTCCTGCCCAGCTAAGGGCATTGCAGCTCCCCACACACCCACCTGGGAGCACTGGCAGCTCCCATGCCCTGGCCATCAGTGTCTTACCTAGGCCCAGGACAAGAATAGCAGAGCCCCAGGAGCTGCACACAGTGCTGGTGAGGTGGGGAGAACACCAAGCATCATGTAAATACTTCATGGATTTTTTTTCCTCCCTCCAGATGGTGCAATTCAGAAAAATTGTTTTTAAATGATGCCCTGCAGAAACAGCGAGCGGCACAGCTAATAACAGGCATATTTCAGGTGAGCACTGACCTCCTTCCCTCCCCAGCCAGCTGAGGCATCCACAGCCCTGCAAGCATTTTATACAAATCACCTGAAGCCTGTGAACTCGACCAGACGGTCTCTAATTGGAACTGCAGCCCTGCAACCTCCTCCCACTGCTCGTTTATGTTTCCAGCAGGACTCAAAGATGGCTACAGAAAACAACTCTGATTCATTACCATGTTCAGTAAAATTCTTTTTTTTTTTCCTTCTAAAGCCAAATAACCACATGCACCCAGGAAAAATTAATGTGACTGATGAGCCCAACTTATTTCTGCTTTAAAGCAGTCACAGAGACTGCAGCAACCAACAAGGAAAACCAGCCTGGAGGCAATGGCCAGCTCCAGATGGATGCAGGGACAGACACCCAGGGCAGAGCAGAGCCTGTGAGGCTCAGCCACAGCATCCCCACACCCCAAGGGTCACTAGCATTGAGGTGCCAAAGAGCAACTTCAACAAGCCATTGCATAGAAGTTTGAATTTTATTACCAGGAGATGGTTTAAAACCAGGAGCTGGAATACCTGGGCAGGCTCCATGGAGCCAAGGCTGCTCCAAGCTCCCCAGGGAACACAAAGCTCTGGCTGCAAACTCACCCCCCACTGCTCCTATATGGACAGGCAGAAGCAGAGAGGCCAGTCTCAGAAAAATTAAGATTTAACGTTTTGGCAATTTTCCCAGTACTGTAAAAAAACACAAACCTGTAAAGTAGGTCACTGCACAATATAGAACACTGGAGGAAACAAATTTACACTGTGGGTGAAAATGGGCTCAGGGTCATCTCAAAACATGAAGTCCAGCTGTGGGCTGCTGATGTGACCAAAGAGCCTTCCCTACTCCTAGAGTATCCCACCACCACAGTACCAAAGAGCTTTAAGAGCAGCTTCATCCTCACTCCATTCCTTCCTCTTTCTCCAGGACAAGGATAGAGCACAGTCCTTCCATCCCCAGGTCTGTGAGCACCATATACACAATCTCCACCAAAGGCAAGGGAAGCTGGGCATCCCCTTCCCCATGGAAAGGCTGAGAGCAGAGGCTTCTTACCTGTGCTGGTGATGACTGCCCGGAGCCCCCAGGTCAGGACCCTCCAAGCAGGGCAGAAGCAGAGAGCACATGTTACAGCATCGCCACTCCCTATGCAGGGGTTTAAATAAAGGTGGTGGGCAATCACAGGGAGGTACTGATGACTCTGATAGAAGCACCTGGGAGCATCAGCCCAAGTACACTCACCTGCCCAGCATCAACAATCTGCCTTGGGTTTGTACCAGGAGGGAACAGCACAAAAGCTTCCCCTCTTTCCCTTCACCTCTGGACATGACGATTGGTAACCCCTAAACCAGCTCACTCAGAGGTGAACACCTGCCCCTTCCTGCACCTGCTCCAACCACTCAAACACATTCAGCTCCTCTGTAAATGAGGTTCATTACCGATCCTTCGATTTTCTGTGCATAAATATTTGCAGAAGCTCTTTATCTTCTTCCTCAGAGCTGCATCTCTCTCCCCAAATGCCCAGCCAGCCTGCTTTTTCATCATTAGGAAATGCTGTAGGCTTAAAAAGTAATACCCAACAAGGTGTAACCAGAGGAGAAATGTTGCTGGCACAGGATGCACCTGGCAATGCCCCATCCCAGCCCCTCCATGCTTTGCCTGGCAGGGGAGGGGAAGTTTCACCTGATAATTCCTCCCACATCCCTAGGAATCTACTTTTTGTTTTGGCATAGACCACAGCCAGCACCATTCCTCCAGCTGCCCAGGCTGTCTGGAATCCACCAGTGCGCCCAGACCTGCTATGACGTGTCCCTGCCTCCAAAACAGGGGAATAGATTTGCCCTTTCTGGTCTCTTCCATTTTTGAAGCAAACACTTCATTCTGCTGCTATGCCAGTCACCCTGGGCTGTCTGGTCCATCTTCTGGTGACCTGGAAAGGGCCGTGAAGGTGGCAGCAGGTTGCTGCAGCCCGGGGCATTCGTCAGCACCGCACGTCACACCTCACCCGGACGGACACGGATCACCCTCTGCTCGAGGTTAAAAGCTTTTCCATTAGCAGCTTCATTGGATGCATTTTGTAAAAAGATAAAGCACCATGAGAAAATAAAGCCTTGTCATTTCCCTCTGCAAATAATTCAGGGCTGTAATGAGAAGGAATCAATCAAGGCAGAGAACTTGGGTTGCAAGGTCTTTCCCGCGGTGTCAACGGGAAGTGCGTATAAAACCCTGGCACTTTCACAGCTTCGGCATCGTCTGCACAAGGCCGAGGTGCCAAAGGGACCCAGGCTGTGCCTCTGCTGGTGTTTAAAACAAATGAGAACCAAAGCAAAAGGAGCAGAAAAATAGGAATTCTACAGAGAAATTGGAGAATGTGCCACCAAAACAGAAAGTTTGTGCTCAGAGACAGAGCTCATGCACAGCAAGCACACAGATCTGCCCCCACTGCCTGGCACAGCTCTGGGCACCAGGAACCTGGGAAGAGACTGGGAACGAGGGTTGATTATGGGGCTGAGAAAGCCCTTGTGGGGACAGACAGCTGTGAGCATGAGGGCAGATTGACTGGGGAGCAAGGGGCTGCCATGGCCACGTGCCCTCTAGCCCCAGAAGTGGGCAGAGCACCCAGCCCAGCTGGGGAGGGCACAGGGCAGTGGGGCTGGTTCACCTGCTGGGGTGAGAGGGAGCAATGCCAAGGCCCCCTGCCCCTGGGGCTGTGCCCTGTAACAGAGTCCCAAAATTAAACCTCTGCAGCTTTACGGATGCTCTTGAGCAGCTGCTTCCTGACCAAAGAACTGCTGCTGCAGGGAGCAAGAGGAGGAGGGGGTAGGGATGCTCCACAGGCTCCTTATCCTCCAAAGCCGGCAGCCCAGCAGGTTCCCTCGTGCCTCCCTCCCAACCCTCACTGTGCACTGAAAGCCACCCCACATTCTTGGAAATCCAGCTGTGCCTTTGGGTCCATAAGCTACTTTCTCAAACCTGTGTCTGTAGCAGCATATGGTCAGACCCCCAGGTGATGAAGGCAACACCTGCCCCCCAGGACACCCAGAGCACCTGGCTGAGGCAGCAGGCACAGGGCTCACCCTCAGTGGGGAACTGCCTGTGCCTTTGAAGAACAAAACATTTGCTTCCTGCACAAAACAAAGCCTGTTTCTGACATTTGGAACAATTTCTATTTCACACGAATGGTGTCTGGCAGTTAAAAGAAAAACCAGTGAAATGTACTGTGTGTTGCCCCAAAGCCAGGGTAGGTGACCCGAGATAGCAGCAATGTCCCTCCAAATGTCACAAATGTTCTCACCGCTTTCTGTTTATAAGGCAACAGCAAATGTGGGAGTTTTCCAGCACTCAGCTCTGTACCTATCCTGCCTCCCGATGGCAACTCCCTTCTCCCAGCCCTGCCAATGATCTTGGGAGCAAATGAAATTATTTTCCCTTTGAAAGGATTGAATCTTGGATATTCTTTATTTCCTTTGAAAATATAACATGACTTTTTTTAAAGAAGGAAAACACTGTCATAGCATCATAGAATGGTTGGAAGGGACCTTTATTAAGAGTGTCTAGTTCCAACCCCAATACTGTCTATCACATGTCCAACTCCTTTAAAATCTGTCTTCTAAAGAGTACAGAAGATCTGGGCTGGGCTTTCAGGCCCCTTTATCTGGGCACTTTGATTCTTCAGCCAATACAAACAAGAGCTCAATGTCATCAGATGGATTCAGACTGTCCTGGCTTAACTGGCCTCTTGCCTATGACCAGCTCTTCCCCATAGTGTCGGCTGGTCCAGGTTCTGGGCCAGACCAGGTTTCAGCTGAGTGCTCAGGTGAGCAGCTTATTCAGTGAGAATAAAAACAAAACCAAGTTTCAGTCACATTCGGCAAAAAGCTTTGACTGTGTAAACAGCCACGAGGCAAGAGAAACAGCAAATGCTCTTTAAAGTTTCTTCTAAAAGCCCAGGAGTGTGACCACAGGTGCCCACCTGTGGGGTGTCCTGGGCTGAGGGAAGGTGCACCAGGCAGCTGCCAGTTTGGGGTCAGACCCTCCTGTGCCCTCCAGCCAGAAGCCAAACATCCCAGGCTCCCTGTCCCAGGGGCCAGCACTCCCAGCTGCAAAGGGAACTGGAACTGCAGCGTCCCCCAAGGCCCCAACATCACTTCAAATCAGGCAACTGATAAATATATGCTCCAAATCCTGCCACTCCTGCTGGAATGTTTGTTCCATTAGTAAGACTGACAGGAAACGATTTACAAAACAACAAACAAACACAGTAAAAAAATCACACAGAGCTGAAAGCTGGGAACAAGGAGTTTAAATGATGGGTTTAGATCACAGCACAGCTACCCTGAGCTGAATTAATTGCTGTCCTCGGAGCTGTCAGCTGCTGCCAAGGTGGGAACGAGCAGCAGAGCTGGGGAGGGCAAACTTCCAGCTGTCCTTTACTGGGAACAGCATAACTCTGCAGCATGAGCCAGGCCAGGTTCAGCCCTGGGACAGCAGCACCTTGTCATTACCGTGTCCCACCCCATCACGGGCACATCGACTCCTCATCCCCACGCTGGTTTCTCCCTCCTACTCTGGGTTTACTCCCTGCTCTTCTCCTACTCAGTCTGACATGTGATCCAGCCGTGTTTCTCACGGGGTGATTTTGTTTCACACTTTTGCTTTTGCACCTTCTGTTCCCCTCTGCTCCCAATTCCCAGAGCTCCCCTTCCGTGTCTCACCCCATCCTGGAGCTCCACCAAAGCAGCTTGTTAAATTCTGACATTGGTTTTGTTGCAGTTAAATATCTACAGCAGAAACCTGTTCCTGGGGAAACTATTTTCCTCAGAGCCAACTGTTCTGTTTCCTGCTCCAGTAACACATGTGCCATGTGCCACAGTTCTGGGCAAGCAGAGCTGTGCATGTCACAGCAAGGAGGCTTTTTCCAGTTTTTGTGCTGATTTCCTCATGTTTAACACACCTGTGTGGATCCACAGTAAATACAGGCAGGAGGACAACCATCAGCTGCTGGAGAAGGGAGGTCTGAGAGGAAAGGCCACACAGGATCCACAGCGGGGACATCAGTTCTAGTCTGTTTATTTTCTGTGTCTGAAAATGTTTGTCTTTACCTTGGTACCTGTGCAGCAGGGAGGAATATATGGACCCACAGAATAAAAACCAAAGGCAAGATTTTCCTGAAAGAAGTTAGAGATGGATGAAGTTAACCACTCACTGGGATCACTGGCATGTTGGATATGGTGACACCACACAGACTCCCAAGGGAACACGTCCATCACACCCCTGTGCACCCATCACTCCTCCTGCCCAGCCAACAGGAGCTCCTGAGCCCTCTGTCACAGACTGCTCCCAGGGGAAACAGGGACACCCTGGAGCAGTGGGAGGGCTTCAGCTCCCGCACAGCATATGGCGCTTGAAGATCTTCCCCAGAGCAGTACCTGGAGCAGTTGGAGCTGCTCCCTCCCAGCCCAAGGCCCCCTGAGCCCTGGGGGATGAGCTGAGGTGGTTCCACCACCCTGCCCACACTTCAGGGCCTCACACAGAGCACCACCCTCCCAGGAGAAACCTTCACCTCCTGTTCCTGGCACTGAGCAGGATGCAAATGGGCAACTTGGGCTGGATTTTACTGAACTTTCACTATTCATAAACTTCTATTTTGGGGCTGGGGGAGGACACAAATGCTTCCTACCCGTAATTCCAAAATTCAGAGTGATGCAAGACTAAAAATGCCAGTCCTAAAATTGTACATAGCAGTTCAAATACAAGCAATTTGATAATTTCCTCAGGCACACAAAGAAACAAGCAATAAAAATAAATATGCTAATGACTGTATTTAGTCTTGGCCATTACATTTCATAAATATTTACTGCTCAGTATTCAGAGTCCAAATTCACAAGAATCAGTTACCAACCAAAACAACAGAGATGAAGGAAAAGTGTTTTGTTCTGCTGTGCCAATACAAAATAATTTCCTATGGACCTTGTCAGGCTCCACAGGCGAGCATTTCCCACAGAGGGACCACGGAGCACAACCAGGGAAGTGAGGGCTTGGGGATGCACAGCTGTGGGGGACTGGTACCTGGCCACAGCCCCTGGCTGGGCTGTGCAGCACCACACTCCCCTGTACAGCACCACTCACACACCTGTGCAGCACCACACACACCTGTACAGCACCATTCACACACCTCTGCAGCACCACATTCATTTACCTTCAGAACAGGAGAGGTGAGACCATTCAACACTGAAATAAGCAGGACCACAGCACCTGGGTGTAGCACAAGGAAGAGTCCACAGAGAGTTTACATCACATCTGAGAAAACAAAATAACCCACAACCACCGTGAAAAGCACAAATCCCATGTGTATTAAAGTAATGGGTTCAAATCTCCCCAAAGAGCAAACACAAATATCAACAGGGCTGTTTGTACAGTGTGGGATCACCCTAACAAAATGCAGGTGATGAAGATGATTTGTGCTGATCTGAAGGTTAAACAGAAAATGTAAAATAAAACTATGCCAATGCTGTGTGAGGAACTGAAGGAGCAGAAGCACGGAAGATACTCCCTGTCAGGAGCTTTACTTGCACTTGATCTCTTCCTTTCCGGGTTTCTTCTATTCTGCTGAAATAGGAAAGAAATACCTTCTGAACGATTTCTAATATATGGGAAACTTGTGCTGAGGCAAGTATTTACAACTGAAAATAATTATGTTGGCAGGGTGCAATAACCAAATATTCCCAACACAGTGACCAAAGCTGCAGCAATGAGCGGCTGGAGCAGTAACACTCCTTGGCTGCGCCAGCTCTGGAGAAGGAAACGTCTCCCCACGGAATTGAACAGCACATGGGGTGTGCTTGCACCTCCCTCAGTGAGACACAAAGCTACCAGGTGACTTGGCAAGTTCTTGAGTCCTCATGGCAACCAGGGCTATTTTGGTTCTGCTGCTCTGTGTTCCCTCACCCAGTTCTCAGTCTCTATGGATTACAGCACTGATGCACAGGAAGGGGCTGTTCCCCAGCCTGCCCGTGTTCCTCCAGGATTTTCACCATCAACATTCCCTTAATCAGTATGATTCCTTCATCTTTTGTAAAAGATTTGCAGTCTGAGGTCTTCTGTTTTTCCAGCTGGGCATGTTAAACTCTCTTTCCTCAATAAAACAGTACCAGTGAAGTTCAGCCACAGAATTCTGAAGGCAATGAAGACATGCAGAACCAAGAAAACTCAAGACAAACACATTTTCTCCTGCAAAAGCAGAGAAAATAGGTGTTAGAGGTTTATTAGGAGGTAATCAATAGCCATTTACTCTTGTACTGAAGCTAATTTAGGAGTTGACCGAATCTTCACATATAACCCCTGAAGATACTGCTTTTCAATAAAACTCCTTAGACAGAACTAATATCTTATTTTACCCTCATGTGTGTTCCTCAGAAGCCATTGTGTGTGCGAGAACAAACACTCCCAGGAACACCCCTGGGATTTCCTCTGTAATGAGGGAAAAGAATATTGAAATGAAGTAAAAATGCCATCGGGGATCATGAGGGAGAATTCTTCTCCAAGACTGATCTGTGGAGGAAGGAGGAACTACCAACAAATGAATTGTTGATTACAGCAGTATGTAGTTTGAATCTGAGGGTTTTGTTTGCCTAGGAGGAGTCACAGGGCTCAGTCTTTGCCCTGTGTTCTGCCCATGTCAGGCTGCAGAGACCCCCACAGCCAGATACTTCCCTATGCTGAAAGCACTTTGAATTTGATGTTCAGTACAAAGCGAGAGAGAAGCAGCTTCCTACTTGGTGAAAAGCCAAAAATACTCACTTTAGATAAGAAAATCCACACCATCCCCCTCTCTTCCCCTTTTCAGCTCTGTCTGTGTGCTGAAACTGTGGTTTGCCAACCCTACCTCTAATGTTTGGTTGGATCTTGTGGGCTGAAGCAAAGTTGGAGCTCAGATGTCCATGTGGGACCAAGGCTGACCCTCGTATGATCTCTGTTTGTCAAGATAAAAGAAAATGGTTTTAGTTACTGTGAAAGGAGGTTAAAAAAAAAAAAAAAGAGAAAAGAAAAACAAAAACAAACAAAAGAAACACAAACAAAAAACACAAGTAGGTCAAGAGAATTTCTTTTCACATATCTAAAAAAAAAATGGCCAAGATATATTTATGAAAACCAGTTCCTCCTCTATGCCTGTTCTCTGCAGAAGGCAAGAAGCAATACCTCAGTCCATCAGTCTGAACTGGACATGCTCCCATATACAGGAGGAAGCACTAATTGACATCAGTGAAGCCTCAGAGGTTTGCCAAGGGAGTTACTTATGGAATCAATCATGTTTGCAGTGTGACAACAGTTTTCTCTGTATTTCTCCTCATAGCATGGCAGACTTTCAGGCAAAATGATGTTAAGAAGAAAAAGTGGAACAAGAGGACTCCATTAAATGAATAAAATAGGAAAGGGCAGGTAAAGTCATTACCCGATATCTTTTCAGCAAGGAACGACTAAATCAAAGTCTAATCAATATATTCCTTTCAACTAGAGTTCAAACACTTAAATCTCAACCCCAGGAGACCAGGCTCAGAGGAGCTAAATTTACACTGCTCAGAGGGCAATGATGCACTAGCAGTGCAGAACAAACATCACCTGCCCATTAAACTCTGCACCTCCACAGCTGCAACTAAAAGCCTCCCTGATGGACACGCCATGGAGCAGTTGGATTGTTGAGGCACTCAGCTCCTGCGAGAGCCATCCTGCCATCCACGTCCACACATGGCCCTCACCATTGTGACACCCCACAGCAACAGAGCCCAGCAAGTCCCCAGTGCAGGAGCGGCTCCAGGAGACCCCTTCAATGAAGGCTACCTTGTCACTGAAGCCCCCAAGGACACATTGTCCCAGCAGCAAGTTGGCAGGATCCTGAGGGAAACACGGAATGGCAGACTCAGCAACTTCCAGGACCACAGGCTTGGCTGGGCAGCCTGTGTTTGTACCTGGAATATCTGCCAGGAGCCAGAGCAGGTGACAGGGACAGAGAGCTCATACCACATCTGTAACACCCTCCCCAAACCCTGTGGGTTTTCAAGAAGGGGTTAAGTGCTGCACAGGACCAGCACCCACAACTTGTGTGACCGTGATGCAGCCAATGCGTGTGTGGTGCACCCTCATCAGCATATCCAGCACAACAGCAGGGCTACATTATACAAGCCAGCAGAATGCTTTATGTTGCCTCTGGAAAGAGTACCTAATACCGTTCCTTCTTCTTGTAACCATGACAAAACACTGTTGAGTTCAATATTTGTTATCTGGACTCAGTGTTTACCAAACACCACACCCTGCCATCAATTGCCACCTCCTCATGTATTGAAGTCAAGCAAAAGGAAACCAAACAAAAGTGGCAGAAATGTTGCAGCCTTTAAGAGGGAAGGGATAAATCACCAATCAACACAGCAAAAGTTTCTTCCTACAAAATGCTTCTTTATTGTGTGGCCTTACCTTGGCTCATGACTGTCCTCATAACTCGTCCCTGTCCTGCTCCACTGCCAGGGAGCTCATTACTTGGGCACATACAAGATAATTCAGACATTTTTAATCAAGTTTTAAAACCTCCCACACACAATGCTGACTTTCAGAGCCACCACTTCTCCTTCTGGGCTGGAAACTTCACCCAGACTTTGCCTGCAGACCCCAGAGCCTCCTTTTCTCTCTCAGAAGGAAGCTGGGCTCTTACCAGCAGCTTTAGACTAGGCTGTGTTGGTAGCTGGGATTTACTGGCATAACTGCTCAGACTTGTGAATTATTCAGGATGAAAGCTTGTATTGGCAATAATGTGGGTGCACATCATTCATTAATACCTTTTCAGAACAGGTAATAAGGAAAAAAAATCACAAATGCTGTAATGTCCATTCAAATGCACTATGACTTCTACAAACAAAACGAATGCATCAGAACTTTCTCTCACATATTCGTGTTTAGAGTTGGAATAAAATAAAAGAAATGCAACAAATACGATGAGTCATGAAATGACACTGGCATGCTGCCAGGCATTTAAAAAACCCCACTCTACCCACAGAAAAAGCTCATATCTCAGTTTCAAAAAAAAAAAAAGATTAAAAAAATCAGTGCCTTTGGTGTCCCTAAAAAGTTTTATAAAACATAAATTTTCCCTCTCTTTCTATAAAATGAAGGTGTTTCATCTGAACTGTGTGAATACCTGAGCTTTATCATAGCCATTCACAAAATTTAATATTCATACAGTATTTTCTCCTGCTCGTCATGCAGCTGATCCCCTACTCCATTTCCTGGCCCCTCACACTGCTGCCTCCCACTGATCCCTGACTCCCTTATCTCCTCTGAGCTCTCCAAACAGACGGATGCAGAAATGCAGTGCTGTTAGGATCAAGGACACAAAACAGGGATCAGAGTTTGTCTCTGCAAGCAGCATCCCTACATATTGCAACCAGTTACACCATCTGCAAGAAAAGCAGTGCCTGTCGGTCAGACCAGCAGGAAGGAGTCAGGTCATGGGGTGGGAGATGAGGAGTAAATGGAAGCCTGGGGAACATTTATCAGTCATTGTCATTCATGCAATGTATATTTTAAGGCTTTAAGTATTATCACTGTACTGCCATTGATTATATTTGGGTAAAATGTGCCTCAAAACCACAGCTGAGCCAGGGAAGGATCCCTGTGGAATAGCCTGGGAGGAATGGAATGCCCAGATCCATCTGCTGCCTGGGGGAGATGGATGCTGTGGAGGTGAGAAGCTGCACGCTTATACCAGACCTGTGCTTGTATTTTCCTTTTTTACAGATGTGCAGACACAGCCGAAATTGCAGAGAGAAGAGAGAATTGTAGAGACCCCATGAGCTGGTCTGTTTAATCCACCGGTGTTTTATCCACTGGCTCTGTGCTGTCACACCTGGCTCAATGTGTGTCACTGTTCCCAGCCATTGCTCACACCAGCACAGCTGCTACTGCTCCTTTATTCCTTTTAAAGCCACAACACAAAGATCTTATGGCTACAAAGGACAAGTAAGTGAATAACTAGCCATGCTGTTTGAAATACATTTCAATCTGCAGCTCAGGACACAGATCCAACATGAACTTCAAAAGCACCAAGGAGAGGTTGGGGCTGTTGGGCTCTGTGCCAGACAAGAGGAGCATCCACAGGGACCACAGGATCTGCCAGGATGCTGCTCCAGCTACTTAAAAACCTAATCAAACCAAACTTCAACAGAATTAACTCAGTCCCCATGAATAGTTAAAGATTGGTACAAGGCATGACGTGATCTGCAGTCATCTCTGTTCATCTGAAAAATAAATTTCTGCATTAGATAACTGAAAAAATGAAAAGACATGATAAATATCCATTCATTAAAGTCTTGCAGGACTTAAGATTCATGAGCTCAGCCATGAACACCCCATGTTTTCAGGCACATGGAGATGCTTTCATTTATCTGAAATAAGAGACAAACTGGACATTTATATGCTCTGCTTGGAAGCACCCCCAAGAATTCACTTTACAAGAATATGTAGGCAGTTGGCACCACCAAGTCCACATTTATTTAGAGCAAAATAACCACCTGACACTAAGGGACAGACTGGAATATGGAGAAAAAGCAAGGAAAAAGGGACAAAAGGCCCCTCTTACTTTCCCTTTAAAAAGGTTTAATTAAGTATTCCTTCCTTCTCCTTATTGCTCCTTTTTCAGGAGGTGTAAATCTTAAACATTCCACACAGCACAGCCTGAACCCGCAAACCTCTTCGTGGCACAAACTTTCAGAGAACAAGCCTTCCACAGAACCCCATTTCCTACTGAAAACTCCAGGAGATGTGGCTGTTAGACCTGGTTTGTCAACATAACGTGACTCCCTGAAATGAAAGGCCTTGGAATGCTTGCTCCCTTGGGATGTTCCGCTGGGGAGCTTTTATCCTTATTCATAATCCTCACTGAGACAGAACTACTGAAGTGCCAGAACTGCTGGAGGGGGATTGACTGGGGCTGCCGTAAATACATCCGGCTGCAAAATCCATCTAATGTTACTGGAGAAAGATGCATGACATGATATAAATTCCTGGAGCCTACTTTTTACTATTTCAGTGTAAAGGTGCTACAGAAGCACAAACTGTTATTACAGTATTAGCTGGTACAACGAGGCATTAGGAAGAAGAACTGCCTCAATGCCTGGGGGAAATCAGGAATGAGAATGAATTACAGAAACTGATACAGTCATACATGCCCTGTTCTAAAATGTATTTGAAATAAAATTACCATAATAAAAGTAAATCCATTTCTGTTCTGCTTATTCTCTGTAGACAAAAGAAAAGGTCAAACATTTTTTTCACCAATTAAAAGATGTAAAGAATCAGGACTTAAAATATCAATTTAATTTTGAGCCCAGATGATCTGATGATTTGTAAAAAATTAGAATCTAATTCAAGGAAGAAATTCAAGCAGCAAATTACCTACTTTCCCCACACCATGTTTCAAAAATTATTGACCAAGAGTTTCTAATAGAGAGCTGAGAAAACCTGCTCCATAACTGATCCTGCCTGTCTGTGTGAACTCTGCCCTAAGAAAAAGGAACAGAGCAGAACACCTTTTCCTTTTTCTGTCTACCTAGTAAACACCGAGCAAACTCTATATTAGAAAGTTGGTGTTTGATCACTGAGTAGGGGATTCATCTCTTCCCTTTATGTCCCTGCATGACAACCCCAAAGGTAAATGTAATGAGACAGGAGCACCAGCATAACAAGGGGTCTGTAACACCTCCTCCCAGGGCCAGCACTGCCAAAGATCCAGCAGGACCTTCCCCAGGAGGGACACTCACTGAGAGGGGACACCCCAAGAACCCTGACACAGAGGGGCCTGGGAGGGGGACACGCAGCCAGCTCCAAAACCATGAGAGCCAACACACACAGTGAAACCTGCGTGATTCAGAGCCCTCAGGACATCATCCCACCTGAGCTACAGAGGGGCAGCGAGGAGAGGACCCCACTCCTGCTCCCAGCACACAGGAACCTGGCAGCACCGGTGCCCTCAGCAGCCACAGCCATGGATTATTCCTGTCTGTGCCATTGGGTGAGAACAAAAACATGTGGAGTCCAAGGGGCTGCAGAAGGTGAGCAGCTCCCCCGACCCCAGAGGGACAGCAGCCCTAAACACCCACTGCTGCACCCACCTGCAGTGTCACCATTGCAGGGGACAGGAGAAGGAAGCTCAAGGAAGATATTGAACCTGGATTGATCTCCATGGCAGGCAGCTGGCAGTGCCGCATCGTTACAACACAGGCACAGGGAGAAGTCTATTAATGAGCTCCAACTACTAAATTATTGACTAGTTAAGTACTGCAAATTTGGTCTAATTGTTTTCATGATGGGAGTTTAATTAAAGTGTCTTTCGTATAAAAAGTCTAGCAATATCCTTGTTCAGATAGTGTCAGGGAGAGTTTCCAAAGCCTGCCTGGCTTTCAAAAGCAAATTAAAAGTTACATCCAATGCAAAGCTCTTCAAAAGAGGGAGCTTTTGTGCAGGAGAGCGCTTTAATTCCCAGCTCCAGCTGACGAGCCCTGCTTCTGAACCATGTGCTTCTCTCCCCATCAGGGAGACAACTCACCCTGCACCCACTGCACCATTGAGATTGCAGCTCCCTCAGGCCATGGGAAATGAGGGAAGGACTGGGCGATAATGGGAATCTGATGGGAACTGAGGAATACAAAGCAATAAAGCAGAGCAATGTTCCCAGTGAAGAGGGGGGGTAAGCAGTCAAACCAAAACACTGAGGGACAGCAAATTACACCAAAAATTCAAGCTACACAGAGTTACTTCACTGTGGAAAGGCAAGTATCACCTGCCCAGACACAGAAATTTGCCAGTTCACAACTTCAGCATAAACCCAGGCCTTTACAGGGAAGTTTGGCCACCCACTTTCCCTTCAGCTTGGCACCAAGGATCCTGCCCAACTGAGCTCGTACTTTTAAGTAACACATGCCTTTAGGGCAAGTGCAGGCGAATTCCTCCAGAAATTGTCCCTAACTTGAACACAGACACATGCAAGTGGAGGGGAGCAGTTAACAAGACACAGACTAGTGTGTCTTTGATTTCCAAGCAGGGAAGACCAGAAAACCCAGAGCCCTCTCAAGATGCGTTCCGTGGCAGTGCTGGAGAACAATGGGGCAGTGGCAAGAGCTCAGCCAAGACAATAACACAGGTGCTTTCCAGCCTCCAGATATACAGATATGCCTCATCATGCCTTTTTTGATGGTTCATAATTTATTTATGGTAATGACTGTTTGCTACTAGATCTTTTCAGACATTTATATGCTCTGCTTGGAAGCACCCCCAAGAATTCACTTTACAAGAATATGGAGCAGTTGGCAGCACCAAGTCCACATTTATTTAGGGCAAAATAACACCTGACACTAAGAGGAAGAACCATGCTGTGGTTAAATTGCCTGCTTGGGACTAAGCAAGTGTCACTTCAATTGCCCCAGTTCCATCAGGGACATGAGAAAGGTCACAGTCTCCCTCTCCTGGCTTGCAGTTCTCTAGCTCAAAATCATAAAGGATGTAACTGTCGATCTCAAACTGGATAAGCTTATCCACGCCTATGGATGAGGGTCTTCTCAATGTCTAAGCCCATGGGCTCCTGCAGCTCCACAGCTGGTGACAGGCCCAGCACCCAGGGAACCTCTGGAGGCACCTGGGCCCCAGCAGGTGTTGGAACCAGTTGAAAGTGAACTTGCTGAGGCTGCTGTCACACTCCAGCAGACTCTGCCCTCCCAACTGCTCCACTATGCAGAGGTGACACTGAGCTGGACAACACCCCTGCACAAGCTGGAGGAGGATAAGCAACACGTTGAGGATGGTGACTTTCCTTAACTGAAAAGCCCTGAAAACAGCGCATGAGTGAGTGACCAGTTACAATAGTGAGAGTCTCTACACCAAGAGAACCAATATCACAACTGCAGTGCAGCTCTGAAAGACCCAATAAGGACAGAGGGGCCAAGTAAACTTTTGAAACAGAACAGTTTTAAAAGCCAAAGGAGTGTGTACTCCCACAGCGGCATCCCAGCACGGGGCTTTCAAAAACACCTGAGCCACATGGGATTTAATTTCATGTGAAGTTGCTGGTTTTTTTCCTTAAACATCTGCAGAGCTTTCTGAAGTCACGTGGACCTTGTTGGACAACCCTGTCATGCTTCCCAGGGAAGAGTACCAGGCAAAGGCAACGACGAATTACAAGAGACACCAGAACAGAGTAAGAATTAATGGGGTTGACATCAGCTGGAAATAAATCTTTTTTTTAAAGACAGTCACATGTATCACATACCTCCTCATTTCAATGCTGCAGGAATTAGAAATTCCACTCTGATCCTGCTGTAAATGTGCATCCAGACATTTCTAGGTTCCACTCTGCCCAAGTGTGTGTTTCTCCCAGGCAAAGCCCCATGGCAGCTCATGCCTCCAGGGCACAGCGTGCAACCACCAGGGAAAGGAAATTGTTTGGGAAGGAACATTCCATGCCAAGAGCTGGCAAGCAGGAGGGAGCTGATAATTTTTAAACTTCTGTCCAAGCATCTGTTGGTAGATGTGAGAGCAAAGCAAAGGCTCTGCCTCACCTGCTGTGCAGGCCAGCAGGCAGCCTGCTCTGACTACAGAGCAGCACAGAAAATTAATTTCCAGCAATTATTTGTGCTCTGGCCAAAGAACCCAACCTCATGTGTGAACAAGCCAGAGGAAAGCTACAGGACACCTGCAGCTGCTGCTTCAAACGCATTCAAGAGCCAAAGAAATTATTATTCAGACCCATCTCACCCAAAGCATTCAAAAGGTAACAGAAAGCCCATTTTCTGGGCTCTGGGCCTGCAGCAGCAGCCCTGAGTGGGCACAGGGGCTTTGCTGCCCCGTGTTCCCCAGGCTGGGTTCTCCCAGCTCTCTCCCATTTCTCTCAGTCTCCAGATTCCTTGCTCACAGTCACATCCTGTGTCCCTGTGACACAGTGAGTTTTCAGAGCCAGATTTCTTTTCTGTGCAGAAACAGTTCTCAGTACTTGGAAAGCATTACTGGCCTCAGAGGGCAGGACTGAAGGACTGAAGATTCTGGAGGGCATATCAGCCAGGTGAGCCAAAACAAGAGCACTTTGCTTCCTCAGCCACTACCAAAGGCTATGTCAACACCCCAAGGTTTAGGGAGCCACTTGGTCCCTAGCCAGGCCCCCCAGACCCCTGCAGGTCTCCTCATCTGCAGCACTTCATACTTTCTGTCCTGTTGCTGAGAGTCAGTTTAGGACAAGGAAGGAAAAAAGAAAGCAATTCCAAACAATAATATGCAAGGCAGCCCAACTTGCCACTAGACCAGGCAGCAGGGGAAAGGCTAAGAACTTTTCTTTAATAGTAACTCTTCCAATCTGAAAAAACAAACAAACAAACAAACCAACAAAAAAAGCCATTAGGAAATGTGATCCTTTTAAACAAGACAAACCACAGCAAAGCATTAAGGTTTTACTACTTGACTAAATTACCTTTCTTAAAATTTCAGGAATTACTTTCTGGCATATTGCAATTCTCCAGTAAATAATCCCCATACACAAACCTGATAAGAGAATCAGAAGGGAAGAGTCACAGCAGCATATATTACCATTTTTTAAAAGAAAACCAAAGAATTGGAAGACTTCACGGAACAGCAAATGTGCAAGCAGAAATGCTGGCAAATTACAGCGCATTTGGGAGGGATTTTTGATTTTTTTTATTACTTCTTTTGAAGTATAACCCAGTACTGCTGCTGGTTTACCAGAGGGCTGTAACAAGGCTGCCATGGGCTGACTGTGCTCTGCCTCAGGAGTGCACCTGCATCCAGCACTGCCATCCAGCCCACCCTCATTCAGCACATGGTACAAACCTTTCACTGGCATTTACAGTGGTGCCCCCAAAGCACTGCAGCAGGGGCAGTGGCAGTGCCAGGCTGCATGGGGACACAGGACTCTTCCCACAACCTAGGCAGGGTCTGGCAGGACTCCCTGAAGAACCCTCCTCCTGGCGGCACTGGGCGGACAATGACCGGGGTGAGAGGAAAGCTCAGGGAACTGAGCAACCAGCCCATCATACAGACTGAGCTTTGGTTTAATCCTGTCCCCAGCCCAATTTCTGTTCTCATGCTTGTTCTTTGGGTGAACACACTGTGCATGAGATTTGCAGAGCAGCCCTCTCTCATCACACGCTTATTTTTGTATTGAGTTGGACCCAGTGACAAGGACAAAACTATCTATTAGGAAACAAATTACAGTTATTTAGTATCTACAAAAAACGACTGTCTTTTAGAATCACTTTGCCTTTTAATATTTAATGACCCAGATCAAGAACAGAACGCTCCCGGAGGAGCAGCCAACTGGCAGACAGCCCAGGGGAAAGACTTCTCTGGGATCAGGGAGCACCTTCTCGAACAGCTGCGTTTGGTGAGATCTGGGAAATAAACTTCCTAGGTTTTGGTTTCAGAACTGGAACAAACACATCACGTGGATAACATGAAGTATCTCCACAAGCACAGAGAAGGACAGTATTCTCAGGAAGAGTTGTTTTCCTGCACCTGAAGAGAACAGCAGCGGCAACGCTGACACTCAGCATTCCCATTCTCAGGACACCCTCAATAACAGCTTGCACAGAAACAGCACAAATCTGGCATTAAACCTCAGCTGCAAGCCAGAAGATGTCTCTAAATGCATGTCAAGGAATTTAGGGACTAAAACCATAGGGATTAAAGCATTTGGGACTAAAAATGTAATGTCTTTGAGTTGTTATTTCATCCCAAGCAAGTATTTGATTGCACTTCCCATACTAGGAAGAAAGGGGGTTAATTTCCCTGCAAAGTCCTATGGCACTTGTTTCCCATGAGATGCCACAACTGTTAATATATCCTATACATTGTATAGGCTGCTGTAGGACACCATCCTGTGTAAGAAACGCATGCCCAAAGCAGGGCTCGTGAGGATGAACAATCTGTTTTGGAGATTACGGAACTCTGGCCAGGAATGAGACACTGAAGGGTACAAGGAGCTCACTCTCCATTGCAAAAAGAAATCAGCACTCACCTGAATAATGAACGCTATATTGTAAAGCACGATGTAATTTACTGATCTCGAGAAGTGCTCAAACACTACTATGACCTCCATGCTAATACAAATGCCAGGCTGAAGAAATACTGCCCATCAGTCTGACACAAAACAATACATGAAGCTCAAGGAAAGGTGGGGAAACTGTATTTTAAGGCTAACTCAGTTATGTAATGAAATTACATAGTGAAATTATAGGTGTTCAAAAATTCTGATATATCAAAATTCTGATGTAAAAGAAATCTTGGGTTCTAAGCTAAAAAGGTAGACCACTCCAGAACAGGCTGTTCAATAACCCAGCTCCACTATTTCTTCTATCTGCAGAATACAAGTTGATTTTAAAAGCACAAGGTTTTCCAGTCCTGTTCTATACCGAAATTGGAGGCTTCTCCACGACGTGCTGCTTTGAAATGGCAATAGTGGCATAATTACATTATCGATGTAACTTGCACTCTCCGAGGCCCAATCATGTGAAACAAAGAGCCATTTACATAAATCTTTCACTAAATAGCAGGCTCTATTACCCCACTATTTAAACAGAAATAGACTAAATTTCCTACACAGCACTGTGAAAGAAATAACAAGTCTGCAAGTAGATGTAATGGCCAGAAGAGCCAAACAGCCCCAAAAACTGAGTATCCAGCCAGGCACAGCCACCCTCCACAAGGTCCCGTTTCCCGTGGAATCCAGACCCGAGAGAAGCAGAGAGCAAAGCCTCACACAAAGCCGTGCTGTCGCTGTGCCCCAGCCGCGGGGACAGCAGTCCCACGGAGGTGACACAGGGCTCCAGCCCGTGTGCCTTTGCCCCGAGCGCAGAACCAGCTGCCCCGTGTCGCCTCCATCCCTCCCGCAGCCACACACGACACGGGCTGCAGTGTCCTCATCGCCAGCACCTTCCGCGGGGCCGCGGGACAGAGCCAGGGCTGCCAACACCTGGAACCTCCCCAAGGGAGAGAGAGGGCTGCGACTGACCCCACATCACATCCGAACGTCGGAGCCCCCGCTGCGACAACAGCTGTCGCCTGGTCACACGGGGCACGCCCGGCCAGGGGCTCGGGGTGGCGGGACGGGACGGACTGTCCACCTGCTCCCGACACGGGTCCCAGGAGCTCCGGAGGTACAGCCACTGTCCCCTCGGCCGGTGCCACCCGCACCGGGAGGGCACGGCGCTGGCCGGGGCGCGGGCTGCGAGCCTGGGGGGGACAGCGAAAGGGACAGGGACCGGGACTGGGACAGAGACCGGGACGGCGACCGGGACAGGGACCGGGACAGAGACCGGGACCGGGACAGCGACCGGGACAGCGACCGGGACAGGGACCGGGACAGAGACCGAGACAGGGTCCGGAACAGGAACAGAGATAGCGACTGGGACAGGGACTGGGACAGCGACCAGGACTGAGACGGTGACAGAGACCGGGACAGTGATCGGGACAGCGACCAGGGCAGGGACCGGAACAGGGTCCGGGACAGCGACTGGGACAGGGACAGCGGCCGGGACAGAGACTGGGACAGGGACCAGGACAGGGTCCGGAACAGCGAACGGGACAGGGACCGGGAGAGGGACCGGGGCAGGGACCGGGGCAGCTCCTGCCGCTGCCGGGGCGGCGGGACGGGCAGGCCGGTGAGCCTAACCCGGCCCGGCCGGCTCTGCCCCGCTCCCCGCGGTCCCTCCGCACCGCCGCCTCTCCGGCCGGGCAGCAGCACCATCTCCTGGCCCTCCCGCAGCACCGCACCCGGGCGGAGCCGGCCCCCCCCACGCTGAGAGACCCCCCCGGGATGAAGGGTCCTGGGCTGAGGCACCCCCGGGCTGAAGGGTCCTGGGCTGAGGCACCCCCGGGCTGAAGGGTCCTGGGCTGAAGGGTCCTGGGCTGAGGGGACCCCCAGGCTGAAGGGTCCTGGGCTGAAGGGTCCTGGGCTGAGGGGACCCCCAGGCTGAGGGACCCCGGCCCCGGTCGCTTGCCCGCAGCAGCATCCCTGGCCCTCAGTTGCTCAGCCCTGCACACCATCCCTCAGAATGCCAAACCCTGGGAAACTGGGACAGGTATCCCCCCGCAAAGCGCTCACGCTTATCCTAAAAAGTCAGTGAGCTTCTGCAGTAAATTTCAATGAGCCCCTGTAGTAAATTTCAATGAGCCCCTGTAGTAAATTTCAA